>SJXQ01010773.1:0-30956 GCA_006408695.1 Aepyceros melampus
TTGCATGAAGGGAGCAGGGCTTCTGGGGTGGGTAACAAGCCAGCATGGCAACAAGGGACATACTTTAAAGATGGCCTCTCTGTGCTGAGCCATTTACTAGTTGGATGATCTCAATCAAGTTACTTTCCCTCTCTGGGCCTCAGTTTCTGCATCTACATAATGGGGTTAATCCTGGAGTCACTGCACAGATCTGGGGGAAAGAGGAGGCGGGCTTGAATGAAGATTGAGAAAGCGTGAGTGGTGTCTGGCCCACTGCAGGCACTCTGAAAGTGTTTAGCGTTGTTCGGAGACTGGGCACAGCAGGGAAGGCCTCCTGAGGCGGTGTCTGCTCTCTCAGGGGCAAGAGAGCAAGGCAGGGCAGGTCAAGGGAGTATGAGAAGGGGCCATCTCAGGAGTTAGGGGGAGCTGGGTGTCCCTGCACTGTGGGGTGCAAAGGGCTTCCTTCTGCACCTTTTGCCTTCCTGTGTGGAGGCCCCAGCACAGGATGCCTTGTTTAAAACAGGGGTCCCCCACCTCCAGGTCACATACTAGTGTTGGTCCAGGGCTTCTTAGGAAATGGGCCCCACAGCAGGCAAGTTAGTGAAGATTCATCTGTATTTACAGCCACTCCCCATCACTCGCATCCCCTTGTCCTTGGAAAAATAATCTTCCACAAAACCGGTCCCTTTGCCACACAGGTTGGGGCCAGCTGGTTGAAACCCTTATCACTCCATGTCGTACATGTAAAATTGAGCCTCATAGAGGTGAAAGCCACGTGTTCAAGGCCCCTGGATGGAAAGTGGCCATGGAGGGAGGTGCCTTAATTTCCCCAACCTGGAGAAAGGAGGTGCCCACAGAGAGAGCCCTGCAGGAGGAGAGAGGCAAAGAGGGGATGGCCCCAGTGCAGGTGGTTTCTGTGCTCACCGTGTGCTGGGCCCGACACTGCAGTAGGAGCCTCTCCCTGAGACAGGGCAAGTGGGCTGACTGAGGGCTTCCTGGAATGGGGAAGAAGAGGGCTTCCTAGACACACACCAGCCTCCACTGAGGGAAAGACACGCACACTGAGGTCCCTACCCTTGGAGACCTACTGTTTATTCTGTCTCCCTTTTAGACACCAAATCTCTTCATGTGTCGTCAGTGTCACCTGTCCTTAACTTTTGTCCCCTTTTCCAACTGAGTAGACACAGGCTGGCCTCTAAGGAGCCACCACTTGACCCCAAAGCATCTCACTTCTAGGCACATAATTCAGCTTCCATCTTGAACACAAGTTTCTTTACCCATTTTCTCCTTATTTTTAGAAAATGATACTCTAAGGGCAAAATGTGATTGCAGCCATGAAATTAAAAGATGCTTACTCCTTGGAAGGAAAGTTATGACCAACCTAGATAGCATATTCAAAAACAGAGACATTACTTTGCCAACAAAGGTCCATCTAGTCAAGACTATGGTTTTTCCAGTGGTCATGTATGGATGTGAGAGTTGGACTGTGAAGAAGGCTGAGCGCCGAAGAATTGATGCTTCTAAACTGTGGTGTTGGAGAAGACTCTTGAGACTCCCTTGGAGTGCAAGGAGATCCAACCAGTCCATTCTGAAGGAGATCAGTCCTGGGTGTTCTTTAGAAGGACTGATGCTAAAGCTGAAACTCCAACACTTTGGCCACCTCATGCGAAGAGTTGACTCACCGGAAAAGACTCTGATGCTGGGAGGGATTGGGGGCAGGAGGAGAAGGGGACGACAGAGGATGAGATGGCTTGATGGCATCACTGACTTGATGGACATGAGTTTGGGTAAACTCTGGGAATTTGTGATGGACAGGGAGGCCTGGAGTGCTGCAATTCATGGGGTCTCAGAGTTGGACACGACTGAGCGACTGAACTGAACTGAAGGGCAAAATGTGGTAATTGCACAGAAGTACACTAAGTGCAAATTAGGTGAACAAAAGTGATGGCAACAAACTAGAGACAGGTACCACCCAGCCACACAGGTTGTATCCAGATTCCCGGATGGGTGTCAGTCAAAGTGTGAGCACCTCTTGTTCTGCCCTTGGAAGTAAGCTAGGACAGCGAGCCCTGTCTGACTTCCCTCCACAAAGGTTTGCTGGGAACTTTCAGACCAGGTGCAGTGATAATGACATTGCCTTCCACTTCAACCCTTGGCTTGAAAACACTAGGTATGTGGTCTGTAACAGGAAGCAGAAAAGAAGCTGGAGCCCGAGGAGTGAAGATGCAGACGCCCTCCCAGAGGAGGAGCCAATTTGAGCTTGCTTCCAGGTACAGAGCTCAGAGTTCAAGGTGAGCAGGAACTCACTTTCCTTCAGCTGCCTTTCCCCCAGCCCCATCGGGTGCTGTGGACAGTCTTTAGACAGTCACATGAGCAACACCTTTGCACAGAGAAGAGGACCATTTCCTTATAAGGCTAAGGCTGCAGTCTCCTTCCACACCTTCACCTGCAACTCCAGGTGCACCTCTTGCTTCTTTTACTCTGGAAATCAGCACTAGATAAGTCACCATGGTGCTTTTTTGGCCTCCTGGGTCCTTAAATCCGAGTTAATTTCAATCTTCTGTTGTGGCTCTTCTGCTCTAGGTCCCTGGGAACATCTGAGTTTCTGTTACATTGTTGCTGCCTTTATCCAGATATTATTAATGGCTTTGTTTTTCAGGGCATTGCACATTGCTTTTGGAAGTAGAGCAGTATCTCTGGGCTTGGAGAGATGGGAGGGGGAATGAGTACATCCGTGTCCCTGCTTCTCTGTGTGAACGTGGATGTCCCCACCCTCTCATCCTGCTACCTGACATAAACGTACAGATTGTGTTTGGATGCATTTTGGGTCCAAAGCATGTTCTTGTAACTGATACAGATCTCAAGACGGATGCCCAGACCTACAGAGGATTGATGTGAAAACTATAGACACGAGTCAAAACTTCTAGAGGCAGGGGTCCCAGAGGATCAGGTGTGCTCCCACCTGGCCAGGGACCGCTACTGGTGTGTGCTCTCATCTTGGCAAGTGATGGTCGATGGGAAGAGCTTCATGCAATATGAACGCCACGTGCCCTTTGGTGCCCTCACCACCATCTGAGTCACGGAATCTGTGCAGCTGTCCTCCATCAGCTTCCAGGTCAGGCTGTCCCTGCCCAGGGCTGGGTGTGGGGCCCTGTTCTCTGTGTCTGGGCCCTGCTGCGTGGACCCAAAGTCACCAGCCAGTCTTCTATCCAGGGGCTCTGGGGACACCTCTGGCTCCCTTGTCCTGTCCTTCTTGTGTCCCGTCTCTGGGATATCTGCTCAGCTGCTGGACTGGTAGGCACTTGTCTCTGTCACTCTCTGTCCCCACCTTGCTTAGGAGGCCATGGGGTAGTTAAAAGAACCCGGGCTTGGGAATCAAACTGAATCCTGCTCAAATCCCCAGCTCTGCCATTCTCATCAGCTGGGGGATCTTAGACACATGACTTCACCTTTTGAAGCCTTGGTTTTCTCACCTGTGGAATGAGCAGTCTTCAGCCCCACAGCTCGCTGTGTGAGTTCAGTGAAGCAACACAGGTCAAAGAGCACAAAGTAGCCTGCTGGGGACACTCAGGTCTATTTGATCATCTCTGCATTTTACAATCTTTGAATGTTTCACCAACATCTAAAAGATCAGTTGTAATTTTGCAAGATGAAAATTTTCTGGAGCTGGACAATGGTGATGGGGGTGAATTCAGCACAGCTGAAATGTATTTACTCTCAGTATGGTCAATTTTCAGTGATATGCATTTCAGCACTGTTTAGGGAAACAGATCAGGCAGATTGCTTCTTCCTCCTGAGGATGGAAAGGCCCTAGGAGACAAATTACCTCCAGGGTGCTCACCAGAAATTTCCAGACTGGCTGACTAAGTCTTCATTCCCAGGAAAGGTGGAAGCTACCAGCTAGGTCAGATGTCACACCTAGGTTTGGTATCATGGGCTTCAGTGAAAGTGATGCCATTTTGAGCCTGTGGTTTTCTCTTTAACTATTCCCCACTTATTGAGCAAACTTTCAACCTAACCAAGAGATCAATCAGAATTTGAGGTCTTCAGAATTGAAAGAGACACATGTACTCCAAAGTTCATCACAGCACTGTTTACAATAGCTAGGACATGGAAGCAACCTAGGTGTCCATCAGCAGATGAATAGATAGGAAAGGCTGTGGTACATATATACAATGGAATATTACACAGCTATTAAAAAGAATGCATTTGAATCAGTTCTAAAGAGGTGGATGAAACTGGAACCTATCATACAGAGCGAAGTAAGTCAGAAAGAAAAACACCAATATAGTATATTATGATGGATTTAGAAAGATGGTAACGATGACCCTGTCATTTTTGAGATTGCATCCAAGTACTGCATTTCGGACTCTTTTGTTGACCATGATGGCTGCTCCGTTTCTTCTGAGGGATTCCTGCCCGCAGTAGTAGATATAATGGTCATCTGAGTTAAATTCACCCATTCCAGTCCATTTTAGTTTGCTGATTCCTAGAATGTCGACGTTCACCTTTGCCATCTCCTGTTTGACCACTTCCAATTTGCCTTGATTCGTGGACCTGACATTCCAGGTTCCTATGCAATATTGCTCTTTACAGCATCAGATCTTGCTTCTATCACCAGTCACATCTACAACTGGGTATTGTTTTTGCTTTGGCTCCATCCCTTCATTCTTTCTGGAGTTATTTCTCCACTGATCTCCAGTAGCATATTGGGCACCTAATGACCTGGGGAGTTCCTCTTTCAGTATCCTATCATTTTGCCTTTTCATACTGTTCATGGGGTTCTCAAGGCAAGAATACTGAAGTGGTTTGCTATTCCCTTCTCCAGTGGACCACATTCTGTCAGACCTCTCCACCATGACCCGCTCATCTTGGGTTGTCCCATGGGCATGGCTTAGTTTCATTGAGTTAGACAAGGCTATGGTCCTAGTGTGATTAGATTGACTAGTTTTCTGTGAGTATGGTTTCAGTGTGTCTGCCCTTTGATGCCCTCTTGCAACACCTACCATCTTACTTGGGTTTCTCTTATCTTGGGCGTGGAATATCTCTTCACGGCTGCTCCAGCAAAGCACAGCTGCTGCTCCTTACCTTGGATGAGGGGTATCTCCTCATTGCCGCCCTTCCTGACCTTCAATGTGGGATGGCTCCTTTAGGCCCTCCTGTGCCCACGCAGCCACCGCTCCTTGGATATGGAGTTGCTCCTCCTGGCCGCTGACCCTGGCCTCAGGCACCGCCCCTGGCCTCGGACTCTGGGTGGCTCCTCTCAGCCACCGTCCCTGGCCTCAGACGCAGGGTAGTTCCTCTGGGCCGTCGCTCTTGACCTCGGAATGGGGTAGCTCCTCCCCGCCGCTGTCCCTGGCCTCAGACGTGGGGTAGCTCCTCTTGGCCATCGCCCCTGACCTCGGACATGGGGTAGCTCCTCTTGCCATTCCTGTGCTGTCACAGCCTGGCACTCTAGGCCGCTGCCCCTGACCTCAGAAGTGGGGTAGCTCTGGGCCACGCTTAGTGCACTGGCTGCTGCCGCCACCTGCGCTTAGTGAAAGTAAAAGAGGAAAGTGAAAAAGTTGGCTTAAAGCTCAACATTCAGAAAACAAAGATCATGGCATCTGGTCCCATCACTTCATGGCAAATAGATGGGGAAACAGTGGAAACAGTGTCAGACTTTATTTTTTTGGGCTCCAAAATCACTGCAGATGGTGACTGCAGCCATGAAATTAAAAGATGCTTACTCCTTGGAAGAAAAGTTATGACCAACCTAGATAGCATATTCAAAAGCAGAGACATTACGTTGCAGACTAAGGTCTGTCTAGTCAAGGCTATGGTTTTTCCAGTAGTCATGTATGGATGTAAGAGTTGTACCGTGAAGAAGGCTGAGTGCGGAAGAATTGATGCTTCTAAACTGTGGTGTTGGAGAAGACTCTTGAGAGTCCCTTCTAGTGCAAAGAGATCCAACCAGTCCGTTCTGAAGGAGATTAGCTCTGGGATTTCTTCGGAAGGAATGATGCTGAAGCTGAAACTCCAGTACTTTGGCCACCTCATGAGAAGAGTTGACTCATTGGAAAAGACTGTGATGCTGGGAGGGATTGGGGGCAGCAGAAGAAGGGGACGACAGAGGATGAGATGGCTGGATGGCATCACCAACTCGATGGGCGTGAGTCTGAGTGAACTCCGGGAGTTGGTGATGGAAAGGGAGGCCTGGCATGCTGCGATTCATGGGGTCACAGAGTCGGACATGACTGAGTGACTGAACTGAACTGGACTGAACGATGACCCTATACGCGAGACAGCAAAAGAGACACAGATGTAAAGAACAGACTTTTGGGCTCTGTGAGAGAAGGTGAGGGTGGGAGATTTGAGAGAATAGCATTGAAACATGTATATTAACATATGTGAAATAGATCACCAGTCCAGGTTCAATGCATGAGACAGGGTGCTCAGGGCCAGTGTACTGGGATGACCCTGAGGGATGGGATGGGGAGGGAGGGAGGTGGGGGGGTTAAGGATGGGGAACACATGTACACTCATGGCTGATTTATGTCAATGTATGGCAAAAATCACTACAATATGGTAAAGTACTTAGCCTCCAATTAAAATAAATACATTAATTAAAAAAAAAAAGAATTTGAGGTCTTATCATCACTGTCAGCTACCAATCTATAGTCACTGTAGCTTTGTTGACACCATGTGTGGTATCCAGAGGTCATGACTTTTAACCTAAATCCCTGTGATGTTTGTAACTGAGCAGGACACTTGGGGGCTTCCTAAGACATCCTCACACCCCATGTTTGTAATAAACCTTTATCCTCCTAGGCTTTCCCCAGTTCCAAGGAAAAAATTTAATCAGCAAAGTGAGAAAATGCAGAAACAAAAGAAAACAGTCAAGGAAGACAAAATAATACTAGTTTATCCATTCAATACTCAAGGATCTTTAGTTCTTCCTCAAGGACTATAGAAAATATTCTGAGCCAAATCCTTTGTGCTGTTTGCAGGTACAGAAACCCCCTCCAGGTGGAAGGAGTTAACTGTATGCTCCCCACAAGGACATAGGAACTGAAACCTTGATGATGTTGACTCCCAATTACCTCACCACCAAACAATCAGAAGACATCCATGAACTGATCCCACACGCTGCAACCCTCTCCTTCACTGTCTTTAAGAACCTTTCCCTGAAAGCCATCAGGGAGTTTGGGTTTTGAAGCACTAGCTGCCTGGACTCCTCGCTTGGTGCCTGCAATAAATCCTCTCCTTTCCTTCACTGCCCACTTCTGTCAGTAGGTTGGCTTTCTTGCACATGGATGAGTTATTAGTAAGTGGAAGCTAATCTAGTCTAGATAGTTAAGGATAGATTTATTTTATTCTCTCTACCTGGTTATCCTGCCACTAATATATATGCTTGTCTCAAAGGTTAAGCTGTGCGTAAAGTGTGAATAGCTGGTACAATGAAACTGCAGATAGCTCATAAAATCAGTGTGGCTCCTTTGGTTGCTTGATTATTGCAACTGGATTATAGTTAGTTACAATAATCGTTGCTTAAATTTATTCTTTGTTTTCAAATCATGCTTTTTGTCTCCCTGATGCACTATGTCATTATCAATGTTACTAGCAGCACTGCTTATATCCTGTCTAATTTATAAGAGTACAATAACCAGTGTGTAATCAGGCTTCCAACAAAACTTCTATGGCTAAACATTTTGAGAAAATCTCATTTATAACATAAAATAATTGCAATAGTGTGATTCTAGATATGGAGAGAAGCAAGAAGGAAAAATGACTCCTGCATTAAATTAGGCAGAATCCAGAGAACCTTTAGTTACTGATGGGGCCTGTTCAAAAATTTAGCACCTGAGTGCATATGAAGGATTTTCAGATCTGGGATGAGCCCCCCAGTGCCATGGAACAAAGGTGATCGTGAAATGTGTCCCAAATATTGGTCAACTTCCTGACCAAGAGAAGAAGACCTGAGAAATGGAATCAGCGATTGCAGCCCTTCAACGTGAGACAGTGAGCCCCAAGGAAGGGGCATACCTGCCATCTAGAAGTCATTAGCGGAGAAGGCAATGGCAACCCACTCCAGTGTTCTTGCCTGGAGAATCCCAGGGATGAGGGAGCCTGGTGGGCTGCCATCTATGGGGTGGCACAGAGTCGGACATGACTGAAGCGACTTAGCAGCAGCAGCAGCAGCAGCAGCAATTAGACTGCAGCCTCTACCTATGGTGAACCTTGAGGAAATTCTGAGAATACAGGATTACAGGCCCACAGAGAGCTGAGGCACATACTAAGGACAAAATTTTAATGAGCCCTAACTCTTAAATCTTCCCACATGTAGAAAAGCACCAAACTCCTTACTTGAAATGCTGCCTCTTGGGTCTGAAGTTCAGTATTTCTAAGTTTACGGTGTCAAGTAGACACTTTCCAAAGAGGAACAAAAAGAAGACAAATATCAACGTTTGGCACTAATGGCAGACACTCCTAGAAAGATCCATCTGATTAAGCAGAATGCTCATCACTCCCCTTTTCCACAAGATTGTGGAATGAACTTTGACAGTGGGGAACTGTTGCAGAGAAGAACCAATGCTGACTCCATGTTGGAACTGTTTCTTTGACTTGCTTTTCATTGCTGTTGTTATTATAAGCATACATAATGGCCCGCCTCAAAGGACCTCTGCCTGATTGTTAAACTAAAGTGACTTTGTTCAGCTTATAGAGAGATAATCTGACCCTGCCCATCTGTGAATGGCTGCAAAGAAGAGATTAACACCTTCCTTCCAAAGGTTGGCCCTTCCCAGAAATATTTTGCAAGACTTATGGCCCCTTTTACTTTACTTCCTCATTGCCTCTCCCACTCTATTCTACCTTTTGACTTTGGTTCTTCCCTGCTTCTCTCTTTGGTTCTATAAAACAGCCTGGCATCCAGACCCAACAAGATGGTCATTTTGAGACATTGGTCTGTCATCTTCTTGATCACCTGGCTTTCTGAAGAGTCATATTCCTTGCCTTAGTGCCTCATCTCTCAGATTTATTGGGCTGTCATGTGGTGAGCAGAGTGAGCATGGACTGTTGGTAATATCATAGTGTTTTTGCTTCATCCTTGTGACATTTGTAACAGAGCAGGACTGTATAGGGGCTTCCTGGGACATCCATACCCCCATCTCTGTCGGGGGCCAGCATGAGGAATACCACCCATGACAGAGTCACATGGCACACTCAGATGGCAGAGCAATTTGAGTTATCGGATTTCTCCCTGGTTTTTCCTGAGCATGTACCCCAAAAATAAGAATTTGTCTGTTTCCCCACTATTCTCTGCCAGTTTCTTGGAAAGAGTTAATTCAAAGCTTTAGCTTCCTGCATTTGAAAGGAGTGTTTCAGCCCAACCCCCTTTGATAATGCTCTAGCCTGCCTAAACAGGTTCCCTTGATTTTTGCAAGCTTGTGAATTGCTCACAACCCCCCAACTGTGAGGGGCAAAAAGGCCTTGAAGTGTTTTAAATTTACAAACTTTTTCTAAGAGCCAAAGTCCTATCAGTAATAAGATTTTTGCTGTTGCCTCAACAATTGCTGCCAGACCTCCTTATTTGCACCTGGAAGTTTCAGCTTTACAAACAACATTTTAAAAAGATATGTAGTAGTTTTTTGATGTAGCAACACTAGGCTTTTGAGTTAATTGCTTTCTTTTATAAATCATTGTACTCCCTCTTGCTTGCTGTGTCCTTGCTATGTAAGAATGCAACTTTGTTTAGTGCCCATCCCCAACCCCAGCCACCGAGAATGGTGCCAGACCTTGGAAAGAATAACACTTATCAGAAAAGAGCTGTAAATTGTTGAATTGGCCTTTTGGCCAGAAGATGATGTAAATTACCTAAGACTTGTGTATACAATTAGGTATGCAGAAAATAAGCCTGCTCTCGATAAGAGTCAGGGCTGCTGTCATTGCCAAAATTTGTGAAACCCATTGATATTCATTGTATAAAAAGGACATGTGAAAAATAAAGTTGGGAGCAGTTTTCTCGGAGCAGTTTGGACCAGTTTTCTCAGAGACAGTCTCTCAGAGCAGTTTTTCCGGAACAGCTTTTCTCAGACCAGCTTCTCAGACCAGTTTCTCAGATGGCTCGCTCTAACTCCTTCTTTAAAGATATCTGGCTCCCCCCATGTCTCTTTGTCTCTGTCCTCTTGTACTTTAACTCCAGGCTGAATTCCCATCTGGAGCGGCAGGCTCACCATGTCTACTTACTTGCCCTGGCCCTAAGTTCTGCAAGAAAAGGGACCCACGGTGGGGCCCCTTTAGAGACTCAAGCAGATGCTGGTGGCCTACACAGATGGTGCAAATCTCTCGTCTTGAGATTTTATTGGTTTCCCCATAAACCAAGTTATTCAGTCTCCTATTTTTCTAGTAATTTCCTACTATTCTATCCTGTCCTGAGCTATCCTGTCCTATCCTTTCTATCCGCCTGCTCCATCCCACTTTGAATATCCCTGGATCCACCAGGGCTGGACCCCGGTACATCTCCATGACTGTAGTAAAACTTTAGGCTCCTAATCGAAGTGGAGAGTTAGTTGCTCAGTCATGTTTGACTCTTTGTGACCCCATGGACTGTAGTCTGCCAGGCTACTCTGACCATGGATTCTCTAGGCAAGAATACTGGAGTGGGTTGCCATCGCCTTCTCCAGGGGATCTTCCCAATCCAAGGATTGAGCCCAGGTATCCTACACTGTAGGCAAATTCTTTACCATCTGAGCCACCAAGGAAACTCATAGCCTTCTCAGTTCAGTTCAGTCACTCAGTCATGTCCGACTCTTTGCGACCCCATGAATCACAACATGTCAGGCCTCCCTGTCCATCACCAACTCCTAGAGTTCACTCAAACTCATGTCCATCGAGTCGGTGATGCCATCCAGCCATCTTATCCTCTGTCGTCCCCTTCTCCTCCTGCCCCCAATCCCTCCCAGCATCAGAGTCTTTTCCAATGAGTCAACTCTTCACACGAGGTGGCCAAAGTACTAGGTCTTCCCAAGGTTCCAAGGAATAAACTTAATCAGAGCTGTGAAAAAACTACAGAAACAAAGGAAAACATTCAAGGAAGACAAAGTAATAACAATTTAGCCATTACTACTTGTGTGAGACCCTCACCCCACCAACCCCTCGCACCAATATTTCCTCAGCTGGTGCAAATGTTGGATGGGCCCTTGTGGTTCTTATTACTATTATAGAATGCAGCTGAGCGGCAACCATCTGGGAGCTTTGAAACAATAAGGATTATTTGTCTCATGTCCTGTGGCCTAACAGGACAATGGCCAGTGGGGAGGAGGAAGAGGGACCACAGACCTGGAGTTCTGCCTTTATTAGAGTCCAAGGGTGCTGTGGTAGGCAGGAACCAGGAGGCAGGAAGAGAAATGTAGTTATCTAGATTCCCTAAGGCTTTCTAGAAAGGAGAACTTCATGGCAGAGGGCACAGAGAGGGCTGGCTAAGAGCTTCCCTAGAAGCTGTCATACAACTGGTGATGTATTTATGCAAGATGGGTGTTTGAAATGGATACTTTAGCAATCAGAAGTTTAACGCCAGGCCCTTAGGATCAGGCATTTCCCATCATGCCTCACCATTTAATATTCCCACCAAAGTGCAAAAAGCCTCCTTTCTCCACGTCCTCATCAACACTTGTTAGTTTTCATAGTGTGAGGTGGCCGACACATTTAGAATGGATGCTGTGCTCTACAGGGCAGAGAACAGAGACCCTCAGACAAATGTCTAGAATTTGAATAATGCAGCGCTGAGGGTCACCTCTCGCCTCCTTAAGATCAGAACTAGGGCCTGGGAACTGGTCGTGGTGATGGCACAGGGATGCCAGGCTGCTGAGGTCAATTGTACCAGGCCCTGGGTCTTGAAGATGCCTCCCTGCTGTCTCCATTCATCTGAAAATGCATTTGCTTTTAGATATGGCTGTTGCACCTCTCTGCAGAGTGGGAGCAGAGGGCTGTGGGCTCTTCTTTTTGGATTGGATTCAATGTGACTCAGTTGTGCTCATTTCACATGCTAGCAAGCTTAAGAGCAAAATCCTTCAAGCTAGGCTTCAGCACTGTGTGAACTGACAACTTCCAGATGTACAATCAGGTTTAGAAAATGCAGAGGAACCAGAGATCAAATTTCCAACAGTTGTTGATCGTGGACAAAGTGAAGACATTCCAGAAAAATATCTTCTGCTTCACTGACAACACTATGACCTTCAGCTATGTGGATCACCACAAAGTGAAAAATTCTTAAAGAGATGAAAGTACCAGCCAACCTTACCTGTCTCCTGAGAAACCTGTATGAGAGTCAAGAAGCAGCAGTTAGAACTGGACATGAAACAACTGACTGGCTAAAACTGGGAAAGGAGTAAGACAATGCTGTACATTGTTGTTGCTGTTACTCAGTCACTCAGCCATGTCCAACTCTTTTTGACCCCATGGACTACAGCATACCAGGCTTCCCTGTCCTTCACCATCTCTCGAGCTGACTCAAACTCATGTCCATTGAATCAGTGATGCCATCCAACAATCTTGTCCTGTGTCGTCCCCTTCTCCTCCTGCCTTTCATCTTTCCCAGCATCAGGGTCTTTTCTAATGAGTCAGCTTTTCACATCAGGTGGCCAAAGTATTGGAGCTTCAGCTTCAGCATCAGTCCTTCCATGAATATTCAGGATTGATTTCATTTAGGATTGACTGGGTTAACCTCTTTGCTGTCCAAGGGACTCTCAAGAGTCTTCTTCAACACCACAGTTCAAAAGCACTAAAACTGGGAAAGGAGTAAGACAAGGCTGTATATTGCCACCCTGCTTATTTAATTTCTGTGCAGAGTACATTATGAGAAATTCAGGGCTGGATGAAGCACAAGCTGAAATCAAGATTACTGGGAAAAATATCAATAACCTTAGAACTTGATGATACCACTCTAATGGCAGAAAGTGAAGAGAAACTAAAGAGGCTCTTGATGAGAGTGAAAGAGGAGAGTAAAAAAGCTGGCTTAAAACTCAACATTCAAAAAACAAAGCTCATGGCATCTGGTCCCATCACTTCATGGCAAATAGGTAGGGAAACAATGACAGACTTTATTTTCTTGGGCTCCTGATTTTATGTTCTTGAGTTCCCTGTCTCTAGCACATGACAGGGACCCTCATGACTTCAACTAAGTCTACTGTTGCTGTGTTTACTCACCACCTCTCTTCTCTACAAAACCTGATCCTGGTTCTCTATTTCAGTCAAACATTTAGTTCTTCTATGTATTCTTGCCACCTCTTCTTAATATGTTCTGCTTCTGTTAGGTCCGTACCATTTCTGTCCTTTATTGTGCCCATCTTTGCATGGGCTTCCCTGGTGGCTCAGATGGTTAAGTGTCTGCCTGCAATATGGGAAACCAAGGTTCGATCTCTGGGTCAGGAAGATCCCCTGGAGAAGGAAATGGCAACCCACTGCAGTACTCTTGCCTGGAAAATTCCATGGGCAGAGGAGCCTGGTAGGCTACAGCCAATGGGGTGCAAAGAGTCGGATACAACTGAACTACTTCCCTCCCTTTGCATGAAATGTTCCCTTGGTATTCTTTAATTTTCTTGAAGAGATCTCTAGTCTTTCCCATTCTGTTGTTTTCCTCTATTTCTTTGCACTGATGACTGAGTTCAAATGGGTATACCTTTCCTTTTCTCCTTTGCCTTTCATTTCACTTCTTTTCACAGCTATTTGTAAGGCCTCCTCAGATAACCATTTTGTGTTTTTGCATTTCTTTTTCTTGGGGATGGTCTTGGTCCCTGCCTCCTGTACAATATCACGAACCTCCATCCATAGTTCTTCAGGCACTTTGTCTATCAGATCTAATCCCTTGAATCTACAACACCTAAAATGGTCAGGAGCAGTTTTACAAAGTGAAAAAGTTCTGGAGTTGGGTGGTAGTGATGGTTGGACAATTATGAGAGTGAATTTAACACCACTGAACTTTTTGTACACTTAATATGGTCAATTTTACCTGATATATATTTCACCACTGTTTAGGAAAAGAGGTCAGGCAGATTGCTTCTTCCTCCCTGGGTTGGAGAGGGCCCAGGAGATTCATTACCTCCCAGGTGCTGACTAGAAAATTCCAAACTTTCTAATTAATACAACTTTCCTGGAGAAGGTGGAAGCTACAATTAGATGGGGTGTTATACCTAGGTTTGGTGTCATGGGCTTCGCATAAGTGATGCCTGTGGTTTTCTCTTTAACTATTCCCCACTTTTGAGCAAACTCTCAGCCTAACCATGAAATCCAATAAGAATTTAAGGCATTAGCATCATTCTCAGCTACCAATCTATAGAACCCACAGCTTTGTTGACCCTTGATGTGGTATCCAGAGGTCATGACTTTTGACTTAATCCCTGTGACATTTGTAACCAAGCAGGACCCTATGGGGGCTTCCTGGTACAGCCCTACCCTCCATGTTTGTAATAATCCTTTAACTTCCTAGGCCATCCCCAAATTCCAAGGAAAAAATTTAATTAGAGAAGTGAGAAAATGCAGAAACAAAGAAAACAGTCAAGCAAGACAAAGTGATAACCATTAAACATAATCAAGGACAGTTACTTCCTCCTCAAGAGCTATTGATAACATTTTGAGCCAAATCCTTTGTGCTGTTTTTCAGAAACAGAAAACCCCACCAGGTAGACGTTAACTGTGTGCTGCCCACAAGGACATAGAACCTGGAAGCTTGATGATGCTGATTCCTGATTCCTCACCACCCACCAATCAGGAGATATCCATGAGCGGATCACATACCCGGCAACACTTTCCCTCACCCTGTGTTTAAAAACCTTTCTCTGAAAGCCATTGGGAGTTTCTGTGCTTTAGGCTCTCACTGTCTGGACTCCTTGCTTGCTGCCTGCAATAAATGCTGCACTTTCCTTCACCACAACCTGGTGTCAGTAGAGTGGCTTCACTGAGTGTGAGCCAGCTCTTAGGAGTAGAGGTAAGTCTGATCTAGATAGTTATGGATCGATTGGAAACTCGATGAGGTGTGTCATGAAGGAATGTGTCCCATGCCTGGGTCCCAAAGTACGTGAGCAGTGGAGAAGAGAAGGACATTGGAAAGACAGAATGATCTTTCTGCTTTCTCTGTAGAGAACATGTCGAATCTTCATTGCATGAAGAAGCACAGAGCAGCCAAAAAGCTGGAAAGTATTAAATGTCTAGGATATTTGTGAAGAAAAGTATTATTTTCCTGAATTTTGTGATGTTTGGGGTATTTGTTAACTGCTATGGTTCAAGTGCATACTGAAAAGCAGAGATATTACTTTGCCAGCAAAGGTCCGTCTAGTCAAGGCTATGGTTTTCCCAGTGGTCATGTATGGATGTGAGAGTTGTACTATGAAGAAAGCTGAGTGCCAAGGAATTGATGCTTTTGAACTGTGGTGTTGGAGAAGACTCTTGAGAGTCCCTTCGAGTGCAAGGAGATGCAACCAGTCCATTCTGAAGGAGATCAGCCCTGGGTGTTCATTGGAAGGACTGATGCTAAAGCTGAAACTCCAATACTTTGGGCACCTCATGCAAAGAGTGACTCATTGGAAAAGACTCTGATGCTGGGAGGGATTGGGGGCAGGAGGAGAAGGGGAAGACAGAGGATGAGATGGCTGGATGGCATTACCGACTCGGTGGACATGAGTTTAAGTGAACTCCGGGAGTTGGTGATGGACAGGGAGGCCTGGTGTGCTGTGATTCATGGGGTTGCAAAGAGTCAGACACGACTGAGCAACTGAACTGAACTGAACTGATGGTTCAAGTATGGTGTACCCCTCCCCCAAATTTACATGACCACTATCACCCATTTTAGCCACAAGTAATTTTTCATCTCTGTTTTTAAAAATATTTATTTGGCCGCCTGGGGTCTTAGTTCTGGCACATGGGATGTTTGTTGTGGCATATAGGAGTCTAGTTGTGATGTAAGGGCTCAGTAGTTGTGGCCCTTGAGTGAAAGTCGCTCAGTTGTGTCCAACTCTTTGTGACCCCATGGACTTTACAGTCCATGGAATTTTGGAGTAGGTAGCCAGAATACTGGAGTAGGTAGCCATTCCCTTCTCCAAGGGGACTGAACCAGGGATCCTGACCCAAAGATCAAACCCAGGTCTCCCTCATTGCAGGCGGATTCTTTATCAGCTGAGCCACCAGGGAAGCCCAAGAATACTGGAGTGGGTAGCCTATCCCTTCTCCAGGGGATCAAATCAGGGTATCTTGCATTGCAGGTGGATTCTTTACAAGCTGAGTTACCATGGAAGCCCTTCATTTAAAAAATATTTATTTATTTGACTGCCTGGGGTCTTAGTCCTGGCACATGAGATCTTTGTTGTCACATATAGGAGTCTAGTTGTGGCATGAGGAGGGCTCAGTAGTTGTGGCCCTTGAGCTTACTTGCTCCACAGCATGTGGAATCTTAGTTTCCTGAGCAGGAATTGAACCTGCATGCCCTGCATTGTAAGGAGGATTCTTGAACACTGGATCCCCAGGGAAGCCCCATCAGCAGTTTTTATATATGGATGTGGTAGTGGTTTTCATTTATGGTCATGACATAGCATTTGCTTTTAAATAAATGTATATGAGTTTGTTTATAGGAAATTGGGAAGAAGGCTGGTCCCAGGCAAGTCACACAGAGACTGAAGGCAGAAGCACCTATGTGTCTGATTTATCAGCTGATGCCACGCTGATCCTTTGCATGTCTGGTGCTAAATGTTTGCTCACGTGGCTTCCCGAAGGAGGAAGTGTGGCCAGTGACTGAGTGTCCTGCCTCCTGTGGCTACAAGTGCTGGGTTGCCCAAAAGATCCTTCTGTTTCTAAGTAAAAATGAGAGACAACCGTTTTCATTTTCCCCAAGGACTTTATTGAACAACATCATCACCATTTTGTTCCACTACCTTCTGCCATGTTTCAGCCAACTTCATGATTCCATCTTCCCCAAAGTTTTTATCTTTTGGAGCAAAGAACTGTTACAGATGCCTTTTACAGTCTTTCAGTGAATCAAATTTTTTTCCAATTTTTTAAAGACCAAAATAAATGGAAATCTGAAGTTACGGTGTCTAGTGAAAATGGCCGATGAATCAGAACTTCACAGCCAAGCTATAAAAGCTTTTACCTGGTCATCAAAGAAATGTGATCTTGTGTCATCCTAATGGAAGATTGCGTGTTTTCTGTGGACTAATTCTGGTTGCTTTTTCTCCAGTACTGCTTTCAGTTGGGCTAATTGGAAGCAGTACTTGTTGGAATTAATTACTTGGTTTTCAGGAAGAAGCTGGCAAATCCCATGGACAGAGGAGCCTGGTAGGCTGCAGTCCATGGGGTGCGAAGAGTCGGACACGACTGAATGACTTCCTTTTCACTTTTCACTTTCATGCATTGGAGAAGGAAATGGCAACCCACTCCAGAGTTCTTGCCTGGAGAATCCCAGGGACAGGGGAGCCTGGTGAGCTGCGGTCTATGGGGTCACACAGAGTCGGACATGACTGAAGTGACTTAGCAGCAGCAGTAGCTCATAATAGAGGGTTCCCTTCCAATCCCACCATATACACAACATCACCTTCTTTGGATGAAGACCAGCCTTTGGTATGTGTGTGGTGGTTCATTTCGTTTGGCTCACGATCCTTTCCATTCCACACGATTTTATGCTATCTGCTTTTCATCACCTGTCACAATTTGTTTTAAAAGTGGAATATTTTCATTACTTTTAAGTAGAGAATCACATGTGAAAATATGGCCAAGAAGGGTTTTTTTTTTTTTTTCTGCTGAACTTATGTGGAACCCATACGTCAAAGCAATTAACATAACCAAGCTGGTACAAATGATTTTCAATGTGTCACATGGATATTTTGAGTATGTCTGCTATCTCTCATGTGGTGTAATGTTGATTTTTCTGTTAATGTTCTGATTTGATCGCTATCGACTGTAACTGGTCTGCTGGACAGTGGAGCATCGTCCAGAGGGAAATCTCCAGCACGAAACTTTGCAAACCACTCTTGACACATTCAATCAGTCACAGCACCTTCTCCGTACACTACACAAATCCTTTTTTGCATTTCAGTTGTGTTTTTACCTTTCTTGAAATATTAATAATAAAGCATAATATGCCAAAATGTTGCTTTTTTTTTACTTCCATATTAAATGGCTACGCAAAAATTCACCGATTTTGATAAGTATTTTTTAATGCATGCTGATATGCTAGCTGTCACAATATAATCTAATAAAATTGCTTATAATGAAGTTAAAGACTACTAAGCGCTACTATAGCCATCTTACAAAGGAAACTGAATGAACCTTTTGGCCAACCCAATACTTCTTGATCCTTACCCCTGCCATACATGGAAGGGATACCACTGATACTTTAAGATGCAGCCCAAGGCACCCCCTCTCTGAACTCTCTCAGGGCCTCAGCATACACAGGTCAGATACACAGATGGAATCTACGGGGTCCTTGCTCTGTGTCTGGCATCCACTAAGTGTCGTACAAGCCTTAGCTCATTCAGTGCTCACAACAAACTTGTAAAATAAGGTCTGTGATTAGCTATTTAATACATCTCATAGATGAGGAAAGACTGAGGCTTAGAGAATACAGAGGACCAAAACTAGCCACCCCAAATGTGTCACTCCGGCCTGAGGATTTATTTAAACTGATTCTTTTTTTTAATTCTATTTTTATTTTGGCTGTGGCGGGTCTTTGTTGCTGCACACGTGCTTTCTCTGGCTGCGGCAAGCGGGGGCCACTTTCTAGTTGCAGCCCTCGGGCTTCTCACCGTGGTGGCTTCGTTTGTTGCGGAGCACGGGCCCTAGGAACGTGGGCTTCAGTAGTTGTGCCTCTCAGCCTCTAGGGCGTGGGTCCAGTAGCTGTGGCACACTGGCTTAGTTGCTCCACCGCACGGGGGATCTTCCCAGACCAGGAATCAAACCTGAGCCCTCTGCATTGCCAGGCAGATTCTTAACCACTGGACCACCAGGGAAGCTCTTGGCTGATTCTTTTTTAAGAAAAAATAAAAAGACTTCAATTGTTCTTGTTACCACCGTATCAACTGCTGCAAAGAATGTAGATAAGGGGCCTGTTCCAGGAATAGAACCACGACCAGTGATATGTACGGGAAGAATCTGGGTGAGGTGTGGTGGGAGAACCCAGCAGGGCCTAGAGATCAGAGTTTACTTTCTATCCAGCAAGCACTTATCTACCAAACATTTGCTTTTCTGTCCCATGTAAGTTGCCTTCCTCCTCTCTGAAGTCCGAAACCATTACCCTCAACATCCTCTTCTGTCTTAGCTGAAGGTGGTATTTAAGCAGAGGGCTTTGACCATTGTGGTGAGTTAGTTCTCCTGTGTCTCTCCCATGTATACATGCTATTAAACTTTGGTTAGATTTTTCTCTCATTAAACTGTCTCCTGTCAATTTAATTCTTAGACTGGCCAGAAGAACCTAGAGGGGTAGAGGAAAATTTCTTCCTTCCTCAACATCATCATAGTTCATCCATGTTATAACCTGAGTCAGAATTCCCTTCCTTTTTAAGACTAATGATACTTTGTATGAATAGATCTCATTTTGTTTATCTAGTCATCCACTGATGGACACTTGGGTTGCTTCTATTTCTTGGCTATCATAAAGAATACCATGAACACAATGTACAAGTATCTCCTAAAGTCCCTGTTTTCAGTTCTTTAGGGTTCTGAGAGCTGGAGGGGTTCCTCTCTCAACCTCTCTCAACCTCAGATCATCTGTGTAACTTCCTCGCTCCAGGCCTGGAAGGTCCGTGGAGCTGAGGCTCCTTCTGTCTTGTTCGCGCCTGCACTTGGCCCCTAGCCTGCTGCCCCACACCCAGGCCAGCCCCGGCCAGTGCTGAAGAGGATGGAGAGAAGGAGGCAGGCCAACTGACCACTGTTCCCTCCCCGCAGCACATCCCCTTCACCGGGAGGCTAGAAGGGGGTCTCCATTCAGACACAAGATCACCGTCATGAGGAGTGTTCCTTCCTTAAGACACTTGGGTTGCTTCTATCTCTTGGCTATCATAAAGAATACCATGAACACAGTATACAAGTATCTCCTAAAGTCCCTGTTTTCAGTTCTTTAGGGTTCTGAGAGCTGGAGGGGCTCCTCTCTCAACCTCTCTCAACCTCAGATCATCTGTGTAACTTCCTCGCTCCAGGCCTGGAAGGTCCGTGGAGCTGAGCCTCCTTCTGTCTTGTTCACGCCTGCACTTGGCCCCTAGCCTGCTGCCCCACACCCAGGCCAGCCCCGGCCAGTGCTGAAGAGGATGGAGAGAAGGAGGCAGGCCAACTGACCACTGTTCCCTCCCCGCAGCACATCCCCTTCACCGGGAGGATAGAAGGGGGTCTCCATTCAGACACAAGATCACCATCATGAGGAGTGTTCCTTCCTTAGGTGGGAACAGATACTGGGAATGGTCGTCTCTCTCAGCTGCATCCCTGAGCAAACCATGGTGCTGTCAGCTCAGGATGGTCCACACAGCACCTCTGAGCCCCTCACCAGCTCAAGGGATGGGAAGGGCCCCATGCCCCTACCAACAAAGCACAGCCCCCCTGCCACCTACCTGTAGCAGACTGGACACCATTAACCAGACTCCTCAGAGACGCGGGGGATGGAGGCTCACAGTCTAGGGAGGGAAGGAGGCCAGCCCAGAGGAAGAAGTTCTAGGACTGAACTTCAAGCACAATGACCCAGAACTGCAGATACGTCAACCTTCTCCATCTCTAATAGTCACCCCCATCTACTTCAGAAGCCTCATTTGAGGGGAAGCAGAAATATTTGGAGAAGGAAATGGCAACCCACTCCAGTGTTCTTGCCTGGAGAATCCCAGGGATGGGGGAGCCTGGTGGGCTGCGCCAGGCTCTATGGGGGTCGCGCAGAGTTGGACATGACTGAAGCGACTTAACAGCAGCAGCAGAAATATTTAAAGTTGCCTTTAAAGCTGTAATTTGTTTCAGGTTCTCTTTCAGTTTCAAGATCTTTTCTGGAAAATGCAAATTAATTCAAAATATTAATATCTCACTTCTGTTTCCCATTCCTCTCCTTCTCAAGGGGGCCTATCGGGAAACTTGCACATATTCTCAGAGGCAGTTGGGGTCCTCAGGTGTTCACAAATCCCGGGTGGAACTCTCCTGAGCTCCAGGTGCTATGGAGGCCTGGGACCTGTGTCTCATGTCGATAGGGTCCACTTGGACTGCACCCTGAGGTCCACAGGATCCACCGAGGCCCCTCAGGACACGTGGTCTCTCTCTGAAACCTCTCTGTGCAATCTCAGCTGGCTTCTGCCCTCACTGGTCCTCTCATCACTTTGCATGGGGTCCGGGACCTTCTAGATCCCTCCAGGCCCCTCCCCCACAGCCCTACCTCTGCATCTGGATTCTGGATGACTTCCTCTGCCACTGCCTTCCCTGCCAGATGACACAGCTACACTGACCATGGACTCTGAGAGCCCTGCATGTACCCAGGGGACTCAGAGGGAAAGGAGGCACCCAGTTCCCCAGAAACGCTGTCAGCAGGGAATCGGGGACCTTGTCTCTGAACTCCCATCCCTCTCTCTCCCACTCCCTCTGCTGACCCTTCCTCCCAGCACAGGAGCGCTTTCTACTCCCACTCTGTCTAATAGACCTGTCTCTACCTCTGAGGGTCCCTCTTCCAATGGGAGCTGCTGTTCTCTCCTTCCCTGGGGCAGAATTTTCAAAGGAATACAGCAATGAAGCTGGAGGACCCCCCCAGAGGAAAACTACTTCCAGAGATATTTCAGAAACACTTTTCCCCACTTTAGGAATTAGGGACTTAGATGTTGCCATTTCAGTCACTTGGAGCTTTCTTTTCCTTGGATAGAGGACGGCTGGGTTCAGGGCCATGCCAGTTCCTCGTGGTCCTGCTGGATTAAACCTCACAGAGCACCCTAGTGTTGAGGACAGCATCCAGAAATCACCTCCTTCACAGAGAAAGCAAATGGGCTCTGGGAATAAGAGGGCTTCTGGGCATATACCCTGAAGAACCATAATTGAAAAAGACACATGTACCACAGTGTTCATCACAGCATTACTTACAATAGCTCGGACATGGAAGCTACCTAGATGTCCATCAACAGATGATTGGATGTACCAGGATTGTGGTACATACATACAATAGAATATTACTCACTTTCAAAAGGAACACATTTGAGTCAGTGAAATGAGGTAGATGAATGAAGTCACAAAGAGGAAAACAAATATCATATATTAATGCATACATATATGGAATCTAGAACGATGGTACTGATGAACTTTTTTGCAGGGTAGTAATGGAGATGCAGACATAGAGAAGAGACTTATGGAAATAGTGGGGAAGAAAAGGGTGGACAAATTGAGTGAGTAACATACACATTACCATATGCAAAATTAGATAGCTAGTGGAAGTTTGCTGTATGACACAGGGAACTCAAATCTGGTGCTCTGGAACACCTAGAGGGCTGGGATGGGGTGGGGAGGTGGGAGGGAAGTTCAAGAGGGAGGGGATATATGTATACCTATGGCTAATTCATGTTGATACTGGGAAAAACCAACACAATATTGTAAAACAATTATCCTCCAATTAAAAATACATTTTTAAAAAATTGTAAAGAGTTAATTCCAGCTATCCACTCATGGTCCTTCCAAAAAGAGTTACTTACTTGCCGGTTTCCTAGGAAGGCAGTCACCCTATTTCTGGGTTGGGCAGCTTGAGGATAGCATAGTCCAGGATCATTGCAAATGACAAAAACTTCAGAGTTGGGGTTGGGATCCAGGCCTGCTGACTCCACAGATAGACACACACCAACCTCCAATGAGGGACCCAGGCTCACAGTGAGGTCCCTACTCCTGGGGACCTAGTGCTTATTCTGTCTCCCCTTTAGACACCATCTCTGTAGGTGTCCCATCAATATCACCTGTTCTTTCCATTTGTCCTCTTCTTTCCCAGCTGAGCAGACACAGGCTGACCTCCAATGAGCCACCACTTGGTCCCAAAGACTCACTTCTAGGGATGTTTCTCCACTTCCATCTTGGACACAAATTTCTTTACCCATTTCCTCTTTATTTTTTTTGTATATTTATTATCTTTATTTTTTAATATAAATATTTATTTTAATTGTAGCCTAATTACTTTACAATATTGTATTGCTTTGCCATGCATCAACATGAATCCGCCACAGGTGTACACATGTTCCCCATTCTGAACTCCCCTCCCACCTCCCTCCCCATACCATCCCTCTGGGTCATCCCAGTGCACCAGCCCCAAGCATTCTGTATCATGCATTGAACCTGGACTGGCGATTTGTTTCATATTTGATATTATACATGTTTCCATGCCAGTAGACATGGATTTCTGAGTTGGAAAGATTCCCTGGAGGAAGAAATCTTAACCCACTCCAATATGCTTGCCTTGCCTGGATAAATCCATGGACAGAGGAGCCTGATGGGCTATAGTCCAAGGGTTTGCAAAGAGCATTCATTTTTCTGTTTCTTCTGCTATTGAATGGTTATGTTGTTTCCAGTGAGAGGCTATGATGAGTGAAGCTGTTATGCACATGTACAATGATGTCATCTCTCTTGGGTAAATATCTAGGAGTAGAAGAGCCAGGATACAGGAAAGGTATAGGATTAACTTTATTATAATCCACCAACAAGTTTCCAGTGCTGTTGTATTTTATACTCCAACCTGCAGTGAAAGAGAGTTCCAGTTGTCCCTATCCAAATCAATGAGGAAACAGGCCCCATGTGCCCAGTGTCCAAGAGGATTGCAAAGAATCTCTCCTGCTTTTCCTCCTTTCTGTTCCAAGTGTGCCATCTGCTCCTTAAAATCCAGTCAAATTCTAGTTGATCCAGGAATCTACTGGGGATGGAGGGTGGATGGAGGAGGCAAGTGGGCTCCATCTATGAGAACATCTCAGAGAAGCCAGGCTTTGTAAATGCTGGTCTAGGTGCTCAGTGGGGAGGAAGAGGCACTTAAGTAATAAAAAGAAAAGTGATGGGTTTTTGTTTTTGTTTTTGTTTTTTGCATGAAGGGAGAGGTAAACAGGGGTTCTGGGAAGGATAATTGTTGGGAGCCAGCGTGAGGAATCCCACCTGTGACAGGGTCACGTGGCAAACTCAGATGGCAGGGCAATCTGAGTCATCGGATTTCTCCCTGGTTTTTCCTGAGCATGCACCCCAAAAATAAAAGTTTGTCTGTATTTGTCTGTTTCCCCACTATTCTCTGCCAGTTTCTCGGGAAGAGTTTTTAGCTTCCTGCATTTGAAAGGAGTTCTCAGCCCAACCCCCTTTGATAATGCTCTAGCCTGCCTAAACAGGTTCCCCTAACTTTCTACAAGCTTGTGAATTGCTCACAACCTCCCAGAGCTGTGGGAGGCACAAAAGCCTCAAAAGTACCTTAAAGTTTCAGAGCCTTTTCAAATTCATATTGGTGACAGGATTTCACAGTTGACTCAGTGATTGCTGCCAGACCTCCTTATTTTTTATCTATCAGGTACCCAGGAAGATGTAATCAATGCAAATGGGATATGGAAAAGGATATCTAGTAGTTTTGATGTTAGCAGTACTAGACTTCTGCTATAAATACTGTACTTCCTTTTATTACAAATTGCTGTGTTTTTATTTAGTGTTTTCTGAGAGTGGCATTCAGACTTTGGAAAGATTAACACAAATGAGTCTTCTGGTTAACAAAACCTCATGAGATGAGAGCCATAGAAAAGTTAACAGGCCTCTTGGCCAGAAGATAATGTAAACCGCCTGAGACCTTTTGTAACGGGAGAGTATGCAAAAAAGAAAGCCTTTTCTCAATGAGGGTCAGGACTGCTGCCCCTGTATAACTCTGCATATTCCATTATGTACAACTTGGGGTATATAAGCTGAGTTTGAAAAATAAACGGCCCCCCTTTTTTCCCCTTTGAAGCCTTACACCGATGCTGGGCTTCCCCATGCCATTCTTTCCTTTTTCTCCCCTTTTTCGGCTGAATTCCCATCTGGGGCGCGAAGCTTACCTGTCCCAGCTGCTAAGATCTGTAAGAGAGAGAGCCCAGGGCGGGGCACTCTCCGATATTCAAACGGACGCCGGTGGCCTAACGTAGATGGTACAAACCTCTTGTCTCGAGGTTTTATTGGCTTTCCACGTAAACCAAGTTATTCAGCCTTCTTTTCTTCTACTAATTTCCTACTATACTATTCTATCCTGAGCTATCCTGTCTCTCCTATCTTGTCCTATCCGCCCGCTCTGTCGCCCCTTTGAATATCCCTGGATCCACCGGGGCTGGTCCCCGGCAGATAATAACCCAGCATAGCAGCAAAGGGCATTTACCTTGAAGATGGTCTCTCTGTGCTCAGCTGGGTGACCTCCAGCATGTTACTTTACTTCTCTTGCCCTCAGTTTCTGAATCTGTATAATGGGTATAATCCTCAAGTCACCACCCAGGGCTAGGGGAAGGATTAAGCAAGGTAGCACATCAGGAGAGCTTGAATGGTATCTGGCCCTCTGTGTATGTGTGTGTGCTTAGTAGTGTCTGACTCTTTGCGACCACATGGACTGCATCCCACCAGGCTCCTCTGTCCATGGGGTTTCCCAGACAGGAATAGTGGAGTGGGCGCCATTTTCTCCTCCAGGGGATCTTCTCGTCCCAGGGATTGAACCCACATCGCTTGGGTCTCTTGCATTGGCAGCAGATTCTTTACAACGATGCCACCTGGGAAGCCCCTGGCCCACTGTAGGGACCAGAAAGTGTTTAGAATTGTTAAGAGTAGGGGGCAGCAGGGAAGGCCTCCTGAGCAGATGTCTGACTGATGAGGGGTGGAGAGAGCAAGGCAGATCAGGTCAAGGGGCTTGAGAAGGACCATCTCTGGAGTTAAGGGGGAGCTGGGTGCCCCTGCACTGTGGGTTGCAAAGGGCTCCCTTCTGTGCCTTTTTACTTTCTGTGTGGAGGTCCCATTACAGGGTGCCTTGTTTAAACCAGAGGTCCCTTACCTCCAGGCCACATAGAACCTGGAAGCTTGATGATGCTGACTCCTGGTTACCTCACCACCAACCAATCAGAAGACATCCATGAGCTGATCACACACCCTGAAACTCTCCCTCACCCTGTCTTTAAAAACCTTTTTCTGGAAGCCATTGGGGAGTTTGGGTTTTTTAAGCACTAGCTGCCTGGACTCCTTGCTTGGTGCCTGCAACAAATTCTGTACTTTCCTTCCCTGACACCCACTATCAGTAGATTGGCTTTATGGGATGTGGATGAGCTCTTAGTGGGTGGAGGCAAATCTGATTTAAATAGTTATGGATGGGTTGGAAACTTTGACAATAAATTCAATTGAAAGATCACGTTTCTTAGCAATGGCTTGGGGAATACTGACGAGGACTTTATCTTTCCAGGTAATGTTGGAGGAAAGGAAAGGAAAAGGAGAAAGGGCTTCATGTCCAGTTAAAGTGTGAAGTCTTGATCCATCTTCTCGGGCAAAAACAGTCTGCCTGCCTGTTAGCTATTGCTCTTTCTCTCCAGTTTGATTCAAGGTCACCAGTGCTTATCCAGTTCCAGTTCCAGGTCAGTTGCTCAGTCATGTCTGACTCTTTGCAACCCCATGAATCGCAGCACACCAGGCCTCCCTGTCCATCACCAAAGGCTGGGAAGATCCGCTGGAGAGGGCATGGCAATCCACTCCAGTATTCTTGCCTGGAGGATCTCAAGAACAGAGGACCACGGGGGTCACAAAGAGTCAGACACAACTGAAGCAGCTGAGCACTCACTCACTCACAGCCTCTACTGTTTTAAGAAAGCCCCTAGGTTTGAATATCCCACAGTCTGTGGCAAATGAAGTCAGCTTCTTTGGGAAGAAATTCTGAGCTGTTTTACGGCCTGTTTATTCCCCTGGGCAGGATCTCTGGGCTGAGGCTCTGAAGCTGAGGGAGGGGACAGGGACATACTTCTGAGCGACATCCACAGTTTCAGAGCTAGGTGCTTGGCAGAGTGGGGTCCTGCCATGGCCTCTGCTCTGTGTGGCTCGCCTTTCTGAACAGAACCTCTGCTTCACGCATGAGCTGGAGGGAGGGTGACGTAGGCTCCCAGGATTTTTAGCATGCTGTCCCCTTACCTTTCAAGTCAGGATGGAGCTAAAGAAGAGAATCTCCACCTCTCCCCTGCACTTGCTTGAAACTTAGGCTCTGTAACAGGTGTCTGGGCAAAACCAGAGATGCTAATGTCCCGCCCCTCCCAGGAAAATACAGTAGCCTTCCAACCGGGAACTGGAGAAGAGTCAGCTCTGTGTTCTCTTCTGCACCCACTTGAGCCCTGGTTTGCTTCAAAGATGAACTGAGAAGAGGGAGGGAGAGAGTGAGCTGTGATTCAAACACTGCAGACTCTTTCCTGTTCTTACCACATTTTCGTAAGTTTTTAAAAAGTGCGTGCTTCTGTTGTTATTGCTGTTCATTTGCTATATACCCATGGTACCATTTCCAGAGACTTTAAATAGCTTGTTTTTTATTTGAGGGGGAAGTTAATGATTTTTTTCACAAATTTTACTGTGAAGCAGATCCACAGAGCGCCACATGTTGCCATGCTGGAAACGGAACCTTATATACTTCTTAACTTAGTCAACGTATCAGTTGTATTTCTCCAGGGAATAAAAGGCTCGTTAAGCACTGAAGTTCTTTAAGCACCGCAATGTTCTTTAATCCCGGTATTTCTTGACTCTGTCATTGACTCTATCATTGATCAGAAGTGATAAACAGGGACTTCCCTGGCAGTCCAATGGTTAAGACTCCACGCTTCCACCGAAGAGGGCGTGGGTTCAATCCCTAGTTGGAGAACTGAGATCCCACATGCTTCATGGTGTAGGGAAAAGAAATTAATTAAATTTCTAAAAATCACATATGTGCCTTGCATTATTTTAAAGAAGAGTGATGAGCAGAAGCAATGTCCTCTTCATTCTGATAAGCAGTGAGAGTTATATTTGGTAAGTATTAATGTGCTTTTCTATTTTTCCTTCTGAACATAATAATCTTCAATCAGTCTACCTAAGGCACTCATTTGCTAGTAGAAAGTTTAGAATTTGGTGCAGAAGAACGAAAATAAAAGGTAACATTCAGCTCCCTCCTCAAAAATCTGGATTTTGGAACCCTACAGTTAGATGAGAGTCAGGATTAACTGAGGGAGAAAAGCCATTCCAAATTTCTTTTCCTTATCATTTAGAATTTAAAAAAAAAGTATAGATCACTCCTTTCCCCCAATCTATGAGGGAAGTTAAATGTGGGAGTTTAGGTAAATGGCAAGAAAAATGAACATTTAGGGAGAAGAAGAAAAACGTTTTCAGATATATCTGGATTTCTTTGGATATCTTTGGAGAAAAAGTGTTAGGAGGGATGGAGTATTAAACCAAGAAGACAGGTGAGCACAGGAACCTTTGAACCACATTGTTTATTTGGGAATCTAGGAGACCAATACACAACAGGTCTTCTTCACCACAAGGCAACAACTGGCCTTGCTGAGAGTGGCTGGCAAAAANGGTCAAAGTGTCAGTCACTCAGTCGTGTCTGACTCTGCGGCCCCATGGACTGTAGCTTGCCAGGCTCCTCTGTCCATGGAGATGCTCCAGGCAAGAATACTGGGTTGCCATTCCCTTCTCCATGGGATCTTCCAGACTCAGGGATCAAATCCCGGTCTCCCGCATTGCAGGCGGATTCTTTACCACCTGAGCCACCAGGTGGCACTAAAAATACACAAAAAGAGGCACTAAAAATACACAAAGGAACAGAGGTGAGAAGTTAAGTGAGTCAATAAAGTACAGCAGTTTGTGCTGAAGATCAAAATGTAAAGAGTGGAAGGGTAACACACCTGGCTATAGAGGGATACAGATCATGGAAAGCTTTAAACAGAGCTTAGTTTTATTCTGTAGGTAATGAAAGGGTAATGAATGGTCTTAAGCATGAAAGTAAAATAATTTAATTGTAGAATTTGAATAAAATATTAAAATAAAATACCACACATGTAAAGATTTGAGGAAAACACATGCACAATCAAGAAACCACAAAAGAGTGGAAGGGTAACACATCTTGCTATAGAGGGATACAGATCATGGAAAGCTTTAAACAGAGCTTAGTTTTATTCTGTAGCTAATGAAAGGGTAATGAATGGTCTTAAGCACGAAAGTAAAATAATTTAATTGTAGAATTTGAATAAAATATTAAAATAAAATACCACACATGTAAAGATTTGAGGAAGACACATGCAGAATCAAGAAACCACAAATTTGGTTTTGGTTTTTTGGTAATTTGGTAATTACCAAACCACAAATTTGGTTTTGGTAATTTGCAGCAGTTCAGACAAGGGGATCTGAATCAGAGCATGGAAAGAGGTATGAAATGAGAGGAAACCAATTAAACACATACTTCAGAGTCTAATTAGCAGGATTTAACATTACAATATGTTGGTTGTGGGCAATAAATATTAGAACTTTTCATTTTTATCTTCAAACATAAAAAATAGGCTTTCCTTATATTTAAAACTTGAATAGTACACAGAAATAATATCTAACTTAACTCATTTTGGAGTGCTTGATTAGTATATTTTACTAAATAAGAAGACCGAGAGTTTGAACACATTAGTTCACTAGATATAAGTAGGAAGCAGGAGGGGAAAGGAATATGGAGTACTATGGTTTCTACTTAAATGATGAGATGCCTTTGTGCTGTTGTTGTTATCAAATGTGACAGAAAACAACAGATCAAAAGCCAGTTTTAGGGAGAATAGATTTCCTGGAGAAGGAAATAGCAACCCAGTCCAGTATTCTTGCCTGGAGAATCCCTGGCAGACTACAGTCTTTGGGGTCACAGAGGATCAGACATGACTGAGCGACTAACACACACACACACACACACACACACGATTTAATTTTGAATGTATGTGAAGGTATCTGAAGGACACCTTAGTAGAGCTTTCGTGATAGTTGAATTAATAGACTTAAAGTTCAGAAACAATATGTAGATTTGGAAACTATCAGGTAAGTGGAAGAACCCTGGGTGGGGTTAATAACAATATCTGGTTGCAGAGGTGGTAGTATCATTGGTGATGAGTGGGGCATGAAGGAAAAGATGCTCAAGGTGGAAACAAAAAAGAAAGAGAGACCCATGAAGAGAACTAGAAGAGATGGATACACAAATGAAAAGTGTAGAACATTTTACGGAGTCTTTGATCAGTATACTCAGCACAGGAAAAGGCCAATGAAAATAAGAAGTATCAATGGGTTTTTTGCAACTGGTAAATTTACATTCTTTATGAGAGCAACAATGAAGGAACAGTAATTGGTAGCAGAAAGAAAACTAGTTGGCTGAGAAGTGACTGGGAGTAACAAAAAGGAGAGAGTAAATATAGACCTTTTCAGGGCATTTTGGATGAGCAGGGGAAGAGAAAGATTAATTCTACACATGCCTCCTTCATCGTCTTGCCCATTAAATGTCCATGCCCATAAATCCTACTCATCTTTAGCTGGATTACTGCAATAATACCATCTCCTAGCAATGAAAAAAATGAACACAGAGAAACAGTATCAATGATAGCAATAATAAATACAACAAAAATATTTGACACTTAATTCTCATTAGGGCAACTCATTTAGGTAGGCCAATTCTTCCACTTTTGTAAATGAACAAACTGAACAGAGTAGTGAAGTTATTTGTCGAAAGTCACACAGACAGTATTATAGAAATGATTGCTGAAAACCCTGAGATCAAACCACATGTAACACAGAGTCAGCTTGGTTACCTTACTTCCCAGAATCTAAAGACTGGACTGAAGGCCCAGGGATTTTACCAGAGCCATCTCTGGCTGAAATCTCCTATTAAGTCTACTGAATTTTTAGTCTTGATTCTATGTCCTGAAGTTCTTCCTTTCTGTCCACTGTGTGTGCTGTGCTAAGTCACTTCAGTAGTTTCTGACTCTGTGTGGCCCGATGGACTGCAGCCCGCCAGGCTCCTCTGTCCA
>SJXQ01010774.1:0-76025 GCA_006408695.1 Aepyceros melampus
CGATTCATGGGGTCGCAAAGAGTCGGACACGACTGAGCAACTGAACTGAACTGAACATTTTGTCAAAGTGTAATTTTCCAAAAGTTAAATATATGACTCTCACACCAATATAGAATGAACATTAACCAGAGATTTAGTCAACTCATTAATGAGGGAACTAGTAGAATGTAAAGCCAACTCAAAGGAGAACCAAAAGAATGGGTTTAAAGGTGTTCGAGAAAGGATGTCAGGGGCTTCTTTAGCGATTTAGTGATTAAAGATCTGTGCTCCCAATGCAGGGTATGTGGGTTCAGTCCCTGGGGGAACTAAGATCCCATATGCCGTGCAGTGAGGCCAAAAGAGAAAAGAAAAAGAGGATGTGGGATAAGACACCAGGGTTAAATATAAAACTGATCAGCCGTCTAACAGGGAAAGGGATCGTAAACCTGGACCGAAATCATCTGCACATCTACTGGACAAGAACCTACAAGTTACAGTTGACTTTCAAAGTCTGGGCTTTTAATTAGCAGTAAAATGAAAGTGAAAGTCCCTCAGTCGTGTCCGACTCTTTTTGACCCCATGGACTATACAGTCCATGAAATTCTCCAGGTCAGAATACTGGAGTGGGTAGCCTCTCCTTCCTCCAGGGGATCTTTCCAACCCATAGATTGAACCCAGGTAAAGATCTTGTCAAACACAGATCCAGTGCCTTGGGTCATGAAATAATTCTGTGTGAGCTGTTAAAATTCCAGCATGACACTGGAGAAGCATGCTTCTTTCTCCTTTACCTTTCAGACATGTTTTTGATAATTTTTCTTAACATATTATAAAGTGAGTTTCTCCTTATATGAGACACTAAGGGCAGCCAAATTTATAGAGATAGAAGCTAGAGTGGCAGTTTCCAGGGGCTTGGGGGAGGGAGGGAGAATAGGGAGTTACTGTTCTATGTGTCTAGAGTTTCAGTTTTGCAGGATGAAAGATGTCCTGTGGATACATGGGGAAGATGGCTGCACAATTAGGTGATGTGCTAAATGTCACTGAACTGTACACTTAAAAATGGTTAAGATGGTCCATTCTATGTTATGTGTGTTTAGCAAAATTAAATAAAAAGTGAGCTGAAACATAGGTATGTGAATAAAAAGTGAATACTTATTCATCCTGCTGAGATAATTCATTAATAATTCTATGTTTGTGTTAACTCACTTTTCCTTGTTTGTAAAAACAGAAGTAGACTTTTGAAAAATGGGATTGTTGAAGTTCTTTGTGAAATTTTCTCTTTTAACAATATATCATGGACAGACCTCTAGCTTACAGATATTGATCTGACCTATTCCTAAAAAAAGAAAATCTCCACAGACTGGATATATCATAATTTATCCAACTCTTGCTCTACTGATGGAAAGTTGAGTTATTCTCAGGTTTGTTTGTTTCTTTTGTTTCTACCAGTACAAACACTGTTATAATAAAACTGTTTTCATACAAGAGATACTAAAGGCCAGGGTCTGAGTAGAGGTGGTAAGAAGGCAGAGGAGGGAATGGATCAAAGAAATGTTTTCCTGGGAAAACACATTGGATTTAGTCCAGTTGAAAATTTGGGTTTAAGAGTGAAAGAATGCATAGCGCTGCCATTGGGACTGGTAGAACGTTTTAGAAGAGATGGCAGAGAAGCTGAGAGAATAGAGTTTATTTGGATGATGCCATGTTCAGATAGGTGTCCTGTCTGTGCCCAGGTTGGGGAAGATGTCACAAAGACATTGATTTGAGAATCCTTTGCAGTCGTAGTTGAAGTGCTAAGAGTGGATGAGATCTGTTTCCAAAATGTATGTGCATGCTAAGTTACTTAAGCTGTGTCCGACTCTGTGATGCCACGGACTGTAGCCCTCCAGGCTCCTCTGTCCTTGGGATTCTCTAGGCAAGAGTACTGGAGTGGGTTGCCATGCCCTCCTCCAGGGGATCTTCCCGACACAGGGTTCGAAATGGCATCTTTTGTCTCCTGTGTTGGCAGGCGGGTTCCTTACCACTAGCACCACCTGGGAAGCCCTGTTCCAGGGAGGCCTTATATTTTAGAGGAAGAAGGTAATGTCCATGGGAGTTACCTGCCTGTAAGGGTGTGGCCAAGGAGGCTGAGAAGTTGTGACCAGAGGAAGAGAAGGAGGAGGAGGAATAGGCGATATACCTGGAGAAGTGAAAGAGGGAAAGGTCTGAGATTATGTCCCAACTAGTCCATTCTTTGCAAATGCAATGTGTTGTTAAGTACTTTTAGGTCTGAACAGTATAGACCTTCCCTCCCACTACTCGCTGTGTATGCCTTTCATGACCCTTGCCTCTGTGAGTCTGTTTTCAAATGCTACTTTCCTTGGGTATAAACCACCAGAAACGATGGTACAGTTTGATAAGCACATTTGAGCCACTGCCTTGAATTTAAGGACCAAGCCAAATCAAACTGCAAAGGGCGCAGTTTGATTGCAGTTTGGCATCTCTCAACAGTAATTACAAAATCAATTTTAAGGCTATATAATGTTCACATAAACTAAGACTTTATTATTAAAGGAGAGCATATGTCACTTTCATAAAACCATGTGAACTAGAGAGCCTGGAAAAATACCCTAAGGAAGCGGTGAGTACAGGGATTTCTAAAACATTTAGAATTAGCTTTGAAGCCATCCCTACAATCTGCATAAGCATAAGGATCACCCTGTTGCCACCAGAGATTTTATAAAAGATCTATGAACTTTTACATTCTGTCTACCTTAGGGGATTGGAGGAGAAACTAAAGGAAATTATTAGCAGTCCAAATGCATTATTTTGTCACCTGTCATGGTTTTGACAAAGACCCAAGTTTGGAAGAGCAACTGAGTAATTGGAACTACTTCATGCCACTAAGGAGTGAAATTGGTAGGAATCTGCCAAATTCAAAGTGGATTCAGTTTAATTAAAAAATTGGTTCCCAGCCTTACATTAAATTCTGTGGTTAGAGGTTTCTACAAATCAAAAGAAGTAAAGCTGAAGACTCTTACCTATAAAGTGCCTTGTCGTCCTGTGTGAAAATTAAAAAATACATAGAAAATACTGAAAAAAAATCTCTAAGGTGTCCTGTGACCCTCAGGATTGTGTTTATTGTTGTTGAAGGAATTTGTAGTTAGAGCGAGGTTAGTCCCAACTTCAGCTGCCTTGACCCACAGGACTCGTCTTGTAGGAAAAGGCAGGAATGGAAACAGTGGGGGCACTGGCAAGTTAGGGAGGCCGCAGGTGGTAAACAAGCTCGTTTCCAGGTAATGTGATCACAGCAGAGTTTGTATGGTTGTTTTCAGCATGATGGACTCAGGCCATCATCTTGGGTTACTTGATTATAAACTGCAAAGAAGAAGGTCATAGCTGTGGAGTGTGGACCTAAACAGACAGATGAACCTACAGTGGAAAGCTTGTTGTAGCTTCTGTGTTGCCTTGAATATCTTCAGTAGTTGCAGTTAGTAGAGACTGCGAGCTGGGGTGGGAGTATAAGCTTCTATCTGAATCCATCAAAATCTTACTGTGCTCAACACTCATTCATCTAGATGCTTTCGTGGGTCATGGGAACTTACCAGAGGAACCCTGGATATGTCCTAGCAGGCCTTAGGAAAACTATTTAGTGACTGAATTCAGTTCATCCTTATTCCAGCTAAAAGCCTATTCCAGCTGTTGGCAGGAATAATCAAGACGAATCCTGGATTTTTTGCCTAAGGATCTGAATTGTATAGGAGTCAACCAACCCTGGGAATACAGAGGTTAAGAACAGAGATTTCCAGCTTTGGTGTTATTTCCCGGTCATTTGTCAATGGAAAGTCTTTACTCCCAGGAGCCGCCTTTGGCTTTATTTTTGGACAAGCTGCTGAGTCCTGCTCTGGTCTTGTCTGAACATGCAGACCTGGTGTTTCAGGACCTACTTTTTCACACCATCTCCATGCTCCACAGCTGCGCAGGTTTGAAAGAGGTGCCAAAATCCAGACACGGCAAAGCAGCCTCTTTTGCATGTGCTGAGGTCCGGAATGACAATTTTATCTTGGACATGTTCCCTTTCCTTTCCTCTGTGGCTTGTTCATTTTTATCTCTTCTTTAATATATAAATAATGGACTTATCTTATTTGCTGCATCAAGAAAAAATTAAACGCCTGAATGTTTTACGACTATGGGAAAGTATTTCCAGAGTGTGAAAAAATAGACACTGGACATTTCAGCTCCTGCTTTTGGTAGAGTGGGAATTTATTACTCAGCTCAGTAACAGTTTAGGCCAAACCAAGCAGTTGTGTGGGCAAGCAGTGCTATCTTTCCTAAATAGCACTGCCAGAGACAGTTTTGTTCCTATTAGAGACAGCGTGACCCAAAGGTATCTTTCCATCAAAGACTGATTATTTCTGAATCTTAGATGTATCGCAAAGGCTGTTGAGACCTAGCCAATGGATTTTACTTGCATGAGATATTGCATTGCTCCCAAAGGGAAGGGAAACAAAGGGGGAGGGAGGCAAGAGAGAACTTGGAGCCCAACAATAAATAGCTCTTTGTACCAGTCTTCCCCACCCCGAACCCCATACTGCTGAGATCATAGAGTAAGTTAGCATGTGGTAGAAGGCGATGCTGCCCAGTAGCTTGGCAGCTTGTGACCAGATGTGAACTTGTCTGTCCATAGTGTGCGGCTGTGACCTGGCCCAAGGGGGCTTCTTCATAAAGAACGGGGAGTATCTCTGCACGCTGGACTACCAGAGGATGTATGGCACACGATGCCATGGCTGCGGGGAGTTCGTGGAAGGAGAGGTGGTGACCGCCCTGGGCAAGACCTACCATCCCAACTGCTTTGCCTGCACGATCTGCAAGTAAGTGTGCCTTCCACCAACAGGGAAATGTTGGATTCTGCCATCAGAGCTTGGAATGTGCGCTTTGGTCTTGAGTTGTACTTAGTCTTAAAATATTTTTCCTTTAAAAAAATTATGTTTACTGATGTATAGTTGATTTATAACGTGTGTTAGTTTCAGGTGAACAACAAAATGTTTCAGTTATATCTCTATATATTATTTATCTGGTGGCTCAGGTGGTAAAGAATCTGCCTGCAATGCGGGAGACCCAGGTTCAGTCCCTGGTCAGGAAGATGCCTTGGACAAGGAAATGGCAACCCACTGCAGTATTCTTGCCTGGAGAATTCCATGGACTGAGAAGCCTGGCAGGCTAGACTACATACAGTCCATGGGGTCACAAAGAGTTGGACATGACTGAGTGACTAACATACTTTCTTCATATATTTATATATATATAATATATGTATTATTTATATTGTACATATACATGTACAAATACACTATATTTATTATTTATATTATATGCATTATTTTTCATGTTCTCTTCCATTATAAATTATTATAAGATATTGAATATAGCTCCTTGTGCTGTACAGTAGCACCTTTATGTTCATCTATTTTATATATAGTAGTTTGTATCTTGGAGAAGTCAATGGCACTCCACTCCAGTACTCTTGCCTGGAAAATCCCATGGATGGAGGAGCCTGGTGGGCGGCAGTCCATGGGGTTGCGAAGAGTCAGACACGACTGAGCACTGAGTGACTTCACTTTCCCTTTTCACTTTCATGCATTGGAGAAGGAAATGGCAACCCACTCCAGTGTTCTTGCCTGGAGAATCCCAGGGACGGGGGAGCCTGGCAGGCTGCCGTCTATGGGGTCGCACAGAGTCGGACATGACTGAAGCGACTTAGCAGCAGCAGCAGCAGCAGCAGTTTGTATCTGCTAATTGCAAACTCCTAATTTATCCTTCCCCTCTCCTTTCCCCTTTGATAACCATGTTTGTTCTGTACGTGTCTGAGCCTATTTCTGTTTTTGTAAATAAATTCATTGTATCATTTTTTTTAGATTCTACATATAAGTGATATCGTATATTTCTCTGTATATATTTTTTCTGATGCACCTTTAGATGTTTTTGTTTTCCTACTGTATTATCAGGCTTAGTTAAAAAGTAATTTAGTTAGGAAACTTTACATGGAAGGTCCTCCACTAAATAGTGTGACTGATCTTAAGTGGCTGGGAGCTGAATCTGAAAGCAGCTCCAGGTCTTGAGACATTTTGAGCAGTGGAAACATGGGAGGAGATGGCATAATACTTGGAAAGATGAAGCTTATTTGGAAGTATCAGCTCTTACATGTGTGGGTGTGGGTGTGTAAAATTATCTCATTTGCTCTATAGCCAGGGAGAGCTAAGGGCCTCAAGGATCAAATTAGACCTGTTTTGTAAATAAAGTTTTATTGGAAAACAGCCATGCCCATTTGTTTACATATTGTCTATGACTGCTTCCAAGTGACAGTGGTAGAGTATTGAGATAGAAATGTTATAATCTGCACAGTCTAAAAAAATATTTACAATCTGATCTTTCGTGGGAAAAGCTGTCAACCTTTCCTCTCTAGGCACCTATCATCAGTCAAGGTTAAATCTTTATTGCACAAAGCAGCTTGATTAAAATGGTCAATCAGAGAGAAGAGGAAATTTAACTAGTTGACCCATACTGATTGAGTAATTCCATGCCTTTTGGTATGATGTTGATCATATGTGTTCAATTTTGCTATGCCTTTGTAAAAACTGTAGTTCAGTTCATTTAATTTTCCAGTATTTCCTGTTTTTAGGCCAGAGAAATGTAAACTCTAGAAGGGTAAATTTGATTTTATACAATTAATTAACTGGATAATACTCATTGGATGAATCATAATAAGATTTAAATGAAATATTCATAATCAGATTATTTTAGTAACTTTTTGTAGCTATTAGGTCATTTCTCAATTATATATTTTTAAGTCATAATTTTAAAATTCTGGGTTAATGAGCTGAATTTTTTCTGTATTTAATCAACAGCAAAGTTTCCTTTTGACCTCTCCCTATTCAGGCTGCCGCCCACAGTCTGGTTGAGAACCCTAGGCTGGCATTCAGGAAGCCCTGTTTCTGGCCTTCTTTCCCGGGCTGGTTTGAGACCTCTGTGAGCTAACTCTTCCCCGGCAGTTTTCTTGTCTGTAAGATGAGAGGCTGTGGACTAGATAAGAGTGGTTCCCCAAACCTGGGTGGTCACTGGAATCCCCAAGGGAGGGTCTTTTTTTTTTTTTCTTAATTGGAAGATAATTGCTTTACAATGTACACTGGTTTCTGTCATACAGCAACTCAAATCTGGCCTAAGTATACATATGTCCCCTCCCTCTTAAACCTCCCTCCTACCCCCCAACTCTAGCTCACCCCACCCCTCTAGGTTGTCACAGATCACCAGGTTGGAGCTTAGGAAGGGTCTTTTTAAAAATATCTGTTTCTATGTATTAACACAAGAAGCTCAGTGGGGTACTCTGTGACAGCCTAGAGGGGTGGGATGAGGCGCAGGTGGGGGGAGGTTCAAGAGGGAGGGGACATATGTATGTATGCTTGTGGCTGATTGGCGTGATTGTGTGGCAGAAGCCAGCACAAAATTATGAAGCAATTATCCTACAATTAAAAAAAATTTTTTAAAGGTTAGAAGACCCTGGCCCAGGTAAACTCTAAGAGCCTTCCTGATCTTGGCCCTGAGAGATCATTGCTTTAGGTTGGTAATGATGGACAGACATTCATCAGCTATAGCCCTGTCTCTGAAGGTTTGAGCCAACAGAGAGGCACCTGCTACTGATGGTCTAAGCTGCTGGTGCTGCCTAATGACACCAATTCTTCCTGCTTGGGAGGCCACCCTTACAGCTTACAAATTGCATTCATGTACCACTCCAGTACACTTGCCTGGCAAATCCCATGGACGGAGGAGCCTGGTAGGCTGCAGTCCATGGGGTCTTGAAGAGTCGGACACGACTGAGCGACTTCACTGTCACTTTTCACTTTCATGCATTGGAGAAGGAAATGGCAACCCACTCCAGTGTTCTTGCCTGGAGAATCCCAGGGATGGGGGAGCCTGGTGGGCTGCCATCTCTGGGGTCGCACAGAGTTGGACACGACTAAAACGACTTAGCAGCAGCAGCAGAAATTAATCTAACCCTTTCAACAATTCTGTGAGGTCAATCAGCAATTCCTATTCCTACTTATGAGTGACGTTGAGACCCAGAGTCTAAGGGATTTTCCCAGTCCTTCACATCACAAAGCCAATATTTGAATTGACATGTTCTGACTCTAAATCCACTTCTATTTTATCAACACATTCATGCAAATAACAGAAGGAAGTGAACCCATGTAGGCGGAGGACCTAGGAAAATGAAAGGGATCATTTATGAAATAACAGAATTCAAAATTCAGAGCACCTTGCCCCTTGCTGAAAACTAGACTCTGGTTTGTTCCAAGGTGGATCTGTGTGGGGTTTAAGTCTAGAAATATAAGCCTAAATCAGAGACAGGGTCCGGACTAGCGTGAGGCCAGGGAGGTGCCTGGGCACACACTTTAAAGGGGGTGCTCACTCCCAGGTCATGCGGTCCTCCTGAGAGTGGGGACCTCCTTAAATGCTGTATCCTGAGTGCCTCGCTGGCCTCATTCTGGCCCTGGCCCTGATCAGAGGCAAAGAAACTATGCTTATTATGTCAACAGACCCTTCACTTCCTGATGGCCTTGTTACAGAGGAGGCTGGAGGTTTGTTTGGCTTTAAATGATGAGCGTGCATTGATAGGCTGGCTGGCACCCACCAGAGTGTGACCTTGACTGTTGAAGAGAGTAAGTTCGGGGTTGGTGGACACCACCCACCCAGGCCTGTGGCATGTTTCTCCCTAGCCGGTCAATCCATGCACGTCACTTACCCTCTCTGGGTTTTATCTGAGCGACGGAAAATAACATGGAACCAGGAGACCACCTCAACCCAGCACTTCTAAAATTTGGGGGTGTAATTTAAAACTCTCCTTGAGGACTGGCACCAAGCACATTTGTGGAGTTGTTTTAAACCCAGATTTACTACCTGTGTGTGCAGGATGGTTAATCACCAACTGTTAGGTGATGAAGAGCAACTTAAAGTACCTGTGAACATAAAATTCATGTCCAGAAGCCTGAATTTCCTTCTGACGCAGATGGGTGAGAATGTTTGGCTTATGAATTTAAATTTCCTAATTGACAGAATCACACATATGAAAATTCATGCTGAAGATCATTGGCAAATTGGCCAATGGCAAGTGAGCAGGCATGGAAACTGTCATATGGCTATTAATTAATGACTTAGTTTTTAAAAGCTACTGCCTGCTGAGAGGAGAAGAAACATAACATACCTGCAGAAGGCAATGTTTTTGAAAAAATGTGCTGTTATTTATTGATGAACATCTAATGTGAAAGGAAATAATCTCTGCAAGGAAGCAAATACTAATTTTTAAACAGATATGATAGCATAGTTGGTAAAGAGTCCACCTGCAATGTGGGAGACCTGGGTTTGATCCCTGGGTTGGGAAGACCCCCTGGAGAAGGGAAAGGCTACCCACTCCAGTATTCTGGCCTGGAGAATTCCATGGACTGTATAATCTATGGGGTCACAAAGAGTTGGACAAGACTGAGTGACTTTCACTTTCACTAATATGAAAGGAAATAATCTCTTAAAGGAAGTGAATACTAATTTTTAAACAGATATTTACAGCATTTTCATATTTAATTCAGGTTTATAAGGGACTGAGTCCCTAGCAATGTGAGGTATTCATTTTGCCCATTGCACAACAATATCTAATTCAGCATCGTTATCATTTAGGTCTAGGGAATGTGAAGAATTAATGTTTGCCCTGTATGACCAGTTCCCTTGGAGGTGCCTTAAGCTTGAATAGGAATTCATGACATTTCAAACATTTCTTCATGGTAGTATTTCAATTTGGAAGTGGAAAATTTTACTGTGTGTCCCCTGCTGGATGGCTTGCTGGAACGTCCCTCCACTAAGGAGTGGAGGTAAATGGTTTCATTTACTATCTGGTTGCCTGTAGAAGCTATGCGTTCTTTCCTCTTAAAATGAGGCGTGTTTTTTGTTTGGACTGGATCCAGCTGGCTGGCTTGGTTCAGACTGCATTTCAGACGTTTTGGCTGGTACTCCTCCAAGTAATGAATTGGCACTGGAGGGCAGCAAAGCAGGAGTGAGGGAAAGGGATGAAATTGCCACAATAACCTTGAGGGCAATGTCTTTCCAGGCGCCCGTTTCCACCCGGAGACCGAGTCACGTTCAATGGGAGAGACTGCCTTTGCCAGCTCTGCGCACAGCCGATGTCTTCCAGCCCTAAAGAAGCTCCTGCTCTGGCAGTAAGTGCCCCAGCCACCTGTTGACATGAATTCCTTCATTCTTCAAAGGCAACTTAGGGAGATACCTTCCTTGCTGAGAAACTCTGGTAGCCGGAGTCAAGAGTAGGCCTATTTAAGGCATTTTCATTGTAAAATGTGATGTGTGAAGCCTTCACTAAAGGCAATGCAGAGAGAGGTGTCTCCCTTCTTTCAAAAGAAAAGAAAGAGAATTGGACATTCAACTGTGTATTTTGATGGTAGCTGAAGGAAAAAGAATTATAACGTGTTACATCAGAAGTGCCCCTCTCTGGGCATGGAGGTTAAACTGTGAGTGCATTTAGTGATGACGTGACTGATATTGCTGTGTGCTAAAACGTTATCCCCACTGTGCCTTGGGCGAATGTGGTGGTTTGTGCTTACTCTTAAATTATTCCTTGCTATCCTCAACTATTCTTTATTCCCTTGGAGGATTTTTTCCTCTTTTTTCCTTAATTACTTATTTATTTATAGTAAGTCCTTGTTGGTTATGTATTTTTTTATTTTTTGGCCACACCCCTGAGCAGGGATCAAACCCACTCCCCCAAGGTTGGAAGGCGGAGTCTTAACCACTGGACTGCTGGGGAAGTCTCCCACCTGGAGGGTCTCTGACATTTATTCATCAAATGGATAATTTTCTGAGCACCTACAATGTTTGTTGTTTGCACTGGAGATATAGAGGGAACAAAACATACTCAGCATCCTTAGGAAGTTTATTGTTTAATGGGGTAGAGAGACAATAAATGGAGGTACAAATATAGCTAATATTCACAGAAGATTAACACAGGGAGAAAAAGCAGGGCAATGGGTGTATGTTTGTATGGGGCAATCTGAGAAACCTCTCTTGTTACCTAAGGATAGATCTGAAGAAATATGAGGACAAGCTGTCCATACACCATGGGATTTGTGATTTTTGATGACGAGGGCTTGTCTGACCTATAGGAATCCAAAGAAAACCAACTTCTCTCCAAATAAAAACAGTGGCCAATTGAATATTTCTTCTAGTAAATAAGATTGAGTAGGTCACTTCATGATGAACTGAGAGGGATTCTGAACTCAGAGCACCAAGCTCTCTCCTTCCCACTCCTTCCTGGGGCATTAGGACATGGACTAGAGGTTTGTCTCCATTTCTGTGGATTGTGCCCATCCTTGGAGAACACATGCCTTGAAGCCCTGCCAGTCTCAGCACCTAAGAATGAGATAAGCCTCTTCTGCTCTGGAGGAATTTTGTGTCATTTATAACAGCGATTCCAAGTCTTCCTGTTAAAGTAGAAGATTTATACCTGTTAAAAATAAGAATGTTATGACCCAAAAGCATTTGCAGACAAATTGGATTTTGACCATCGGGAAAAAAGGAAAGAAATGTATTGGTGCATCCTATTCAGTACACGTGGTCATATCCTTAGCATGTGGATTTATCTGCGCTCTTGTTAAATAACAGCAGCCTGGGTAGGCTGAGGGCTGCCACACAGAGCACAGTCCCGGACCACTAAGAGAGCCCTAGATCCTTCGCTCTTCTCGCCTGCTTATCGGGAAGGTGGCGTGGGGTGAGAGCAGGCACCCCGATCCCCTTGACTGAGAGAGCTTGTTTTGAAAGTGTATTACCGTAAACACTGCAGGAATTCTTCAGTATAGTTAAGGAAAAGAGGATTGGGACTTTCCTGGCAGTGCAGTGGTTCAGACTTCACCTTCCAGTGGAGGGGCTGCAGGTTCAATCCCTGGTCAGGGAGCTAAGATTCCACATGCCTCTCGGCCAAGAATCTAAACATAAAAACAAGCCATATTGTAACAAATTCAATAAAGGCTTTAAAAATGGTCCACACTGGGAAAAAAAAAAAAAACTTCAAAAAAAGAAAAGCAAAGAAAGTTGCATGAGTCCCAGAATTGGATGACAGCTATAACAGAGGAACACATCCCTAGGCTTAGAATAGGAGTGACTGTGTCCTCAGATTCTGTGCAGTCCTTTAGTCCAACTGTATTTCTTAATAGGTGAGGAAATTCGGGCCCAAAGTCACCAAGTTACCCAATCATAGGTAGCTTGTTAGAGCCAGGTCTCCTGACTCCTGGCCTGGGGCTGTCTTTGTTTCATCCAAGACTCCTCTTTGTTTGGTTTAAGAAATAGAACCAAGATAATTTTGAAGGCTTTTGGTCCTTTTCCTTCATGTAATTTTTGGGAACATATTTCTAATCATAACTCCACCAAAATGGTTATTCTGATTTTTATTAAACATTGTTTTGCTTTACCTATGTTTTCTTTTATATGAATAGTCATTATGCACATAAAAAAGCAATTAACATGAATCCACCACATATACAAATTATTGGTCCAAATCCTTTTTTTTTTTTTTTTTTCTCCTTTGCTGTCAATGGATGAAATCATTTCTCTGTGCTGCTCCTTTGGTCAGAACATTTTTATTTTCAACAAGTACTCGTCTATTTAGATAAGTACTCAAATAGCATTTCTGGAGCATGTGGGTGTGAGTATCTGTCAAAAAGAGAACTCTTGTATATGGATCCACACATGTAAAACACCCAGAGGAGAAAGGCACACAAATACAAGAGCAAGGGAATTTTCAGCAAGTTTCTAAAATTCACTGGAACATAATTACAGAACACTTGTTTGTTCTTCGCAGTTCTTTAAGAAATGCCCTATATTTTAAAACTATGCTGATTTTACTTTGATTCTTAGTTGTTGTTGTTGTTTTTTTTATTTATTTCTTAACTTGGCAAAGCTAAAGGAAAGCAAAAAAAAAAAAAAAGAAACCCTTCTTTGATATGTTCACAGTGGTGATGAAATTAGAGAGCCAAGGTCTTCTTTTTCCTTTGAAATGTTTTTTCAAAAATGTTTGCACTTCTGAACTGAAATTTTATTTCACATTATGTGGCTTGTTTTCCATTGTCACTGAATATGAGGCGAAGACAGTGAGAGAAGGAAAGAAGAAGTAAAGAGTGATCAACAGAAGACAGATTAATAATGTGATGAGAATTTACACAAAGCAGCCTCCATTTGTGTTTACTCTGTAGAAGTGCAGGGGCCCCATGTCTGTATTGCTCTGATTTAGGGAGAACTCCCAGTGGGATGCCTATGATATCTTGGGCATCCTGCTTCGTGCTTCCTTCCACATTATAATAGTTCTCACTTTTATATTTATTTTATTGTCTTCTCCTTTGCTGTCAATGGATGAAATCATTTCTCTGTGCTGCTCCTTTGGTCACATAGTACTCATGTGATCAGGCATTGCATAGCTGGTCTACAAATTTGAACTTATTTAATTCTCATGACCACCCTAAAGGTTGGCACTAACTATCTCCTTTTCACAGATGAAGAAACAAGGGCGACAGTTCAGTTCAGTCACTCAGTTGTGTCTGACTCTTTGCAACCCCATGGACTGCATCACGCCAGGCCTCCCTGTCCATCACCAACTTCCAGAGTTTATTCAAACTCATGTCCATTGAGTCAGTGATGCCATCCAACCATCTCATCCTCTGTCATGTCCTTCTCCTCCTGCTGTCAATCTTTCCCAGCGTCAGAGTCTTTTCAAATGAGTCAGTTCTTCACATCAGGTGGCCAAAGTATTGAAGTTTCAGCTTCAGCATCAGTCTTTCCAGTGAATATTCAGGACTGATTTCCTTTAGGATGGACTGGTTGATCTTGCTGTCCAAGGGACTTTCAAGAGTCTTCAACACCACAGTTCAAAAGCATCAATTCTTCAGCATTCAGCCTTCTTTATGGTCCAACTCTCAAATCCATACATGACTACTGGAAAAACCATAGCTTTGACTAGATGGACTTTTATCATCAAAGTAATATCTCTGCTTTTTTTTATTTAATAATTTTTATTTTTTAGTTTGTTTTGCTTTACAAGACTGTATTCATTTTGCTATACATCGACATGAATCAGCCACAAGTATACATGAACTCCCAATCCCGACCCCCACCTCCCCCCTCCCGCCCCACACCATCTCTCTGGATCATCCCCATGCATCAGTCCCAAGCATCCTGCATCCCGCATTGAACCTAGACANAGTCTTTTTTTAATTAATTTTTATTTTTTAGTTTGTTTTGCTTTACAATACTATATTCATTTTGCTATACATCGACATGAATCAGCCACAAGTGTACATGAACTCCCAATCCCGACCTCCATCTCCCTCCTCCCGCCCCACACCATCTCTCTGGATCATCCCCATGCATCGTCCCAAGCATCCTGCATCCCGCATTGAACCTAGACCGGCAATTCATGCTTTTTTAATATGCTGTCTAGGTTGGTCATAACTTTTCTTCCAAAGAGTAAGTGTCTTTTAAATTCATGGCTGCAATCACCATCTGCAGTGATTTGGGAGCCCCTCAAAATGAAATGTCTCACTGTTTCCACTGTTTCCCCATCTATTTGCCATGAAGTGATAGGACCAGATGCCATGATCTTAGTTTTATGAATGTTGAGTTTTAAGCCAACTTTTTCACTCTCCTCTTTCACTTTCATCAAGAGGCTCTTTAGTTCCCCTTCCCTTTCTGCCATAAGGGTAGTGTCATCTGCATATCTGAGATTATTGATATGTCTCCCGGCAATCTTGATTTCAGCTTGTGCTTCATCTAGCCCAGCGTTTCTCATGATATACACTGCATAGAAGTTAAATAAGCAGGGTGACAATATACAGCCTTGACATACTCCTTTCCTGATTTGGAACCAGTCTGTTGTTTCATGTCCAGTTCTAACTGTTGCTTCCTGACCTGCATACAGGTTTCTCAAGAGGCAATTCAGGTGGTCTGGTATTCCCATCTCTTTAAGAATTTTCCAGTTTGCTGTGATCCACATAGTCAAGGGCTTTGACATAGTAAATAAAGCAGAAGTAGATGTTTTTCTGGAACTCTCTTGCTTTTTTGATGATCCAACAGATGTTGGCAATTTGATCTCTGGCTCCTCTGCCTTTTCTAAATCCAGTTTGAACATCTGGAATTTCATGGTTCACACACTGTTGAAGCCTGGCTTGGAGAATTTTGAGCATTACTTTGCTAGTGTGTGAGGTGGGTGCAATTGTGCAGTAGTTTGAGCTTTCTTTGGCATTGCCTTTCTTTGGGATTGGAATGAAACTGACCTTTTCCAGTCCTGTGGCCACTGCTGAGTTTTCCAAATTTACTGACATATTGAGTGCAGCACTTTCACAGCATCATCTTTTAGGATTTGAAATAGCTCAACTGGAATTCCATCACATCCACAGCTTTGTTCATAGTGATGCTTCCTAAGGGCCACTTGACTTCGCACTCCAGGATGTCTAGCTCTAGGTAAGTGATCACATCATGGTGATTATCTGGGTCATGAAGATCTTTTTTGTACAGTTCTTTTGTGTATTCTTGCCACCTCTTCTTAATATCTTCCTCTTCTGTTTGGTCCTTACCATTTCTGTCCTTTATTGTGCCCATCTTTGCATGAAGTGTTCCCTTGGTATCTCTAGTTTTCTCGAAAAGATCTCTAGTCTTTCCCATTCTTTTGTTTTCTTCTATTTCTTTGCATTGATCACTGAGGAAGACTTTCTTATCTCTCCTTACTATTCTTTGGAACTCTGCATTCAAATGGGTATATCTTTCCTTTTATCTTTTGCCTTTCACTTCTCTTCTTTTCACAGCTATTTGTAAGGCATCCTCAGACAACCATTTTGCCTTTTTGCATTTCTTTTTCCTGGGGATGGTCTTGATCCCTGCCTCCTGTACAATGTCAGGAACCTCTGTCCATAGTTCTTTAGGCACTCTGTCAATCAGATCTAATCCCTTAAATCTATTTCTCACTTCCACTGTATAATTGTAAGGGATTTGATTTAGGTCATACCTGAATGATCTAGTGGTTTTCCCCACTTTCTTCAATTTAAGTCTGAATTTGGCAATAAAGAATTCATGATCTGAGCCATAGTCAGCTCCCAGTCTTTTTTTTTTTTTTGCTGACAGTATAGAGCTTCTCCATCTTTGGCTGCAAAGTATATAATCAATTTGATTTTGGTATTGACCATCTGGTGATGTCCATGTGTAGAGTCTTCTCCTGTGTTGTTGGAAGAAGGTGTTTGCTATGACCAGTACTTTCTCTTGGCAAAACTCTATTAGCCTTTGCCCTGCTTCATTCTGTCCTCCAAGGCCAAATTTGCCTGTTACTCCAGGTGTTTCTTGACTTCCTACTTTTGCATTCCAGTCCCCTATAATGAAAAGGACATCTTTTTTTGGGTGTTAGTTCTAGAAGGTCTTGTAGGTCTCATAGAACCGTTCAACTTCAGTTTCTTCAGAGGTTAAATAATTTGCCCAAGATCACAGAGTGATGATGCCAGGATATGAACCCAGGTTCCAGATGCCACGTTACCATCCCTGATATTTATCTCACAGTGTGGTATCTCTCCGACCTCCAAAGATGAGGTGCTGAGCTTTGGAGCGATAATCTGACTTGTCTGCAGATTTACGTGAGTGTCTGCCTCCAAAGGCTATGCACTTTCTATGTGCCACAGTTGCCTCCCTGGTGTAGCAAGGTTTGGTGAATGAAAACCATCAGGAAGTGATTCATAGAAACACACTACCTTCATTGAAAGATGATTGCCCTTGAATTAGTTAAATGTTTGCTTCATACAATCTAATGCAATAAGCAACAAACATTATATTTCATGGAGATAATAGTAAATGTTGCCTCACAGGGTTATGATGACCATTTGTTAGACTGCTTTTACTATTAAGAAAAAAATCAGTTGCCCATGTCTAGCTGATTCATACTTTAGAAATGGAAATGTATGTCCAGAGAGCATGACACTCTTCTAGAAGGTTATTGACATTCCTGTAAAGCCTAACTCCACTCCATTTTTCCTGTATCTGCCAGTGACTGAGGGACAGGTTCTCATGGGTTAAGGAGCCATGTGAGGGAGAGTTGACGTGTGACAATCTAGAGGGCAGGGAATTGGGTTTGGATGTTGCTTCTTGCACAGCTCCGGTCTATTTCAGGCATCCAAGCAGAAGTGGGTTGCTGTCTACAATCACCCTTTCCATTTCAGAGGGTGTCTGACTAGTGTCTGATTGTGTGTGGGTTTGGCAGATTGATGCGATGAACACCCACACACGTATACATCCAAAGCCATCTTCCTCCCCTTTACCCACCCTGTACGGCACTGTCATTATTCCAATTGCAGTTGGAACTCCCACAGGTATTGGAGCAATGGCCTACTCGGACTAAATTGAAATCTTTTCAGATAACCAGTCACGCACACGTTTTCAAAGGGGAGGATGCATTTTTCAATATTTTACTTTTCTATTTGGTGCAACAGCTTTTAATAGTTGCACTATAATTTTTCTTCTATCTTTTTCTCAAAAAAGCATCTGTGGGTCGAGCAGGCTTGTCTGCTGAGACTGTAGGGGTGGAGTGGTGATGATCTGAGGCTGGTGTCTGACTGCCTGGGTCACGCTGTGGCTCTAGTCATCTCCTTACGTCTCCATCCTTCAGGCTCTCATGTGTAAAATGGGATGGCGACAGGGACCTACCTTGTGCGATTAACTAAGTAAACAGATAAAAAGTACTGAATATTTATAAAACAAGAACTTACTGTTCAATGCATGAATTTTTGTGTAGGACAGTCTCAATTTTTTGTGACTGTGCTTTTTTTTTTTTTTTCCACTCTGGTCTTCACAGTGGCTGGCTTTTCTGTTCATCTGACATTTTCTACCAATATGTAAAGCCAGTGAAGGCAGGACACATGCATAGAAATGATCCATGGATTGTTGGATTTTGACTCATGGTGATATGTCTTACAGCAGACTCTCCAAAACAGATCAGCCCCGCTTTCTTGAGACACTTTCTTGCTGGAGGATAGGATGGCAGAGGAGGCTTGGCAGGGCACTGCTAAAGAGTATGGTTCTGGACAGATTGAGAGTTAGTGTTTATCCCAGTTCTACCATGCTGTGTGACCTTGAGAACTCAGTCTCTACCTGCATTTCTTTGTCTATAAAATGGGAAACAATAATGGTTCCTTTCTCATTGGGTTGTTGTGGGGATTTATATAAGTGAAAGTACTTGAAAGGTGCATGACACCTAAGAAGCTCATCCAGATGTTGACCATTGTTCCTTAAGGAAATTATGAGACTAGAACTTGAGCTTAGAGATAATTTAGAATCAGAAAGGAACAGAAAGAGAGTGCATAACCTAACAGTTTAGAATGTGGCCTCTGTATTCCAGAGCCTGGCTTTGACTCCTGGTCCTGTCTTCTCCTAGACATGGAGTCAGGGGCAAGTTACTGGATGTCTCAGAACCTTCAGGTTTGCAACGAAAATTAGATAACAGTTACTCTTAAGGGTTGTTATGAGAATTAAATAAGATACTACAGGGGTAAACAGTCTTAATGTGGGGAGGGTACCTATTAAAACAGCACATGGGGGACCCAGACAAAGACTTTGTTCTTCCACCTGCTGAGAAGAGAAGTTGGAAAGTTAGAGCGAGGCCTCTGTAGGCCTTGAGGAGCTTGGCAGTGTGGAGCTTGGCTTAGCCTGGAGGATGACCAGAGGAAAGCAATGTTCCAGAAAGATTAAGGTAGTGATGGCAGTTGTTGTTTAGTCACTCAGTCACTCCCAACTCTTCTGTGACCCCATAGATTATAGCCTGCCAAGCTCCTTTGTCCATGGGATTTTCCAGTCAAGATTACCAGAGTGGGTTAGTGTTTCCTTTTCCAGGGTATCTTCTTGACCCAAGGATCAAACCCATGTCTCCAAGCCTCCTCCTGCATTGCAGGTGGATTTTTTTTTTTTTTTTACCACTGAGCTAGTAAGGAAGCCCCAGTGATGGCAATGGTGGTATGCAAAATCAGGGATTTGGCATCAGTGATCAGAGCTGCAGAGACCATCGAGTGTGGTGGTGGCTATGAGAAAAGATGAGAAAGATGAATGAAAAGATGATGTCAAAGAAAGATATGGATGTTACTCATTTATTCAAAGAACATTTCTTTACGCACCTATTGTGTTTCAGGCACCAGCCAAATTCTTCATTACACAGCCAGCATCATGTATTAGTATGATATGTTTGTCACAGTTAAGAAATCAACACTGATGTGTGGTCCATTGCCTTTTAACTACTTAGATGTGTGCCCACCTCCACCACTAAGATAATGAACTCATTAAAGATAAGGACCCTGCTGTGTTTCTCTTTTATACAAGGTCTAGCACTTAAAGCCCTAGACAAATATTCTGGAAATTGAATCAAAGCCGTGTTAATGTCTCAACAGAGCTGATGACACTCTTCTCTTTTAGAATGGGTTTAAATATTCATTGTAAAACAATACAAATATTACAGAAAATATAAAAAAGGAGATTAAAAATCATCTGAAAGCCCGTCACAGTGAGATCACCTCTATTAACATTTTGGTGGACATGCTTCTGGATTTAGCTCTAAGTGCTATAGACACATGTATAATTTCTAATAAATTCTTCCCATAGCATTTTGTTCATGTATCTTCTTGTCAAAAATCATTTGTTCTTTTGAGTGTCTCACACACAAGGCTGAAAGCTTTGAATTTGCTTAGGCCCCTGGCTGCACGGCCAGCTCACATGTGTCCTGGCCAAAACTGTGCTGTGCATTTCTACTGAGGCAGTTATTACTATATAGCCCAGCTGGTTCTTTGTATGTTCATCTCTCCAGCCAGATTATGAGCTACCTAACGACAAGGACTGTTGATTTTATTTTGTTTCTTCTTTTGTCCCTATGAATGGCACTGTGCATGTAGCGAGTACATGAATGTTCATTTAGTGGGTAAATTGGTGCCATCCCAGGAGAGCGTTTGAGGCAGTAGAGCTCAGCTCCCAGGTCCAGAATGTTGAGTTCTGCATGCTACTTGAATGATGATGGTGACACGACTCTTGTGGTTTTTGTAAAAATTACATAGTACCACTTGGGTGCCTGAGGGCAAGGTGTATTGGCAGATTTCAGCATTCATCTTCTCATCTTGTTTACAAATTTTTCCTCTTATTTTATAAAAGGAAAAGGAGTTATTGCTTTAGATAATTTGGCTGATGACACCATCATGTGTTTGTTTGTTTTTTTTTAAGTAGAAGTGTCAGGGGAGGTATTTCCCAACTTTGAGTGTGAGGTTGAGACAGGCCTCATCTCTCTGGGAGCTGAGAGTGCCAGCCCATGGCCTCAAGGGACAGAGTCTAACCTGGAATGGAAGTTCCAATATTGCTCTATTTGGTGAGGATTGTATTACTGAGAGTTTGCCATTTACATAGTAGCCAGAGATTCATTGCAGAAGGACAAGATATGTTGCAAAACAGAGGATTAATATTTAGATTTTTCAGACTGAAATCTCTTAGAATTAGGAGTAGACATAAAGATCCCAGAGTGACATTATGTTTCCAATTAACCAGAACCTGGATTATCTCAGTTGCAAGAAAAAAAGAAAAGTTCTTGACTTAAAGGAAATGGGTCCAACTCAGGACAAAAAGTGAACATGGGTACAAAAAATGTTTCAGGGGTTGGAAAGCTACTGGTATTGTGTTATTTGCTATTTTCATTTCATTAGATATGACTTTTATATAATAAGACCCACATCTTCTGACAGCTCATCAATAAAACTAGAATTTTAATGATTGGAAGAGTGGTTATTCCCCAGTTTGATTTTTCAGCAGCAGTAATGATTTAGCTGTTCAAAGGATTGTTGTGTATAGCTATAGTTGTATATTCCTATAGTCTGTTCTTGGAAGGATACTGAGAAATTACTCTTAGTACTTTTCTCCAGAAAGGCAGGAGTTGCTGGGAGATGCAGAAGGAAAGGAATTATTTTTATTGTATGAAAAAAAAATTAATCATGTGTATGTACTACCTATTTAAAACAAAAGCACCTCAAAAATAGCATAATATTAAATTTAAAAACTAAAAGGCCCATTGCAGACTGAAGCCTCCTTGCAGTTTGCCCTTGCTGTGACCCTCAGTTGTGTGTGTATTAAGTGACGGGTCACATGATGAAAGGACTGAAACTGACATTCTACCCCTTCTTTTCTTCTTCCTATCTTTGGAATAGAGTCAATGAGCTGATGTTGGCTAATGAGTACTGGATCTGAGAAACTGATGTAAAACTCAAGTATGATTTCCTCTTTGGCAAGAGCCCAGTGTGCTGGCTGACCATAGCCAGTTAAAGATTTATCATAAACCTCCTCACCGGGTTAAAGTTTACAGCTTAATTAAGTGCAAGGACAAAACTTGTTGGTACAGACTTTTTTTAATTGAAATTCATAAAATTAACCATTTTAAAGCAAATGTTAAGTACATTCACAACATCATCCAACCATCACCTCTATATAGTTCCAAAACATTATCATCACCCCAAAAGAAAACTCTGTATGTACCCATTAAACAGTTACTCCACATTCATCCCTTCTTTTAGCCCCGGCTGCTGCTGCTGCTAAGTCACTTCAGCTGTGTCCGACTCTGTGCATCCCCATAGACNAGGGCCTGAGCACCCTCATTTAGTGAACATCTAGGTGGGAGCAGGGAGCCAGTCCCCCCTTCTCCCAGGGTCCTTTAATTCCTCTCACGATATAGGGGAGCGAACACCCAGGCCTGCTGTGTAAACAGTTCCCAACCCACTCTCCTCTCTGCTTTTTTGAAATTTTTTTTAAAGGATGCTAGAAATGTTAATAAGATAATTTAAGATGTAGGGAGGCAGTAGGGGTTGCGTCATCAGGTAGATTCTACGATCCTTTGCTAAGTCCAGCCAGGGTATTGCTAGCAACCTGCTCTAGGAGATGGAATATTTATCATCATTGTTTTCAGCTCTAAAACAATAGCCAAAATTTTCAAGGCTCTGGGGAAAGCCCCATTCCATATTCTAGAGGCTTTAGTCCCAGACAGGTAGCCACTGTGAGTGGCAGCTTCCACCTCCACTGATGGTTCTGGGCTTGACAGCAGCCTGGGAAGGTGGGGATGATCGGGAATTCAGGTCCCATGATATCCCTTTTCTGTAGTTTCATTCTTCAGCCTTCTGTTCCTAGAGCCATCTTCACAGAGTAAGACATCTTTTTAGCTCTTACCCTTCCCAGATAGGAAACTCTAGGAAGGCTGAAATTGTTCTCAAAAAGAACATAGGTATCTAGGCTGACAGGACTTTAAAGGCAGCTCAACTGATGACACCTTTCTTAGCTTGGGAACACAGGTCACTTTCCAGAGAGCCACTTGTCACCTTTTTATCTTAAATACTCTTGAAGCCCAGGTGTCCATGGCCCTATGCCAAACAAAGACAGACAGGATCCCTATTCTCGAGGATATTTATTGACTTTGAACAAAATGGTATAAATATGAAGCCAGGTGCGTACTTGGATGTTAGTTTAACTTGGACGGAAGTAGCTAAATCCCTGTTTTTCTCTTGGTTTCTGGTGCCAAGAATGAAATGCTTCAGGCAGAGTGTTTAAGGTTATTATGTTGTTCAGTCACTCAGTTTTGTCTGACTCTTTGCAACCCCATGGACTGCAGCATGCCAGGCTTCCCTGTCCATCATCAACTCTCGGAGCTTGCTCAAACTCATGTCCATTGAGTCGATGATGCCATCCAACCATCTCATCCTCTGTCGTCCCCTTCTTATTATAGCTTCCTTCTGTTTTCACATTTGGCCATTGTTTATCCCCAGGGGAGGACCAGCAAGTTGCTGGAGGGTTTGATTTCCTTGATACTGCCTCATAGTCACCTACTTCTGACTTTGGCAATAATTCCAGTGCCAATCAACCGACTTTCTATATTTATCAGCAGCTGCTCCAGTGACGTGCAAACAATTTTCTCAACAGCTGAAAAACATGAAGATAGAGAGGAGGACATTTTGTTCTTTATAAAAGAGCTTGGTTGGAAGGAGCACAGGAAGCGTGAACCATCAGCACGAATCTTTTCATCTCTGCATCTTTTCTATTTTCCCCAGCGTGATGTCAGGTTTAAGGAGAGAATGCAGTTTTGTCCAGAGAGGAATGAATGTGTAACCTCTGTGGAGTACACTAGAATATTTTGAATCAGTTGGGCCAGTGTTCTGGGCCAGAAGGCCGTCTTTGTTGATTTGCTTAATTTATGTCTTGTGGTTTGGGATGAAGCAGGCTCACCCCCAAGCTCTCCTTCCAGCCCAGTTTCACCAGATGGCTGGCTCTTAGGCATTCACATTTGGTAAATGCTTCTCTATGAAACATGATCAAGATCAACTGTAGATGGGATTTGCCTAGGGGTCCAGTGTTAAGAATCTGCCTTGCAATGCAGGGCCTCAGGTTCCATCCCTGGTCAGGGAAATAAGATCCCACATGCCTTGGAGCAACTAAGCCTGTACATCACAACTACTGAGATCCCACATACTACAACTGAGTCTCAACACAGCCAAAGAAATAAATATTTTCACAAAATATCAGTTGTAGAATATGTGCCCTCCCCAGGGCACTGCAGGGCATGGAGGATCTGAGAGATTCAGGACATCATCTGTGAGGTCAGAGGCTTCCAAACGCCAAGGCACTTTGACTCCATGTTGTTGAGTCTCTACGTCATGACTGACTCTGCAACCCCATGGACTGCAGCACGCCAGGCTTCCCTATCCTTCACTGTCTCCCACAGTTTGCTCTAACTCATGTCCTCTAGTCAGGATGCCATCCAACCATCTCATTCTCTGTCACTCCCTTCTCCTCCTGCCCTCAGTCTTTCCCAGCATCAGGGTCTTTTCCAATGAGTCAACGCTTCGCATCAGGTAGCCATAGTATTGGAGCTTCCGTTTCAGCATCAATCCTTCTAATGAATATTCAGGGTTGATTTCCTTTAGGATTGACTGGTTTGATCTTCTTGCTGACCACAGGACTCTCAAGAGTCTTCTCCAGCACTATAGTTCAAAAGCATCAATTCTTCACTGCTCAGCCTTCTTTATGGTCCATATGGGGATCAAACCTGTGACTTTGGCATTATTAGCACCACTCTCTAACTAAACTGACTGGATTTTGTCTCCATTACTGTGAAGAATAATAGATTGTGGAGAATAACTCCTGAAGAGTATGTCTATGAAGCCCTCACAATATGCCTGGTTTACCGAAGCCATTGGCGCAGAATAATCAGAGAAGTCATTTCTGTGCTAAGATTGTGTCTCTGCTGCTGTTAGAGGTCTCGGGTATCTGGGCATTAATGTGCTTCAGTTCAGTTCAGTCACTTAGTTGTGTCCGACTCTTTGCCACTCCATGAATTGCAGCATGCCAGGCCTCCCTGTCCACCACCAACTCCCACAGTTCACTCAGACTCATGTCCATCAAGTCAGTGATGCCATCCAGCCATCTCATCCTCTGTCGTCCCCTTCTCCTCCTGCCCCCAATCCTTCCCAGCATCAGAGTCTTCCAGTGAGTCAGCTCTTCGCATCAGGTGGCCAAAGTACTAGAGTTTCAGCTTTAGCATCATTCCTTCCAAAGAAATCCCAGGGTTGATCTCCCTCAGAATGGACTGGTTGGATCTCCTTGCAGTCCAAGGGACTCTCAAGAGTCTTCTCCAACACCACAGTTCAAAAGCATCAATTCTTTGGCACTCAGCCTTCTTCACAGTCCAACTCTCACATCCATACATGACCACAGGAAAAACCATAGCCTTGACTAGACGGACCTTAGTCGGCAAAGTAATGTCTCTGAAAAAGTGAAAGACAGTCAAGAAACCTGTTTCTAGTCCTAGCTCAGACCCTGTCAAGGAAAGGAGAACTATGTGGAACAACCAACAGGCACCAAGTGTTCTAAGTCATATGAAGCACTTCACAATACAGAGTGTTTCTTCTTCCTCCCAGTAACCTGAGAAGTGGGTCCGCATTTCAGAGATGAAGAAATGAGGATTCAGAGAGAGTAACTTTTCCTAGTTAGTGCCCAAGTCTTCCTAATTCTAAAGCCTGCCCTGTGGCTGTCTCCCCACCTTTGATCTCCCTGGACCCCAGTGTTGCGAAGGGGAGATATGAACAGCCCCGCTTACCTCCCTGAGCTCCTCTGCTGTAGCAATGAAAAGCCATCTCTGAAGTTTATTTTCTACTTGAAAAAATTCAACCAACCGGCATCTTGCATATTATTTTAAATCTTTACTGCCACCTAGTGGGCATAATCTAATCAGAAGAATGAAAAAAAATTTCAGTTCACTTATTAAAACCTACTAATTCATCTTATATTCATCTTGTGCTATTATCCTTTAGAAATTGCATTCGAGCAAATAACATGGTCTTCCATTTTTATCTTTATAGTAAACTACCAGATGTGTGATTCCCTCTGAAAGGATTTTTGTGAGATGCTGGACATCATGTAAATCCCAGCTTAAAAGCAAAAAATTCATGCTTTGTGACCATATGATATACACTAGCTTATAATGGGCTATACTTACATAAATTCTAATCTTCAATATTCATAACTTGTATAGTATATGTTTAACTTTTTAAATATTTATTTGCTCAATTCTTTTTACCTTCTCATGATTTAGAAAAATGAGCTTATGTTGTACATACTGTTTTACAGCTTATTTTTTTACCCAATCTATTTTGGACGTCTTTCCATGTCTGCACACAAATCTACATTATTCTTTTTAACAGTGTGTGCTGCTCTGCTGCTAAGTCACTTCAGTCGTGTCCGACTCTGTGTGACTCCATAGACGGCAGCCCACCAGGCTCCCTCGTCCCTGGGATTCTTCCCATTAATGACTATACTATATTTAATTTAACCACTTTCTCATTAATGTCCACATATGTTGTTTTCAGTTTTATTGTTACAAAAATGCAGTAGGGGGTGAATCTATACTTTTCAGGAGATAGAAACACATACATTCACATGCACACCCTTTTCAAAATTTTTTTTGCAGAGTGAAATTTTAGCCACGAGATTGCTGGATCTAAAGGTTATGTAAATACCGAGTGGCCAAAGGTCACCAGAAACACATCTGTAGTCAAAAAATAAAAGTCAAGTGTACTTAAACCTCAGCAAGGAAGAAAACCACAATAATTGTGAGCCACTGCTGGGTAACATTTGGAGGAATTTTTATTGGACTTGAGCTTGTGCCGGGTACTATAGGAAAGTTTTTCTAGAAGAGAGAATTCAAGCTGGGCTAGAAATGTCATCATTAGTACAGGAGCAGCAGCCACAGATGTGGTCAGAAGAGGGGGGTGTTGAATCACTTTGTGTACCGAGAGGCCTTGTCTGCACATTTCTTTATTCTCTGAATGATTTTTGTGATCAATTGGGGGTATCAGGGGCAACCTGCCAGCAATGCTTTCTTTCCCTTTCTCAGGTACATTGATTTTAAATGTCTGTATTCAGAGAAGGCAATGGCACTCCACTCCAGTACTCTTGCCTGGAAGATCCCATGGACGGAGGAGCCTGGTAGGCTGCCGTCCATGGGGTCGCTAAGAGTCTGACACAACTGAGCGACTTCACTTTCCCTTTTCACTTTCATGCATTGGAGAAGGAAATGGCAACCCACTCCAGTGCTCTTGCCTGGAGAATCCCAGGGACGGTGGAGCCTGATGGGCTGCCGTCTATGGGGTCGCACAGAGTTGGAGATGACTGAAGTGACTTAGCAGCAGCAGCAGCAGACATTTAAATTGCTTTCCAGAAAGGTTGCCCAATTTAATGCAAGCCTCAGAAATAATGCATGCTCAGTGGATTGGTTCAAGACCACCACAGTAAGGCAAATATAGCAGTTAAATAAGCCACACAATTTTTTGCTTTCCCAGTGCATATGAAAGTTATATTTACTCTATGTTGTAGTCTGCTGAGTGTGCGATAGCATTATGTCTAAAACAGCAATGTACGCACCTGAATTAGAAATATTGCTGAAAAAATGCTACCATCTGAGCCTTCAGTGAGAGTAGTAACATCAAATATGACTGATCACAGATCACCATAACAGATATAATAATAATGAAAAAGTTTGAAAAATTGGGAGAGTTACCAAAATGTGACACAGAGACATGAAGTGAGCAAAGGTTTTTGAAAAGATGATGCCAATAGACTTGATCGAGGTAGCGTTGCCACAAATCTTGAATTTGTTAAAAAAAAAAAAAAGTATTATCTTCGAAGCACAATGAAATGGTGTATGCCTATACATTCTTCTGAGTTCTTTTAAATACTCAGCTTCCCTAATAATGATGTTTCTAATAATCAGAATAACAGCAACTATAATAATAGCAAACTTTCATAGAGACCTGAGTCCTTTATGTCATTGAATCCTCATCAGAGAACTTGAGACAGGCACTAATAACATCCTGGCTTTCATATGAGGATCCCAAGGCTTAGAAAAGAGGGGAACTAGGCTGGGTCATGTGGTTAGCCAACAGCGAGCTGGAGTTCAGAACCAGGGTGTCCCATTCCAAGGCCTACACTCTTTACTGTGAAGAAATACTTTCTTCTTTATCTTCTTCACAGATCCTGTCACGAAGAATTTAAAGCTGAGGAATTAAGAGCCATTGAATTGATGATCACATATTTTGGAAAGTCTGGTTTAGGGTGATAAGGAAATAGAGTCCTGTTTACAAAAATTAGACTTATGCGCATTGGTCCAGAAGTCGCATATATAGTATTAAGGGAGGCAGCCAGCATGGGAGGGGAAGGGGGAGGGGGAGCTGGTACGTAGCTACTCACAGGTGTCCTCATTAATAAAGGCTGATGAGCGCCTTCTTAAAATCACAGCCAAAACGCTATAATTAAATATTCTCTGGGCCAGCTGGAGCTCAGAGGCTGTTTAAATCACCCCCAAGGAAATAAACAGATGAAGGACATCCAGGTCCTTGGATCTGCTGAGGCTCATGAGGTTCCCGCTCTAAGGGAGGATGGGGGGTCTGCGAGTCTCCTGGGGAAGATTTCGTGCAGGGCGAGAACGCGGAATGAAATGGCGCTTAAGTATAGTTACTGAGTGTGTGGTGGGTGCATGCTGGGGTTCAAAGGGGGCCCACCTGCTTGGATTAGAAAAACTATGGGTTTAACAAACGTGGAGTAAGTGCTGGCGGCTGCCCTTTTCCAGATTGCGCTGGCTGCGGACGAGACATCAAGAATGGACAGGCCCTGCTGGCGCTGGAAAAGCAGTGGCACTTGGGTTGCTTTAAGTGCAAGTCCTGCGGGAAAGTCCTCACCGGCGAGTACATCAGCAAGTAAGCCTGGGGCGCAGGCACGGTTGGATCCTTCGGCAGGGGTGGGGCATCGTGGGCTGCCCTTGCGGAATACACCTCAGTCCAGCCCATCAGACATAATGAATGACCTTCACATTCCACAATCCATATGAACTTTTTGCTATGAAACTTTGGAAAGGAATTTTATTCTTCTGTTGTTGCCCGCTATAAATTTAATGAAATGTTCATCGTTGCCTAATGTAACAATTAACGAAGCTGACATAATGGTAGGCTATATGTTGCAACCAATTAAGAATTTAGTAATTTTACTTTCGCTAATCCCCACCTCCACCCCGCCCCACGTCATTTCCCCATTTGAAACTACTGATAGTAAACCTTTATCCTCCTTCCAGGTCTCAGCCATGTCTGCTGGCCCTCCCCTGCCCCCATCCCCCTAAAAAGAAACTCAGCGTCCAGGCACAGAGCCCATTAGGACCACTCTGGAGTAGGTTCCTTAGAGGCTGGTGTAGAGAAGAGCTAGAGCAGGTGACGTTTTGGGGGTTTTGTTTATGTGACCTTGAATAGCTAGTTACAGTGGTTACGTTTTAAATTGAGGAAAGCATGAGCATGGGGTGGGGGGAGGGCCTAGAGGCAGTAAGGGAAAATTTTACTCTATCCACTTTTTAAAATGTTCTCCAACCAGCATCTATTAAAAAAATTTTTTTAATGAATTTAATATATGAATATACACAGTGAAACTAAATAAGTAGCTAGGGCCCCACCCCCTAGAAATCTAATTCTGCAGATCTGGGGTAAAGCAAACCCTCGTATTCGGGAGGCAGAAACTACACAGGTGATTCTGAGGCACAGCCAAAGAGAACTGCTCCACCTTTAACACTGATGCCTGTGCAGAACTAGGTAACTAGGCTGTCTGGAGACGTTTTAACTCCCATGCAATGGCACACCTAGAGCATGATATTTTAACTGTGTCATGAGGTAAATGAGGGGCTTCCCAGGTAGTGCTAGTGGTAAACAATCTGCCTGCCAATGCAGGAGACATAAGAGATGCGGGTTTGATCCTTGGGTGGGGATGATCCCCTGGAGGAGGGCATGGCAACCCACTCCAGTGTCTTTGCCTGGAGAATCCCATGGACAGATGAGCCTGGCGGGCTACAGTCCATAGGGTTGCAAAGAGTTGGACACAACTGAAGCGACTTAGCACGCATGCAAGAGGTAAATAAAGGCAGTTGCAGGAGGATGGTTGAGAGGCCCTGGGCCCCCAGGCTCCCTCCGGGCCAAGGAGAAGGCATCTCTGTGCTCTTAGGAGGCTCTGGTGTGTGAATCAAGGAGGTGTCGGGGAGGAGACAGGAAGAGGGGCATGGGACTACAGCTGAAGCCCGTCAGGCCTGGTGCTGCAAGAGAAGGACGCCATGGTTTTTGCTAGTGAGGTCTGAGGCAGTTGAGGAATGAGCAGCGACAGCCATTTGGCTGTCACTCCCATGTGGCCTGGAGGACCTCAGCACTCTCGCTGGAGAGTTTGCTCTTGTGGGTTTTGACCCTGTCCCACCAGGTCTCCTCCGGGCATGTGAATGTAGTTGAGCGAGAAATAACTTCTGCTCCCTTTCTGTGCAACTGGGCAGAGAGAGATGGGGTCTGGGCGTCTTTCCTGCCATCAGAAGCTGAGCTGTCTTTGTCCTGCAGGGATGGTGCTCCATATTGTGAAAAGGACTACCAGGGGCTCTTCGGGGTAAAATGTGAAGCCTGCCACCAGTTCATCACAGGGAAAGTCCTGGAGGTAAGTGACACACGGGCGCCCCTCAGAACCACCATCATGGTCCTCAAGGCTCTTGGAAACACATGAGGGTCTCTTTTTCCATCTTTTTCTCACGTGCGGAAGAAAGTAGAGAATGTCTGTGTAACACTGTCTTCACAGGCAGTGTCTGCTTCATGCTGGAAACTGGAAGGATAGAGACCATGAGAGAAAAAAAGAATGAAAAAGAATCTAGAGGAATTATGTAGGAGGAATGGTTATATTAAACTGTTCTTTTATTTAGAAGTTAGAAAAGAGGAAATGAAGACTGTGTTCAAGCCACGTGTGTCTGTGTGTACAAATCTGTGTATAAGTGAGTGTTAGTTGCTCAGTCGTGCCCAACTCTTTGTGATGCCATGGACTGCAGCCCACCAGGCTCGTCTGTCCATGAGGTTTTCCAGGCAAGGATACTGGAGTGGGTTGCCATTTCTTTCTCCAGGGGATCTTCCCAACCCAGGGATTGAAGCCGGGTTTCCTGCACTGCAGGCAGATTCTTTACCAACTGAGCTACAATATGTGCCCGCATATCTGTGTGCGCACATATGTGTGTGCTCGTGTGTACACACATGGGAGCGTACAGACTCAGGGAAGAGAGGCTCCTAATGGAAGAAAGAGAAGAAAGTCGTTAGAGGTGAGGGCGTAGGCTTCCTCACCCTTAGAAAACCACATCCCGTGTGACCCAGAACGTCCTGTGGCCCAGGCTGACAGAAGCCTGTCGAGTTCAGGTGTGACTGCTTCGCACTGGGAAGCTTGGTTCCTGCTTTCTCAGCAGTTGCCCCACCAGCTTCTGCCTCTGGGCAGAATGAACTCCTGAGTTGGCGCCATCAGTAGACTTGGGGCCAGAGGTCAGAGAGTCACTGCCCCCCTGCCCACAAGCCTGTGAGATATTAACCCACTCTCATGGAAAAAGTAAGGGCTTCCCATTTAGCTTCCCAGGTGGCTCAGTGGTAAAGAATCCGCCTGCTAGTGCAGGAGATACAAGAGACCTGGGTTCAATCCCTGGGTCAGGAAGATCCCCTGCAGGAGGAAATGGCAACCCATGCCAGTATTCTTGCCTAGAGAATTCCATGGACAGAGGAGCCTGGAGGGCTACAGTCCACAGGGTCACAAAGAGCTGGACACCACCAAGCACACACACACCCACCCCAAGTCTCAGGGTGAGGATGCGTGCTGAGCAGAGGTGAGTCAGGACGCCCAGTGGGGCCCTGGGAACATGACCGGGCAACTTGTCACATTGCTTCTGTAGGCACCAGGTCACTATATCCATATCACCACATTCAAATTTCCCAGCAGGCTGTGGTCCAGGGACCCAGGACAGGAATCTGAGTGGCCCCCGAGGTGTCCCTGGGCATCTTCTGTGGGTGTAGTCGTCCTAATCCCACAGCAAGCCCCGTGATGCCTTCCTGCCCATGAAGTGCAGGACAGGGGCCAGTGCTGGCTCTGTGCTGGACCTCGTCCTGCTAATTAGATTTGAGATGCAGGTTGTCAGTGCAATTTGTGACCCAGAGGAACAGTGTTTTGGGAAGAGGAAACTGCAATGGCAGAGGCTCAGCAGCAAGGACAAGTACAGCATACCCAAGAAACCAAGTCAGTTGGGCAGGAGCATGGGGGAGAGAGAGGATGCTGGAGGAAGGGAGGGGCCCGAGTGTGAGGACCTCAGAGATCACAGTCAGGAGTTTGGCTTTACCTTGAGGATGGCGGGAAGTACTGAAGTGATTGTAGCTGGAGCATCACGTGATAGGATCAGACTGCGGTGTGAAGAATGGGAGGGAGTCCTCGAATGAGTGTGCCCCCCTGTTCACAGCAGCTCTGCTCACACCAGGCAAAAGTAAAACAACCCACGAGTACATGGATGGATGGATAAACACAGCATAGTATTTAGAAACAGTAGCCTGTCCCTCAGCCTTAGGAAGGAATGCTGACATGTGCTACAGCATGCATGTACCTTGAAAACATTATGCCAAGTGGTAGAAGCGGTCACAGAAGACCCCATACTGTACGATTCTATTTACATGAAATATCCAGAATAGATAGGTCCATAGAGAAAGCAGTTACCTGGACTTGAGGGCAGGGAGAGAGTGGGGAGTAACTGCTTACTGGTGATGAATCTGCTTCAGAAATAGAGGAAGTGGTTGCACAACCTTGTGAATATCCTAGATGTCATGGAGTTGTTCCCTTTAAAATGGTGTACCTGATGTTATGTGAGTTTCACCTCAAATGGAACACATGAATGGATGGAAATGGAGTGGGGAGGCAGACAGGGAGGGCAGGTAGAGGAGAGCTTTGGACAGCAAACAGTGCTGCCGCTGGCTGGAGTGAGACCTGGGAAGTGGACCCCCAACACCCACACACAGTTGGGGTAAGGGGGACTTTCCCTGGCCTTTCCAATAAGGCTTTTATTGCAAGTTCAGGGATACTTCAAGGCTGGGTTTGGGGCCCAAGGTCACGCACATCCTTAAGAAAGCTGTCGGAGAAGATGCATGTGACGCACCCTGAGTGCTGCTGGAAGTCCAGCCATCTCATCCCAAGGCACAAGTGCCGTGGTCCTTGTCTGTCCTCTGAATCTGTCCCTCGTCCCTCCACAGAGCAAGGAGCCCTGCTGCAGACTCAACAGCATTTCCTTTGAGCTTCCCAAGTTTGATCTGCTACATGGGACTGAAATAGACCTGTTGAGGTGGGAGCAGTTAGGAAATTTCATTTTAAAACAGCAGGAAGATGGGGTTTAGACTTACTGGAGTGATCCATGCATGAAAATACCAAATCACTATGCTGCACTCCTGAAACTAATATAATATTGTATGTTGATTCTAATTCAGTAACAAATAAATAAAACACCAGAACTATTTCCAGATGTTTGGCTATAGCTAAAGGGGCAGAAGACAGTAAATGCCACCCCCAGCTTGGAGCCCCCACATTTGTAGACAGCATGGATGGAGACAGCGCTCTCCTCAGGCCACATGTGGGACTGTGTCCTCCCAAAAAAGAGCTGGGGAGACAAAAGGACTGAGGAGGGCGGGGTGTTGATTACCTTCAGATTTAGTTCAACTGCTGTGGGAACGAATCTCTGAAAGAAAACTGGATCCAAGAACGTGTTGTGTTGAAGACACATCTGCTCGCTCTGCTTTTTTTTCCCTGGAGGCCGAGTACTTCGATGCTTGTAGGGGCTGTGAGGGCCCCTCACCACGCTGGCTTCAGGCCTCCGTGAGGGCCAAGAGTGGGGGTGAGACCTTGCACCCTTTCCACACAGACCCACAGAGGTGGGGCTTCTGGGAGCAGTTTGCAGCGGGGTTCCGAGCAGAGTCAAGACCCACCCAGTGGGCATGCTGTCCCTCTCAGACGGGTGCGTGATCTAGAAAATCGTCCTGCACTGTGAGCACACCGACATGTGACAGCTCGTGAGTCAGCCTGGCCCAGCTCCCAGCAGAAAACCCTGACCTCCTCCCTCCACCTTTATTCTCTGATCCACTGTGGGTGCAGCAGGATGGGTCTGATTTGTTGTAAATACTATAATCCTTGTTTTGGTTTGGGTGTTCCCCATTTTTAAAATTACAGTGAAATCCACATAATATACCTGGAGTAGGAAATGGCAACCCACTCCAGAATTCTTGCCTGCAGAATCCCATGCAGAGGAGCCTGGTGGACTGCAGTCCATGGAGTCGCAGAGAGTTGGACACAACTGAGCACACACCACGTAACATAAAATGTAACATGTTAACCATGCTTCAGAGCACAGGTCCCTGTATTACATAGACTTATGATGTTGTGAAACTGTTGCCAGCATCCAGCTCCATAGCCCTTTATGTCTTATAAAACTGAAGTCTGTGCTTATTAAACTGCAACTTCCCACCCCCTCTCCCCACAGCACTTGGAGTGACTGTTCCACTTTGTCTCTATGAATTTGACTACTCTGAGTATCTCATATAAATGGAATCATATGGTATTTGTGGGGTCTTGTTTGTTTGTTTTTGCGATGGCCCTTTTTCACTTGGGCTTCCCTGGTGGCTCAGCTGGTAAAGAATCCACCTGCAAATGTGGGATACCTGGGTTCGATCCCTGGATTGGGAAGATCTCCTGGAGAAGGGAACAGCTACTCACTCCAGTATTCTGGCCTGGACAATTCCATGGACTGTATAGTCCATGGGGGCTGCAAAGAGGCGGACAAGACTGAGAGACTTTCCCTTTTCACTCTCAGTTTTTCACTTCATATAATGTCCGCAAGTTTCATCCATGGGGTAGTGTGTGACAGTTTTTTCTTCCTTTTTCAGGCTGAATAATATTCCACTGTATGGACACACCACATTTTGCCTTTCCACTCTATGATGCTTGGTTTTGTTGTTGCTGTTGTTTCTGATTGATTTTACCCATAGAGATTGTGAAGGTATTGTAAGTTCCCTGTGTCTTCTGTAACAGTGGTGGCTTAGAACCACAGAAACTTTCTCTCACAGTTCTGGGGCCAGAAGTCCACAACTGAAGCGTTGGCAGGGCTCCGTTCCAAGGCTCTAGGGGAGGATCTTTCTTTGCCTGTTCCATACTCTGGTGGCTGTGGCTACATAACCCTGACCTCTGCCTTGGTCTGCACAGCGCCTTCCCCACTGTGCCCTCTCTTCCCTCTGTGTCAAACCTCCTCTGCCTTTCTCTTAGAAGGTCCCTTGTCATTGGCTTTAAGGTTCATCAGCATCCCAGGTGGCACTGGTGATAAAGAAGATGTAAGAGATGTGGGTTTGATCCCTGGGTCGGGAGGATCCCCTGGAGGAGGGCATGGCAAACCCACTCCAGTATTCTTGCCTGGAGAGTTCCGTGGGCAGAGGAGCCTGGCGGGCTATAGTCCATAGGGTCACAAAGAGTTGGACACGACTGAAGAGACTTCACACACGTAGGATCTTCCAAGATGTTCCTTCATCCCAGGATCCTTAGCTTAATTACATCTGCAAAGCCCCTTTTTTCAGACATGCCAAGGTTCCAGAGATTTTGTGTGGATATATCTTTGGTGGGAGGGAGGGGGGCACCATTTCAGTCAACATGGAAACTGACACAAGTCTCATCCCAGTGAGGGCTGAAGCTCTGATGTGGTTTTGATGGAGCTCTCACTGAGCATCAGAGGTGTCCTGAGACCACTTCTCTGGATGCGTTTCATCCGAGACGCCACCGACATCCAGAGGAGCTTTAAGAAGGAGAAAGGTCCCGGAACAGTGATCAGGGAGCTCCAGGCTCAGCTAGGTCAGCAACTCCTGAGGAATTTGGGACAGGTCATTTAGCCTCCTTGAGACTCTCTTCATATATAGGCAAAAGGACTTCCAGACATAGAAGTGTGGAAGGTAAAGGAAGAGGACCTGATGCATGGCTGCCCCCTTCCCTCTCCTATTCTAAAATTCTGTCTCCCTCTGTTATTATTTTTTCTTTTCTGGAATGTAATTGTTTTACAATGTTATGTCAGTTTCTGCTGTACAACAATTTGAATCAGCTGTATGTTTACATGTATCTGCTCCCTCCTGAGCCTCCCTCCCACCTCCTGCTTGTACCCCTCTAGGTCATCAGAGCACCGAGCACTATAGCTCCCTGTGCTTCCCACTAGCTATCTGTCCTGCACGTGGTCGTGTATATATGACAGTGCTACTCTCTCAGTTCATCACACCGTCTCCATCCCCCACTGTACCCACGAGTCCGTTATCTATGTCTGTGTCTCTGTTCCTGCCCTGCAGATAGGTTTTTCTAGATTCCATATATGTGCATTAATATGATATTTGTTTTTCTCTTTCTGATTTACTTCACGCTGTATGACAGACTCTAGGTCTATCCATGTCTCTACAAATCACCCTGTTTGGTTCCTTTGTAATGGCTGAGTAATATTCCATCGTATATACGTAAGACATCTCCTGTACCCATTCCTCTGTTGATGGATATTTAGGTTACTTCCTGTCCTGGCTATTGTAAATAGTGCTGCTATGAACACTGGAGTACATGTGTCTTTTTGAATTATGATTTTCTCATGTGCCCAGTAGTGGGATTCCTGGGATAAACCCTTCCCAGGATGTGGGCTTGAGGGGATGGGGAGCAGAGCCTTCATGTGTTTTAATGAAAAGGGCTTCAGTGACAGGAAATCAGGGATCTACTTTTGATTCTGGAATTCACAGCTGTGTGACCTTGGGCAAATCAATTTCTTCGAACCTTGATTTTTTCTTTAATATACAAATGTTAAAATATATATGTAAATCCAAGACTTTGGGCACTTGACCTCTAAATTTCTTTGGTTCTAAGGATCTGAATTCTATAATTCTCCTTGTCTTAGATATAGTCTTGGATCTAAGGGGTCAGAGCCAACAGTTCTTTTTTTCTGGAGAGGTTTTCTAAAACACTCAGTATATAGCATACACTCAAACGGTAGTTTTCTCATTAGCTTGCTTTCAGTTCTGTTTTTGAGGGTCATCTTGCTATAAGTGGCACATCTTTTAGAGCTATGCTAATTAACCTATAAATTCAGGTGTGTTCTGAAAATGCTTACAACCTGCCTCCTAACTAAGAAGTCCAAAAGCAGATTTGCGTGAGATACAGCCAACAGCCTGCTATCTCCATCTCCATTTCTAAAGTCTTCTCAGAAGCAACCTTCCTCCTCCTGGTCCTTACTTCCCTTCCCTACACCCACCCTGCTCACTTCTGCTTTAGCAGCCCAGAGGTAACAGGACTTGGCGTGAGCCTTCAGACTTAGGTCACAGATGTCAGTAGACATTAGGGGCATCCCTTTGGTGTGAATTTCCTTCCATCTTTCTGTTGGATGGTCCTAGGAGATCTCTGACTCTGACAAACTTCATTTCCTGGGTTCAGGTTGTTATCTGCCAACTTTTCCAAGAAAGAAAGCAGCAACAAAATCATTGCAAAATGAATGCAATACAGAAAAAAAAAAGCGAATGTCAAACTGGACACAGAAGTCTGGAGGGTAAGGAAAAGAGCCTGTCCACCCCCTCCCCCCCTTGTCCAGGGCTGTTCCATCTGCAGACCGAGGGTGGTCTTGAGTTTGCTTAGTCTGTCTGTCTTTTTGCACAACTCTCTCCCCAAGGGAGCTCAGTGTTTACCGAACTCTCTCACATTCCTTCAAGACCAGTGCTCTCTGGATTGGCTGGCTCTGCAGACAGGCCACCCTAAGCAGGCACCTGGCCATCTGCACCAGAGCCTCCTGTGTGCTCAGACCCCAGAGACAAAAGGAAAGTGGTGTGTCTGCATTCTTCCCAGGAGAGGAGGGCAGGGCTCCGAGTCTCTCTCTCCCTGGCCTTCTTCCTCAGGCACCACACCCAGGAAATCAATCCTCCTGTCTTTCCAGAAGGGCTGGTGGCCCACATTGTGCTGGGGTGGGGTGTCTACTGTGCCACTTGTGCTGTCCTGGGAAGAATGGGTGACAGAGTCTGTTACAATCCGAATGTCTCACAGTGTAAGAGACCCTGACACGTGGCCCGTGGCCAGTCCTTAGTGCCTTTCCACCCCTGCCCACGGGCAGCCCTGTCTTTATCTGTTAACTTGGAAGTGATGGACGAGCGGACAGGACTTGGGCTGGCTTCAGGCCCTTCCTCCTGGATTCCCTGCAGTGTAGCAAACGTACACGACACGTGATTCAGCAAATCCTTTCCCTTGATTCTCTGAAGGATTAAAAATGGTGGCTTTGTTTTACCTTGTTTTGTTTTCACTTTGTTTACTTTTCAACTAAAACTCCTTTTTCATAAAGCCCAAGGACAAATGTTTATGATGTTCCTGTAAAACATTACAAACTGGAGGTCTCATCCACTTCCTTCCTTTTGCTGTATTTTAAGCCTGCTCTGAAATGAGTAGGTCTTGGTCTGGGCTCACTTGTTATCTAATGAGAGGAAACGTAAGCTCTTCCAGGGCACTTGTATGGCAGACGGTCTTTTTGTCACCATTGAATATATAATTTGCAAAGACAGACTGAATGGTGCAGTCCCTTCTTTCTTGTCTGTGCATGTCCTTAAATGCAAGCAAGGCTAATAAACCATGTTCGGGCAGAAAACTAATTGCATTCTTTTCATTCCTACTGTGGCCCTAGGAATTTGTACCTCCTTCCCCTTAATTGTGAACCCAAATATTTTTCTGGATCACGGAAAGGAAAAGAATCAAGTAATATTAGAAGTTTTGAGTCAGATGGTCTCTGCCCTGGTGAAGAGTGAACCACCACAATAGCAGGCTTTTGCATAATAAAAATATTTAAGATCTACAAGTGATTTCATGAATATTTGATCCTCACAATAGGCCTGTAAAGTGATGAAAGCAGTTACTACTGACCTCCATCTACAGATGAGGCTGCTGCGCTAGAGACCTGGAGGCTGACTGGCAACTGAACCATGATTAGAAGTCTCAGTTCTCAGAAGATAGAAACACATATGTACATACGTGCACACCCATATACGCACACGTACACACATGCTGATTCATGGTCCATGTGGCAGTAATCATTGCAGAGAACAAGTAACTAAATTGCCTCCTGAAATAACTTACACAAGGACCAATATTTACCATTCCTGGTGAGATGAGGAAAATCTATCTGATGAGTGGCCTTGTTATATCTATTTTCAGGGCAGTAAACATTTGCTGCTTCTTTGGTTTCCTTTATTCCTGTGTACAATGCTGCCAAAGGTCAGGGACCCGGTGCGCAGAGTCTGTGGCGTTTCCAGATAGTCACACTTCATTCTGTCTTGCCTTCTTTACTCAGCTGGACGCTTGACAAGGGCACCTGACTTGGGCCATGGAGACAATTGTAGGTGGATGGTGCTGTCTCAGGGAAGGGAACACACTTTGTTTACAGAGCTCTGGTTGAGGATGCCCCAGAGCTCCATCGGAGAAGGCGATGGCACCCGGCTCCAGTACTCTTGCCTGGAAAATCCCATGGACAGAGGAACCTGGTAGGCTGTGGTCCATGGGGTCGAGAAGAGTCGGACATGACTGAGCGACTTCCCTTTCACTTTTCACTTTCATGCATTGAGAAGGAAATGGCAACCCACTCCAGTGTTCTTGCCTGGAGAATCCCAGGGACGGTGGAGCCTGGTGGGCTGCCGTCTATGGGGTCGTACAGAGTCGGACACGACTGAAGCGACTTAGCAGCAGCAGCAGCAGCAGAGCTCCATGGAGAGTCAAGAAGAGCTTTGAGGTTATTCCAATACAGGCACACATTGGTCACTTTTCCTAATTTAAAATAGAACTTAACAATAAACTTCAGAAATGGCTTCATCTTAAATATGAGTTAAGCAAGATATGCTATATTCATACAATGGAATATTATTTGGCAATAAAAAAGAACGAGGTCCTGATTACCTGCTGCAGAATGGACGAACCTTGAAAATATCCTAAGTGAAAGAAGCTAGTCACAAAAGATCACCAATTAGATGATTCCTAACCATCATTCTCCTAGAATGGGCAGATCTGTAGAGACAGAAAGTCTATTGGTTGTTGCCTGGGTCTGGCAGGAGAAGGAAATGACTGTCAGTGGGTATGGAGTTTTGTTTGGAGGTGATGAAATGTTCTTAAATTAGGTAGTAGTGATGGTTGCACAAGTCTGTGAATCAATCAATACTAAAAACTACTGAATTGTACACTTTTTTCTAAAGTGAATTTTATGGCTATCTCAGTGTAGGTAGGTAGGTAAGTAGACAGATATACATACACATATGTCTGTCCATCTATGCAGAGATATACAAGGTGATAGAGAGTTGGAATCCGGAATTTCTCAGTTTCCATATCTGTAAGATGAGGCTGCTAATTGCTGCCTCATAGAGCTGCAGGATTTGAAAATAAAGGCATGAAAATCTTTAGCATAGTTAGTAGCCAGGTTAGTCCCTTCTCCTTTCTCTCTCTCCTTTCTTCCAGTCTTTGATAGTTTCACTTATTAGAAAGTGGGTAAAGCACAAGAACGGGCTTCCTTCTTGCCTCAGTAAAGAATCTGCCTGCAATGCAGGAGACCCAGTTTCAATTCCAGGGTCAGGAAGATCCCCTGGAATAGGGAATAGTACCCGAATGGCTATCCCCTCCAGTATTCTTGCCTAGAGAATCCCATGGGCAGAGGAGCCTGGCAGCTACAGTCCATAGGGTCGCAAAGAGTCAGATACCGCTGAAGCGACTTAGCACACACACATGCAAGGGACAAGAATAGAGATTCAAGTCAATGTCTTCGTGCAAGATTATCTGTGAGCTTCTTTCCTTTGTGGGCTCTAAACTTTCATTCCTTCGCATGCTCATAGGTTGTCATTGCACAGAACTGTGCCCTTGATCATAGTGCGTGACCTGATTAACATATAATCTCCCCAGCGTGGGAAAGGAAACTCAAGTTCGAAGTATGGTTTATGATGCATTGGTCACAATACCTTATTTGCAGATAATAACCTGGTGCTAATATTTGATTCCCTGCATCATTAATAGATTAGGAATCAGCCCAGGAGAGCACCAGAAGCATGCTGACATGACAAATGGTTGGAGGAAATTTTCTCTGATTCACCCAAAGTTATCCACTTTGTCCTACATTAATGATAAGAGGAAATATGTTGCCAGGGTAACAGAAGACTGTTCACAGGCAGTAAAGGTTCGATATTTATTTTAAAAAGTCACCCCATTTCTGCCAGCACAAATGGAAGGGCTTTCTTCTCCGGAAATGACATTTTGAAAAGAGTTTGTGTTTTGAGTTAAAAAGATGTTTTGTTTTTCAGTGTTATTCCACTTCAGAGAGTTTAGCTTCTTGCTGGTGAAGTGTGGGGGTGGGGTGACAGTCGGGGAACGTGACTCTTCCTGAGAAATCGGCAAGAAGTACTGAGCATGTGCTGATGCCCCTGCCTTAGAGGCTGCAGAAGATGTGAGATGCAGGACTCATTCTCAGATAGATAAGGCAGACATTTCTAAAAGCAATAGGGTGTCTGAGCCCAAAATTAAAAAGTCAGGGTCCAGGGCACCCCTAGGGCCCATGAGTACCCAAAGCTATTGCAGCATCTGTAGTCTGAGGGCAATTCTTAGTGGTGGTATTGAGCTTTAGAAATAGCTAGACCCTAGTGGGAACCTGCTGTATAGCACAGGGAACTCAGCTGGATGCTCTGTGATGACCTAGATGGGTGGGCTTCGGGAGCGGGAGAAGGAGGTCTAAGAAGGAGGGGATAGATGTATACATATAGCTGATTCACTTTATTGTACAGCAGAAACTAATAACATTGTAAAGCAATTATACTCCAATTTGAAAAAAAAAAAGCTAGAGCCCAACAGCAGAGAGGCAGCCTGCCTAGACAGGTGGCTAGCAAGTTCAGTGATGGGATGGGTCTCTGGGCTGGCCACTGTTCTGAGCACAGATGTGATGACCGCTCAGAGTTGTCCATTCTCCTCGCCAGGACCCAGCACATCCTGAGCCGCAGAAGGCTTATGTGTCTGTGTTCTCATGGACTCAGAACACCTGTCCTTCCCCTTCCTGCTGTTCCCCACCTGTTCCCATCCGTGGCTCTGTTCATATCTCCTTCACCACGATAAACCTAAAAAGGAAGACTATACCCCTTCTTCTAAGGGATCAATTCCAGGGTGCTTCACCTGCCCTGCCCAGGGACCTTCAGTGAATTCTAAGGTAATTGTCATGACCTTTTCTTGGCAGAGCAGAGAGTTCAATCTTTGACAACATATCTCAGTACACAAGATAACTAGGGGCCCACAGTTGTGTGAGGGCCCAGGAAGAGGCACACATCATAAATGACCTGGAGTTTAAAAGAGATTCTTGTCAATTGTTAGAAGTCAGCTTTGAATCTTGAGAAATGAGTAGGTACAGGCAGGTGAGAGCAAGCAGTTTATCTCCATTTGCTCTTGTGACGTCTTGGGTCACTTTTTTCCTACCTTGTTTGTTTCTTTTATTTTCATGTTACCATTTGGTTTAATTGCATCCTTATTGTGTGCCGTTTTCCACTTCAAATCATTTTTGTAATCAGGGTGTAAGCTTGAAAAATTAAAATACTATATCTTTTCCGTCAGTGACTAGCGTTATTTTAATTTAATTACGAAGTACACTGACTTTTGTGGGTTCATCTGAATCATTTGTCCATCTGAAAGGTCATCCCTATTAGAAAATGCCTGTAACCCTCTTGGATCTGCCCACCTGGCTGATGGTAGATGGGCTTTCTACGCCCAGATCAAGCCCCTCTCCTGAAATCCAGGTTTTGTCTCTAGGGGGTGTGGGGTTGGGGTGGGGAGGATTGTGACAACCCTTCAGGTCTCAAGAAATGACCTCTAGCTTCTGGATTCATGAAAACTCAGACAAAAGGCGGTATACTGAGTTACCTTGGCTCTATTGTGTCCTTATGTTTTGTCCACTTAGTCTCTTGTAGCAAATGTACAACTGGAGGTGGGGAATGGTTAGATATTGAAACATGGAACTATTGGCGTTTCCCTGGTGGTCCATTGCCTAAGACTCTGCTCTCCAGGTGCAGGGGGTCTGGGTTCAATCTCTGGTCGGGGAACTAGATCCCACATGCTGCAACTAAGTATCCTGGGTACTTGCAACTAAGACCCTGAGCAGCTATAGAGAGAGAGAGAGGAAGGGAAAGAGAGGGAGAGAGAGAGAAAGAAGCATGGCCCTATCTTCAGGTCACTAGGACAACTTCCGTTCTCTCTAGGTGAGGATGTGAGACAGTCCACGTGGTCCAGGAGATGGAGAGTGCTCCAGGGGAGATGGGCGCCTTGAGTCCCCTTGGCCCAGGCAGTGATGCTGCCCTTCTGCCTGTCCTACTAGAACAGGCTTCCTCCTCTCTTTTTCCACCGGAATGTGCTTTCTTCCTGGACCTCACGGCTTCCTGTCTTGTGAGGGATGCTGTTCCAGGTCCAGCAGATGGGCCTGCTTGGAGTTTGCCAGGAGTGACAGTGAGGGCTGGTGCCTCTCCAGCCCGGCGGAAGTGAACTGGTTCACTAATCTCTTTCCCAAAAGGACACTTTGGACTGGCCCTGCAAATGAAAACTGATTATAAACCACCTAAAAATTTTCATGGCCCTGCAGGTAAACGCAAAGCTGCAGGCATCTTGGAAACATAGGATGAGGAATTCTGGAGCTTGAAGTGGCTTAGGTAAGGTGAGAGAGGGTAGTGTGGTTAGTAGAAAGAACTGCCACTGCCACACACACCAGGATTTGATTACAGTACCTACATTTAGAGCCGGGCAATGGGTAGCCAGTTGCGTAAACTCTCTGAGCCTCAGCATGCTCATATTGTAAAATATGGATAATCTTTACCTCTTAAAGGCTTAAATCAGATTATAAATGAGTCACCACTGTCTAACACACAATTTTTTCTTGTTTTCTTCCTTTATAAGGAAACACCTTTTTGTAAAAGCCTAGTACATTAAATTGGGCTTCCCTGTGGCTCAGATGGTAGAGAATCTGCCTGCAATGCAGGCAACCCGGGCTCAAACCCTGGGTCAGGAAAATCCCCCGGAGAAGGAAATGGCAACCCGCTCCAGTCTTCTTGCCTGGAGAATCCCATGGTCAGAGCAGCCTGGTGGGCTACAGTCCATGGGGTCACAAAGAGCCGGACACGACTGAGTGACTCACACACACAGTACATTAAATTAGCTGATAACTTCCTGTCTGAATGGATTCAGGCTCACCCCTATCATTTACTCTCTGATGGAGTTAAGTCTGTGATTATGTAAGATGCACAAGTTGATACTCGTGCTGATGCTTTCCTTTGAAATTTTCTTAGATCACTCAACTATTGACATCTACATGCCCATAAATTCAACCTGCCATTGTTTTAGCAAGTATTTTGTATTCCTTTTTAATACTGGAATGGGTTTCCATTTCCTACTCCATTTAAAGCGTCTAGCAGCTACGAAATAAAGATTTGTTGATGAATGCTTGTTTTCTCGTTATTAATTTTTGTCGTGGCCTTCACATACTCTTTGGGCATAAATTCCTCACCATCTTACTAATTACCAGTTTCTTTTCCCTCAAGTGGGAAATAAATGCCCACAGTCTTTCTCCTGTCAGTGTCGGTTGTTATATCCACCTGAGTGTGGTCTGTAGACTCCTGGAGGTTTTGTCTTTTCTGTGTAACTGCTCTGTATAGTGCCCAGCACATCTGCCTAGTGGGGCCCTACACAGTATCTGGGATGACGAGGAAGAGGCATCTTAGCCTGTACAATTGTAAGGGCGCCAATATCAGCTTCTTTATATAAACTGAGTCCCTTTGGAACATATGTTAACCAACTGCCGCTTTGATTAGCAACACGTTTGTTTACATCCCTTACAGTTCACCCTGGTGAAGTGATTCAACGGTCTTTAGTAAATTCAGAGTTGTGCAACCATCATCACAGCCCAGTCTTAGAACATTTCCATGCAGCAGACCCCTCTGTTCACCTTCCAGTCCTTTACTCTTCACTTTCTTTCCCATAATCACATCCGTGTGAATGTAGATTAGTCAGGTTGACAGGAAAGGCACCTCATTATTGCTCACTAAGGGCTACCCAATCAGGCAGGCTTCTTGACACTTTTGAGTCCATCTGCTGGTGATTTGGGACCCTTTTCAATTGGAAATTTGCTTGGTAAATTTGCAGATGAACCATCCTCTTCCTCTCCATCCTGGAAGATGTAGAGATGGCTAAAGAAATGAAGTCTGAAAGAGGAGCTGATACTCCAAATGTGGGAGAGTAGACGAGGATTAAGTCTGGGGGGCAGTGACCCCAGTTCTTAGGTTTCAATATTTCTAGCCCTGTGCCTGGAGGGCTGGCTGGGTTTCCCTTTCTCCTTTGGAAGGAAGGACTCCTTCCCTTCTCTGACAAACAGTGACTGCCTACTAATATCCCAAACAAGAGGTGATGTTCTGAAATCACCTGGATATCTTGTTTAAAGTATGGCTGATCAGACCTCACCAGTGATTCTGGGGGTCCAAGCTAGGGCTGGAAATCTGCATGTTAGCATGCTCTGGTGATTCTGGTAGGGCCAGGGGGCTACAGATCAAACTTACAGAAACTGGCCTGACCAGGGTGTGGAGAAAGCACATTCCTGAAGGCTTCTTGGAAGGAAAATGCACTAAAAATTTAGCTAATCCCCTGTAGTTATTATAATGTGTAACCCAGTAGCTTCCTCTTCATTTTAGAAGCACTGTTTTATGCTGAAATCTTTACATTTCTTCAGCAATGTTTGGGATTGTTTCCAAACAAATTTAGATTCCACGCAAAAGTCTTTTTATTAGCTGATCTTTATGAGCAAATAATCTCTATGAAAAATTCCCCTAAATCACTTAAGCCTTGTTAAAAATGAGAAGAGTTGTAACAGAGTCTTGCCTTACTCCTAAGGAAAGGCTTCAGAAAAGGGGCTGGGCTAGCCTGGTAGAAGGCTTCAGGCTCCATCTGTTCCTTTACAAATATGCAGAGCTGGGTTCACCTGGGATTTCTGTAGGTTTAGTGGACAGTGAGGTAAGATGTGTAAAGTACCTGAAATGCAGGTACTAATAATTTTTGCTGCAATGGGGAACACAAGATGAAATGTACCAACAACATGAATCATGGAAATTTGATAAGTGAAGTTTGGGGGCGGGAATCACATTTCTCTGAAAAAATATGAACAGTCTGAAATACAAAAATTCTGAATAACAAGTGGAAACCAAAATCAAGTTTCACTGTGTTTTATTACACTTGTGTAAAGGGTGCCATACAGTGTGTCTCTGGTGCAGTGACTTAGGAGAGGAGGCTCTTTGATGGTTGTGTATCTTTCCATCCTCTCAAATCTAAGAAAGAAACTTAAAAAGGACAATACTCTAGCTTCAGTGCAAGCCTCTGCCTCAGGGACAATCACTGTTAGATCAGTGATGCAGACAAGTGTGGGTGAATGTGTAGAAATGGTACTTTCCCCACCTGCAGTTTAAAAAAAAAAAAAGAAAACCTACCCCCCTCCTTTTTCAGACACATGGACTGGTCCGTTAGTGGTGGCTGTGTGTGTTTAACTAGTTAAGTGCAGCGGGAGAGGGAGGGTGGGAACGCCTGCCCTAGCTTATTCTTTTTTCCGGTGTGCGTCTCCGAGACACACAGGTTTCGTTAGTCTCGCTGCAGAGGGGAGCTCGCTCCTGTCCCCGAGGTGGGCAGAGAGCCCCGGTCTCGCGGGCTGAGGTCTGGCATTTACAAGCCTCTTGGCCTGTTGTGGGTTTGAAGCCCAGAGGAGTTCCCTGCTCAGAACAGCCAGGAACCAAAGTAGAAGAAAAGGAGCCCGGGCTTAAGGTAAAGCAACATTGCTGGAGGTGTTCTTGGCTTTACAGGCAGACATGAAATGCCCGGCTTCCTGGGTGACATCGGAGACCCTCAGGGTCCTCCAGATGGGATGGGCAAGATGCTGGCCCTAGAGACCACTTGCACTGGTCTGAAGGACATTTTGCTTAAACTTTTTGCTTGTGATGCAAAATAAACTACGGAGTTAAAAAAAAAATCAATCTAGTAATAAAGAGCAGGAAAAGGCGAGTTACTTGAATGAGAGGAATAGTTTATTGACCATTTAAACAATGTTTGTGTTTTTTCAGGCTGCTACCTCCAAGGTAAGAAAGGAGAGTGTGGTTTCCAGAGTGTTTTGTTTGATTGTCTGTAGTTGTAGAGCTCCATGAAATTTATATTTGAGATGAAAGAATTTAAGAATCATAGAGGATTCGGTGGTCAAAAGAGTGAGAGGACTTGAGTCAATTTATCTGTTGCTATAGATGTGTATTATTTTTTTTTCTTTAAGAAATTTCCCATGAATGAATATGAGGAAGTAAAACATTTGGGTATTATTCACATTTTGTTACAGGTTGAAAGAGTCTGGTTGTGGTCTCTCTTTACCATCTTTGGGCAGGAAATGTTAGAGATTCTCACCTTATTCTAATGCAAACAGTTTTTCTGAAAACCTAGTTATTAATCAAACCATGCTCCAAAGTTTATTTTTGAGGAAAAAAAAAAAGATGTTTTAAAGTACGCAAGAAGGAAGGAGACAAGAAAAATCTTCTTAACCATGAAAGAAATAGATTTATGATTTGGGAAAGGTTAAAAAAAAAATTGAGTCTAGCCAAAAAGTCAGCAGGAGTGGGGTTGCCATGGCAGCCTCGTCTATCCCTTAACTGGGATTGGGGATTTAAGTGAAAATTGAGCCTGTTTTCTCTGAGACAGTCTCAGGAGGTATGTTAAGAGGATGGAAGTTATTTAGATTATCCAAACAGGTTCTGACAAGTAAGTGAAAATAACTAATTAAAATATTGTTGCTGTTCAACAATGGATCAAAAGGCTTGTTGAATCATGATGGACTCACAGAAGAGGTGAATTTGCCACGGCTCATTGGTATAAATTACTTCTGAGAAGGCTGTTTAAGTGTGAGGCCCGGCCCCAGCCTCTCAGAATCAAGATGTGAATGCCCATTTCGACCTAGTGTTTTCAGGTGGGTTCCTACAGCGTTTCCCTGTGCTGCTGAGTTTAACCCTTATATCAGTGGCTTATCCAACTGGTTCAGGGAATATCATATCATGACAGCAGAGGTCTGCAAGATTTCCCCTCCAAATAAATAGTAGTTAATTTAAAAGGATTGTGGTTGTTGTTCAATTGCTAAGTTGTGTCCGACTCCTTGTGACCCCATGGGCTGTAGCCCGCCAGCCTCCCCTGTCCTTGGGATTCTCCAGGCAAGAATACTGGAGTGAGTTGCCATTTCCTTCTCATGAGGATGTTCCCGACCCAGGAATTGAACCCATGTATCCTGCATTGGCAGGCGGGTTCTTTACCACTGAGCCACCAGGGAAGCCTAATTTATGGAAAAGTCCAAAATACTCAGGACTCACACACCAACTGTCTCGAGGGATGATCATGATTTTGCCCCCTATGTACCAGGTTTCTCAAGTCGGCACCACTGACGTGTTGGATAGGATGATTCTTTGTTGTGGGGAAGAGTCCAGTGTTTGGCAGCGTCCCTGGTTCCCATGATGGTAGCAATTCCCTCCCCAGCTCAACAACTGAAAATGTCTCCAGACATTGCCAAATGTTCTGTGCAGAGCAAAATCACCCCCTAGTTGAGAACCATTAAGTAACCACTTTTGAGACCCACTGGGAGGACCAAGACAGGGAGATGTGACCCCAGGGGAGGGTGTTTATCAAAAGAACAGGAACAGAACAAATATTTTGTCCTGAATTTTGGTCTTTGTTTTCTTTCTATTTGAGGTCACATCCTGGCTGGGTCAGGGAGCTGGCGTAAGCACTGTTCCGGGTATACATCCTTCTGCTCCCAGCCTCTCCCCTCATGGGCCTTTGTGGGCCTTGTTTTTTTAATTTATTTATTTTTACTTGAAGGATAATTGCTTTACAATATTGTGTTGGTTTCTGCTATACATCAACATGAATCAATAGGGGCTACAGTCCATGGGATTGCAAAGAGTCAGACATGACTGAGCAGCTAACACACACATAAACTCCAGTACTTTGGCCACCTCATGCAAAGAGCTGACTCACTGGAAAAGACCCTGATGCTGGGAAAGACTGAAGGCAGGAGGAGAAGGGAGTGACAGAGGATGAGGTGGTTGGATGGCATCACTGATTCAAAGGACACGAGTTTGAGCAAGCTCCGGGAGATGGTGAAGGACAGGGAAGCCTGGCGTGCTGCAGTTCATGAGGTCGCAGAGTGGAACACAACTTAGAGACGACAAAAATAAGTATGTCTGATACTTTACAATATTGTATTGGCTTTGCCATACATCAGCATGAATCTGCCACGGGTATACACCTCCAATTAAAATAAATAAATTTATATTTAAAATAAATAAATATGCATATCCTCTAAAAAAAAATAAACTGCATTGCAAATTTAAAAAAAAAAAAGTATGTCTAATACAATTCCTGATCAAACTTCTCTAAAAGTGCATCCCAGGAATGCACTATTAAAAAAAAGAAGAACCTCATAGCACATTTTATAAGGCAAATAATTACCCAGAACTTATCAGGTCTGTAAATACAGGTTTTTTTGATACGTGAGCTTGTGTGAATCTGGTTACACCTATTCGGCGTTTCTTCTGGAGCCTGTAACGCTTCCTTTTCTTTTGTTCTTCCCACCCTGACCAAGCAAGTCTCAAACTTCATGGCTGTCTGAGAGTTGGGTCTCATTTTGTCAATGAAATAAAATAGTCACAGCCTTTTTCCAATTCACCGATAACAAAAAAGTCAATGGCTGGAACATTTTCCATTTAAAAGTTTTCTTACACTTTTGCATTTGCTATTGTTTGTTTGCTCTCAGAAGTTAACAGATTACAAAAATGAATGAAATTGTAACAAATACTGGGACAAAACAAAATAGCCTATTTTGCTTAGTTCTACTTGACTTTCTTGGTGGACTTCTCCAATTACAGCTTTAAATTTTATAAGTATACCTTTATAATCTTATTAAACAGCTTTGATGCACAAGTGATAATGTCACATTTTGTTGGCATTGCTCTAAGAACATCATGAGATGCTCTAAACACCGTAGTACATTACAGGGTAGCTGCCACAGGCTGCTCTGGGAGAGAACCTCCCCTGCAGTCCCCCCATTTGGGGTAAGGGTGGAGCCTGACATTGGTTGAGCTTATCAGGAAACACCTCTGCTTGTTGGAGACATTCTTGGTGATGGGGTTGGAATGGCCCAGGGTGTTTCTTATAAAACAAAAGCTTCATTTATCTCTACCTGGAGGTACCTATGTAACCAACACCTTGTTCTCTCTTGAAAGCATTTCCTTATTTGAAAAATCCACCCCCTCTTTCACTAGACCTAAGATCTGTGAATACAGAGAACACTAGTATTTAGGCCCGTTTGATCACCAGGATGTATTGACAGGACTGTGCCTACCAATGTTGTCTGCTCAGTAGATGATGAATAAACAAGTGGATGTCAGTGATTCTCCTGAAGAGACCACCTGTGAGCTTGGTCTGCAAAAAACTCATATATCTACAACCTGAGTCCTGTCCGTGTAGTCTGTTCTGTGTATTTTTTTCAAAAGGAGAAATCCGGTCCCCATCCAAGCAGCCTTTACTGTTTGAAGGACTATCAGGAAGTCTTTTAAGGATTTATAAAAAGTGGTTCTGGGGGTTGTAAAATTAAAGGAGAGAATTTTATAAATTTTTTCTTCATGAAGCCCAGAAATTAGACTTCTGCTCTTATATTCAAAACCCTACGTGCTAAAGCTGTCTCGTGGTTTCCGTAAGAGAAAGAGATTACTATCCCTAGCACTTGATTCAAAGGCAATGCATTCCATTCTCTTTGTTTTCAAGAAAATTATCCAGTCAAATGAGCATGTAGATCACAAATGAAAAAAAAAAAAGAGCCTTATATGCTCTATGTGTTGGAGCATGAAGTCTTAGAGAGTTAGAAATATCTGCTGGAAAGTCAGAATGATGCTGCTTAAAAGAGCCAACGTTTCTTGAATTAGCTATCAGGCTGTGGGGTGTCCAGGTGAGGCAAATAGCTTGAAATGTGCCTGGAATATGCAGGATGTAAGGATACAATGGTGGTAGGTAAAAGCCTTAATACTGAGATTCAAGGACTGTCCCCAGCTTCGTTTTCTTTCCTTTTTTAACTTTTTATTTTATATTGGAGTATTGCTGATTAACAATGTTGTGATAGTTTCAGATGCACAGCAGAGAGACTCAGCCATGCATACACGTGTATCCATTTTTCCCTTCCCTTCCTGGCTACCATATAATACTGCCCAGCTCCCTTTTCTAAAGCAGAACCTCTGACATGCGTCTATATGGGCAAGAATGAGTCTAACTACTGTCTTAAGCTGCCCAGGCTTAAATTGTGACCTTGCAGGGAGGGGGCCCGAATAAAAGAGAAAACAAACCCCACTGCTTTTCTTGTTCACCAAGTCCAGAATGTCTTTGACAAATACATGTCTGTGTCCTTCTCAGCATTGCTGGTTCACACGGAGGTCATTTTTGGCTCATAAACATTAGATGAAGCAGAAATGCTTGCTTACACTTCAGACTGCTTTTATCTCTCCCTCCTGCTAGATAATAATTGTGTTGGTTTGACTTGGGGCTCTGCAGCTGGCTGCTTGCATCCGTGCTTATATCCGTATACCTTGTCCAAATAAACACACTTGAAAAGGTAGAGAAGTGTGTTTTGAACACTTTAAAACATCCTCTAACAGAGAGTTTTAGCCCAGTGTTCTGCTTTGTTTTGGCAACTTGTTTAGGATGCAAAGTGTATCTGGTTCTGGCAACAGATTAAAGGTGTCGGTTCTTATATAACTAAGTTTAGGGCCAAAGGACGGGCCAGGTCGGGGGGCGGGGGTGGTGGTGGTGGTGGTGCAGGTTTCCAGTCTTTCTTTGTGTTTTTTAAAGAGTTTTAAAGCATAAGGAAAAAAATATGTGCCTGAGTGGAGTTTTTGTTTTGACTTTTAACCTCAGAGCTGTAAAACCTTGTCTTGGCTTAGCCAGCCCCCTGCAATTAAGCTCTTGCTCCCTTGCTCATCTACATCTCTTCCCCCATTCACTCCAGCTCACTAGCTTGCTTTCTGTCCCTTAGGCACTCTCTCCTGCCCTCTCAGAGTCTCTGCACTCCCTGTTCCCTCTGCCTGGAACATTCTTCCCCAGGGTTATCTTGTATCCCCTGGCCCTGCATGGCACTTTCCCCTCCATGATCTGAAATTCTTCTTTGTATACCCATCATTGTCTGTCACCTGTGGCGAGATGGTGTTGCCATGTTTCCAGCACCTAAAATAGGATCTGCAATTGGATCTACAAACAGAAACAGATGCACAGACATAGGAAACAAACTTAAAGTTACCATAGGGGAAAGGGGAGGGGAGGGACACATTAAGAGCTTGGGATTAACAGATACACTCTACCTTATATAAAATGGATAAACACCAAGGTCCCACTCTACCTTATATAAAATGGATAAACACCAAGGTCCTGCTGTATAGCACAGGACATGCATCCTCAGTCACTCAGTCATGTCCCACTTTTTGTGACCCTCATAAACTATAGCCTACCAGGCTCCTCTGTCCATGGGTTCTCCAGGCAAGAATACTGGAGTGGGTTGCCATTTCCTCCTCCAGGGCATCTTCCCGACCGAGGGATCGAACCTGGGTCTCCTGTATTGGCAGGTACATTCTTTATCACTGAGCAACCTGGGAAGCCCATAGCACATAGATTCAATATCCTGTAATAACCTATAATCCTATAATGGAAAAGAATCTGAAGAAGAATGGCGCTAGTGGTAAAGAACCTGCCTGCCCGTGCAGGGGACATAGAAGACATGGTTCAGTCTCAGGGTCGGGAAGATCCCCGGAGGAGGGCATGGCAACCCACTCCAGTACTCTTGCCTGGAGAATCCCATGGACCCAGGAACCTGGCGGGCTACAGTCCATAGGGTCGCAGAGTCAGACACAACTGAAGCGACTTTAGCACAGCAATCACTTTGCTGTGTACCAGAGGTTTAACACAAGAATGCCAATCAACTATACTTCGGTAAAGTAAAATGAAGTGGTATCTCATGGAAGGTAGGTAGATGCTTGATAAATGGATGGTGGATGGCTAGATGGATGGATGAATGAGGAACAAGGAAGGGAGGCACTGGGGACTATCTGCTTAGTAATCTCTTACTCCCTTTAAATCTAACCAGGTGTTCCCCTTCTGTGGTGCCCCCTGGCTCCCGAGCACCCTCCTGACCTGGCATATTACACCAACAGTATCACCTGTTGTAATCCCTTCTTTTGGAATTAGCCGCCCTTCATGCACTCACATTTCTGCAGGGTAAGCATTGGGGCAGGAATATCTAATAAAGAGTAGTGTGGGCTGTAGGTATTGAAAGTTCTTACTACCTTTGCACTTTGTAAACATTTCTCATTAAAGTCCTTTCATCAGTGGGCATTGCTGTGTAATAACTCTCACCTTTGTATTTCATAAAAGGAAACTGAGGCTCAGAGCAGCCACCCAAAGGCATACAAATGGTTACTGGCAGAGCCCAGGTTTGAATCCAGGATGTCTGTCTCCAAAACCCAGATTCTATGGCCTTTGTCTCCTCCTCAGGTGTCTGGCGCCTAACTCACAAGCCTGCCATCAGCTTTTGCCAAATGAATGAAACCTAAGACCTCACCCCACGTACTCCCTCTGTTCCTTATTCTTAGAGCTCATAAACATTATTTATAGCATACTATAAACATTATTTGGAGAAGGCAATGGCACCCCACTCCAGTACTCTTGCCTGGAAAATCCCATGGACGGAGGAGCCTGGTTTATGATATTACTTGCAATATTATATAAATATTATAAAAATGAGTCTATAAGCTCATCTCTAAGGACAACCAGCTGTATATCTTAAGTCATTTATTTTTTTTTTAAACAGGGCTTAATGATTCTTTAAACTGTCATTTTTTTCATGTAAGCAAATCCATTAGTAAAAAGCTCAGCTATTGTTGAGTTACCCAAATGTACTTTAACCAAGGTGGTTCCTGGGAAGCCCTAGGAATCAGTTTACCTGTCTTCAGTTCCCAGTGTTACTTTGATTTTCCTTAAAACATAAAGCTTCTACTAAAAAAAAATATCACCATAGCAGCCATACGTAAATGTTTTAAGCGAGAAAGACTAGGCAATAGCCTAAAATTGTAAAATGTGTCAGCCTTTCTTCCATATTTTCAGCATAACCAAGTGGTGGTGGTGGTGGTTTAGTTGCTAAGTTGTGTCTAATTCTTGTGACCTCATGGACTGTAGCCTTCCAGGCTCCTCTGTCCATAGGATTCTCCAGGCAAGAATACTGGAGTGGGTTGCGATTGCTTCTCCAAGGGATCTTCCCAACCCAGGGCTCGAACCCAGGTCTCCTGCATTGCAGGCGGTCTCTTGCATTTCAAGTGGATTCTTTACCAACTGAAGCACCAGGGAAGCCTTAACCAAGTGGAGGGGAGGGCAATTGGAAGCACTTGGTTACATTAAAAATATGGAAGAATGGCTGCCACCAGTCTTTTTGGTTGACTATAGGATGTTTCGTTGCTGAAGTTGAAAGCCAAGATTAGAAGACTTTGCTGGCACATAAATGTAATTCTCTAAGCCCATTCTAAGATGCTAAAACTGCCGAGTTTTCATAGAGTTGATGTGGAAATAGATTACTGCACTCATGCCCAGAGTGTTCACATCTGTGGTGTGCCTGGTAATGTGAGTGTTCAGGTGGGAACTTGGCAGCCTGTATTGGGTGCAGGTCCCTCATCATCTGGCCTCTTCAACTTTCCAGCACACGACAAGCCCTGATGACAACTCTAACAGGGCAGAGCCTGCAGCCTTGTCAGGCTGGTCCAGCAAACCTTTCCTTGGCACATAACCAAGTTTCACCCAGACTTGGGCCAACCCAGCTGGTTCCCATTCTCCTTGATGGGAGGATAATCAGGAAGTTGGTGTCCATGTGCTATGTATTGATGTGATATATCAAAAGTCTGGCCAGCACTGGGGATGAGACCACCGAGAGGTGCCCCGTCATGAACCCCAACATGGGACCCGGCTTCTCCATTCCTCACAGCCACTGCTGGCCCTTTAACCATCCCTGAGCAGAACTGGAGTTGTGTTTGACTTTTTAATACAACTCTCAAGCCCCGTAATGGTCTTGGGTGTGCTCATAATAACTGTGTCTCATGGTTTGAATTTGACTTTGCAATGAGAGTATTGGAAAGGAATTTCTGACTGAGATCACGTATGCTATTCCAGCCCAGAGCCATTTGGTAATTGGGGCCTTGCCTAATCTGAACTCACACTGACATGGGCTGCCTCGTAGTTAGCTTGTTCCTGGACCTGGCCTGGTGCCAGGCAGAAAGATTTCTTCTCTACCTGCTTCTCTGTGTTAAAGGTAATTCCTGCTCAAGACTCCTAGAAATATTATGGCAGGAAAGTGCCATAGATTTGATCTGGTATGATCTTAATGTTAAGGCATTGAGACCTAGAAAACACAAGAAGACTATGTGGCTCTGACAAAGAACCCATCCCAGGTATGCTGCTGCTAAATCGCTGCAGTCATGGCTGACTCTTTGCAACTGTATGGACCATAGCCCACCAGGCTCCTCTGTCCATGGGATTCTCTAGGCAAGAAAACTAGAGTGGGTTGCCATGCTCTTCTCCAGGGGATCTTCCCCACTCAGGGATCAAACCCGCATCTTTTGTATCTCCTGCGTTGGCAGGCAGGTTCTTTGCCACTAGTGCCACCTGGGAAGCCCCGTCCCAGGTATGGTGGCTGGTGATCCTAAACATTCCTTGGCTTGTGGACATATCACTCCAATCTTTGCCAGTCTTCCCATGGCCTTCCTCTTTGTGTTTCTGGATCTGTTTCCCCTTCTCTTTTCTTTTAAGGACTTGTCATTGGGTTTAGGGCCCACCCAACCCAGGACAATCTCATCTCAAGATCCTTACCTTAATTCTATCTGCAAAAACCGCTATTCCAAGCACAGTTACATTCTGAAGACACACTTTGTTGGGGTCTCAGTCTAGCTCACTCTACGTCCTCTGTCTAAGCATCAGTCTTCTTCCTTCTCATGTTTTCCCTCCTGCCTCCTCCTTGTCATAATCAGCAGCCATGCTTTTTGAGGAGAACCTTGGCAGCCCCAGGAATGGCATCTGTTGAGAGTTCTTTGCATGTCTAAGATGAGTCGTAGAAATCACAAAACTGTAAGGCTTCTAGGAATTTTCTTGCCGACTTCAGCAAAATAAGAGGCTAATGAGAAAAGTGTTTGCATATCCGATACTTTAATTGAAAAGGAAGCAGAAGGGAAATGCTCTTTTGTAATCCCCAAAGGTTTTCAGTTCTGTTGGTGCCAGCTGAATGGCGGCCTTGCCCTGAGATTAACCAGCTCTGAGAGTTAGAGTTTCAAACTTTGACTGCCCCCAGCGTGAGATCCAGATTACCAACACCATCTATTTGTATACTTTTTCGGAAGAAAGTTGTATTAATGCAAAACTAAAGGACTGTGGCTGGGTAGGCCATCTGTTCTGAGTAGTTTGAGGAAACAGCACTTATTTGTGCTGCTCAAGGCATTTGGATACAAAAAGGTCTTAATTTCTAAAACTGAAAAATAAGGCCAGTCCATTTGACATTCAGAGACAGCACCTTTGGTCACAAGTGACAGAAACTCACCTCAAAGCAGTGGTATTAGTGCCCTGAGGCAGTGGTCACCAAGTACTGCAAAGTGGGAGCCTTTAAAACAGCAGAAGTTTAGTCTCTCAGAGTTCTGGAGGCTAGAAGTCTGCAGTCAAGGTGTTGGCAGGGCCAGGCGCTCTCTGAGACCTCTGAGAAGGGTCCTTTGCCTGGTCCAGATTCTGGGAGCCCCAGGCACTCCTTGGCTTGGCTCTGGTTAATAGTTTAGTCACTAAATCGTGTCCAGCTCTTTCAATCCCACGGGCTTAGTCCACCAGGCTCCTCTGTACATGGGATTTTCCAGCCAAGACTACTGGAGTGAAGCTGCCATTTCCTTCTCCAGGGGATCTTCCCAACCTAGGGATTGAACTTGCATCTCCTGCATTGCAGGCGGATTCTTTACCACTGAGCCATTGGGAACAGGCAGCATAATTGCAGTCTCTGCCTCCTTGTGACCAGGCATATTAAATGGGTGTGTTTCCCTTTCCTCCTCTCATGAGAACACCAGCCATCCAGGATTAAGAGCCAGCCTAGCTCTGGTCTGACCTCATTTTAACTAATTACATCTGCAACAACCTCGTTTCCAAACCGGAACACATTCAGAGATGTTGAGGATCAGAATTGTAACATATCCTCTTAGGGGACACAATTCAACCTCTAACACCAGCTGAAGCAGGACAGGACTAACAGGACCAGGCTCACAGGGGCTGGAGGGACCGAAGTGGGGCCTTGGATGCAGTTGGTATGCTCTGGGCTGTCAGCTTGTCACTGCGGGTGTGTTCGTGCTCACCAGCCTCCTCTCCCTGCATAAACAGGGCACAGCTGCAGGGGCATCTTAGCCTTAGTGGAAGAAGATTTTTCTCTCCCCTGCTCACATCAGGAAATCCTGGGGAAGGTGCTAGTGCCATGGCGTGGTCACCTGTCCAGGCTGGATCATTCGCCGTGGCCAGTGGCCGGTCATGGACACGATGGCAGTTTCTGTGACTGCACTCAGGGAGGGTGAGGCTCCCCAGAGTGGGGTGGCCTTGACACACTCACTAGGGGATCATGCGTGTGGAGTAACCTCAGCCATGTGTTACTCTTAAGTGACCCTGGTCTTGTCTTGCTATTGATGACACCTCATGCGTGAGTTTGCTCTTTTACATCCTCTGTGTGGTCATCTGGACGAACCCACTTTCAAGTCCTGGGCAGTGTTCTCAGATGTGCTTGAGATTTTTCATTTCTCTGAAAGGCCAGTGTATTTGCTTTCAGGCAAAAAGCACATGGAGACTCTTGATTGAATCTTCAGTCCTAAGGATGTGTTGGCAGTAGCTATCGAGGACAAGTGCTTGGTGCTTCTTATTTTAGCTTTCAAACTAATGCTTTTTAACTTCTAAACAGGATCACACTAATGTTGTTGCTGCTGTTGAGTCACTAAGTCTTGTCCAACTCTTTGTGACCCCACGAACTGCAGCATGCCAAGCTCCTCTGTCCTCCAGAATTTGCTCAAATTCACTAATGTATAAACAATTTTAAACTCCACTAAATGGCCCAAGGGAAGCCTGTTTTCTGTTCTCTGAATGCCTTTTTCTACGTGTTTTTATGCACTCTCTGCTGGGAAGGTAGGATTCTAGTTCAACTATAAGAATAATTCAAGGGAATGACTGCATAAATTATCCAAACAGCTCATAATTCAAAATGTCTGTTTCATGTCTTAATTACGTTTGCTTCTAACTAACACTGGAAAATAACTTTCTATTCTCTGAGTCTACTGTGTAGCATAGAGCAAACCACTTGAGATAATTAATCTGCAGATGCTCCAAGAAGAGATACCCATACAGCCTAGAGGCCAGGCACAGTATCATCATTGGAGGGATATTGACTCAGAGGGTAAAGGGTCTGCCTGCAATGCAGGAGACCCGGGTTTGATTCCTGGGTCGGGAAGATCCCCTGGAGAAGGAAATGACAACCTGCTCCAGTACTCTTGCCTGGAGAATCCCATGGACAGAGGAGCTTGGTAGTCTATAGTCCACGGGGTCGCAAAGAGTCGGACATGACTGATCAACTTCACTTCAGTGTTGGAAAGAGGGCTTCCCTGGAGGCTCAGACAGTAAAGAATCTGCCTGCAATGCAGGAGATTCGGTGTTTGAAAACTTTTCAGGCCTTGTGATGACATGTTCAAGAATCTTTTTGTCTTGGAAATTTGAAACATGACCTAAACTTGGCAGATCTCAGTAGCCAACTCGATTCTGACTAGACTCTGCCATGGTATGAATCCCCGCCATCTCTTTGGTAAAGGATATATTTTTGGTAGCATTGAGTTCATCACCTTTGTGAAAAAAATCACTTATGTCTGCACCCTCTGAACTAGACAGGAATGCTAAGAACCATTTAGCTGTTATTTCATTTCTGGTTAATGAGGGACGCCCTTTGCTCTCACTAGTCACCAGAATTAGTGAGGGACTTTACATTCACATTGATTCTAAGCCCATTAGTGCTGCAGGCTGAGTTGGAATTTTATTGGTGGTCATTACTTTAGGAAGAGGCAAACAAAAGCAAGTTGACCCAGTGAAATTGCTGTGATGTAGTATAAGCCAGCTCTGGAAAAACTGAGTGTAAAATCATTACTGTTGGATGTTGCCTACCACTGGCTTTGTGTGTGTGTGAACATGTGTGTGTGTGTGTATGATAATTATTTTTGCTTGATTTAAGAAGTGGTAGACTCCTGGCTGTCACTGAAATAAAGCTAATTTCTTCCTGTTCTGAGCCATTGTGTCACATGGTTGGGATGTTTGAAACACATTTTTCTAAGATCACTGCTTTTCTGCAGTGAAGAACCAATATTCTTGTCTCTTCTCGTTCTATTCCCTCTTTGATTTTTGTTCTCTAAATTTATCCCATCTATCAGTTAAATGTATAAGAGGTAAGAAATGAACTTTCAGCTGATCATTATGTTGGATTGGTCAAAAAGTTCTTTTGGGGTTGTCCGAAAGATGCTGTGGAAAGGCCCAAACGAACTTTTTGGCCAACCCAATACACGGCCGTTACATAGAAAAGTAACTCAAGGTAAAGAAACATCTGGTTCTCTGGGTTTGCTTTTGTGTATTGGGGAAATTGGCAGGTGAATGGAGTGGTCCAGGTGGATATGTTCTTGTCTACAATGTGAGTGATGGGAAGTCTTGAGTGTTGGTACATGTAAAAATGAAAAGGAGATTCTGCTTACCTTTCTAATCTCCATATACAGGGCCATTTTCAGTGTCATCTCTGACTCCTTGAATCATTGTTAACCACTGTCCCCTCCCTTTGATCCCGGGGCAGAGTCTTTGATTGAGTGAATGTTTCTTGAGCACTTACATTTGCACAAACTGGGTGTGCAGAAATGACCAAGGCTGCTGCCTAAAAGCTCTTGGCCTCATGCAGGCAGGCCTCTGGCCCTGGGAGACATTGCCTGACATCACTTCATACCAGGTGATCTACACATGTGCATTACATTGGGGTGGAACAGACTTCCTTTCTCCAGAAACTAATTTGCACCTGCTTTAGGCATAGGAGAAAACAGCATTTTGTTCTGGCTCCAGCCTTTAATAGACTCATTATTTTTGGAATAAGTACCCCTGCAAGGTTTACAAACCTAAGTCATCTTGTGCTCATCATGACTGGCCTGCAGCAAGGAAGTGGGAGCAGCTTTCCTGCCTGAGTTGGACAGAAGGCCGTTGGCTTGTCTTGGATGGGGCATGCCTGGGCCAGTCTGTCCAGGAGGATGCTGAGAGCGCATCTGTGCATCTGAGTTAGCTTGTTGATAAGGAAGTGATGCCACCGTGTTCCCCTTGGAGAGAGTGGCAGAGGGACAACTGTTTGGTCCCTTAAGAGAGGGAGGCCTTTAAACTTTATGATACTGGAGAATCTAGACAGTTGTTTTTTCTGTTGAGAGTTGGGAGTATTTTTTGCAAGTAACTTATTTGTTTTATACTGAAAGAGGTAGAATTCCTCTTTGCCAGGAAATGTACTAGGAGCAAAATTTCAGAAAACAGGACTCTTCTACAAGGAGATGAAGGATTAAAAAGAATTTTAAAAAGCAAAACATAGCTTCAATTCAGTTTAGTCGCTTAGTCACATCTGACTCTTTGGGACCCCATGAATCATAGCACACCAGGCCTCCCTGTCCATCACCAACTCTCAGAGTTCACCCAAACTCTTGTGCATCGAGTCGGTGATGCCATCCAGCCATCTCATCCTCTGTTGTCCCCTTCTCCTCCTGCCCCCAATCCCTCCCAGCATCAGGGTCTTTTCCAATGAGTCAACTCTTTGCATGAGGTGGCCAAAATATTGGAGTTTCAGCCTCAGCATCAGTCCTTCCAATGAAAACCAAGGACTGGCTCCTTTAGGATGGACTAGTTGGATCTCCTTGCAGTTCAAGGGACTCGCAAGAGTCTTCTCCAACACCACAGTTCAAAAGCATCAGTTCTTCGGCACTCCGCTTTCTTCACAGTCCAACTCTCACATCCATACATGACCACTGGAAAAACCATAGCTTTGACTAGACGGACAATTGTTGGCAAAGTAATGTCTCTGCTTTTGAATATGCTATCTAGGTTGGTCATAACTTTCCTTCCAAGGAGAAAGTGTCTTTTAATTTCATGGCTGCAATCACCATCTGCAGTGATTTTGGAGTCCCTCAAAATATAAAGTGATGCTGTTTCCACTGTTCCCCCATCTATTTCCCATGAAGTGATGGGACCAGATGCCATGATCTTAGTCTTCTGAATGTTGAGCTTTAAGCCAACTTTTTCTCTCTCTTCTTTCACCTTCATCAAGAGGCTCTTTAGTTCCTCTTCACTTTCTGCCTTAAGGGTGGAGTCATCTGCATATCTGAGGTTATTGATATTTCTCCTGGCAATCTTGATTCCAGCTTGTGCTTCTTCCATCCCAGTGTTTCTCATGATGTACTTTGGGACAGAATAAAATCCTAATGGAAATTTGCTCTCAGAAATGTATTGTGTCCTTGTTCTACAGCATTATCATTTTTCTCAGCACTATACTTACTAACATATTTTGGGTCTACTAGTTTGATGTATAATTCATTCTTTAAATGAGAATTTAGCATTTAATGCTTATACTTACTAGCTGATTATATAATTATCATTATAATATGCAATGATAAGAGACACAGTCCCTGCTTTCGCAAAATCTAAAAATGGAAGTTCAAAAACATAAATATCTACAAACTTGAGGCACTACATGAATGGGATAAGTAAATGCTATTTATTTAAGAGTACAGATGAGGCCTGGGTCCTACCAGGTGAAAATGATAAGAAAAGGTCCCTAGAGAAGGCAGCTTTTGGCCCAGTGCTTGGAGCGTTGGTATTTTTTTAAAAATATAAAACAGACCATTTTTATGAAAAATACCTATCTGCTCAACACCTGTGAGACTCTGGAATACAAAAATGAGTAAGACAGTGTTCTTTCTTCTGAGAAATGAAAAGTGTAGTGGGGAAACTTGTTGAGTAAACAGCAGTTATTTATTGCTTTGGATAAATGGTGCTTACTTTATATCAATGTTTAAGGAGTATATATTTGGGACAAGAAATAAATGCAGGTCAAAGGGAATGAATGCCTGAGTCTGGGGAGTTGGAAAAGACTCACTCTAGTCTATCAGTTCTCAGTTTGGGCTGCAGTGGAGAATCACAAGGGGAGCTGGTTAAAACTGCTGGCTCCCCAGCCCTCTCAGACCTACTCCTCTCCTCTCTCGAGGGGCCCCTATAATTTTTTAAAGCTAAACAGATAGGTTGAGACCAGATAGTGGAGGCTGTTGAATGCCAGGGATAGGAATTCAACTTTCATCAGTGCAGTTCAGTTCAGTCGCTCAGTCATATCCGACTCTTTGTGACCCCATGGACTGTAGCACGCCAGGCCTCCCTGTCCATCACCAACTCTTGGAGTTTATGCAAACTCATCTCCATTGACTTGGTGATGCCATCCAACCATCTCATCCTCTGTCCTCTTCTCCTCCCGCCTTCAATTTTTCCAGCATCAGGTTCTTTTCGAGTGAGTCAGCTCTTCGTATCAGGTGGCCAAAGTATTGGAGTTTCAGCTTCAACATCAGCCCTTCCGGTGAATACTCAGGACTGATCTCTTTTAGGATGGACTGGTTGGATCTCCTTTCATCAGTAGGTAATGGGATGACTTTAAAGACTTCTTGTCCAGGGAGGACTGTGATCTACATAGTGTTCAAGAAAAATGCACCAGGCATTTAAACATCCTTCGCTCAGTAAAGGACCTTTGATCCAGCGGCTCAGTGGTGAGGAAGGAGAACTGACCAGCATTTCTCTGTAGTGTGGCCACTTTGCTTAGGCAGCTGGGCTTTTCCTGTCTGTCTGTCCATCTGTCTGTTGTCAGAGGAGCCAGCTGGCTGTGACTGAGTTCAGTGGGCTTTGCTAAGGAGCACTTGGATGACTCGACCTCAGAACTCAGGCTGGTCTGCTGCCCTGGGGAAAAGTACAAGCTTAACCTCGGCTGAGGTTGCACAGTCTAATACTTTGAAGGTTAGAGCTGTGTGACCGCACAGTCACTTTGATGTCTGTGGCTCAGGCTGTCATCTGGGTCCCAGTGTCCAGCTCCGTCAAGGTCGCTGGCTCCCCTCTGACAGGACCCTCTGTGACCTGGCGTGGTGGGTGGGAGGGGTGGCAGGTACGACTGGCAGGGCACCCAGCACCGCCTGCTTATCCTGTCTCCGGCCTCGAGGCTTGCCCTTCTAAAGGAATCCAAAGGACCAGGGACGAGGCAGGCACCCACCCAGGGTGTAGAGTGTGGAATGTGAATTGTATTTCTCTCTGCAGGATACAGGAATGTTTTGGTTGTCATCCAACGGCATGAGCTTTGCTTGAAATGGATTTTGATTTGGGTCTTGTTAAACCCGGCTCCTGCGTGCTTTCATACACCTCCCCCTCCATCTTAGAATTTAATTTGCCCTCTGTTTCTTTCTCCTGCTGACTGTTAGCCCTGATACTCAGTGATGGCCAGAGCACCCCTCCCCTCCACTCTCAGGGAATGGTAAGAGGCTGGGCCCTACAGATTCTGGGCTGACAGCCTTGGTTGTTTGTTAAAGGAGGTAAAGTCCAGCCACAAAGGGAGAGGAAATCAGACAAGGATGTTTTTAAAAGCAAGCTGTGTTTTTCTGACTGCTCTGGTATTGGTTCCCACCCTGACGACTTCTCTAACCCTGGGGAAGAAAAAATATTTTTAGTCTGATAGTGGGCTGTAGGCAACCCAGAGTTGACCCATCTCTAAAAGAGGTGATAACTCAGAGCCATGGTTTTGGTAGAAATAACTTATTAGGATCACCCAAGACCCCAAAGCAAGGAAAGGGCCATGTACAAGGCCGTCTTTTCTCACTCTTGTGAAGTCCTTTATGAGTTACGTTCAACTAGAAATATTAAGGAAGAAAACAGAATGAGATGGGATGGAGAAATGTTTGTAATTGCTAGAGAAGGGTAAAAATCACAGAACTGGAATTTTCTTTAGAGATAGCAACTTGAAGAAAAGCAGCTGACAAACTAGAATCTTGTGGCGTTGGAAGACATTTCCTGTACACTGTATAACAAGTTTAAATATTTTTAATTTTAAAAAGGACTCTGTGGGAGAGGGAGAGGGTGGGATGAGTTGGCAGAGTGACAGTGTAACATGTATGATATCATAAGTGAAACGAATTGCCGGTCTAGGTTCGATGCAGGATGCAGGATGCTTGGGACTGATGCACGGGGATAATCCAGAGAGAAGGTGTGGGGCGGGAGGGGGGAGGGCGTCGGGATTGGGAGTTCATGTACACTCGTGGCTGATTCATGTCAGTGTACAGCAAAACAAATACAGTATTGTAAAGCAAAACAAACTAAAAAATATGGATGCAGGATGCTTGGGACTGATGCACGGGGATAATCCAGAGAGAAGGTGTGGGGCGGGAGGGGGGAGGTGGGGGTTGGGATTGGGAGTTCATGTACACTTGTGGCTGATTCATGTCAATGTATAGCAAAATGAATACAGTATTGTAAAGCAAAACAAACTAAAAAATAAAAATTAATTTAAAAAATAAATAAATAAAAAGCCCTGCTTTCTCTATGTTTCCTACAAGTTACAAAGTCATGACTAAAGTAATAAATAAAGGGGAGCGGCATGCCCTTTCCTATCCCCTCTCTCCTGAGCATGCGCTCGGGCTACTTGGCCGTCAGGACCTGTACTGATCGTTGCTTTCCCTGGAGCATCAGGAAGTGCCGAGACCCTTGGATTGCTGTTACTGTGCATTTCTGACTCCAAAATGCTCTTGGGTTGGTAAGGAGACCAGGAGTGAAATCATGAGAATAAGACACCGTAAGTGTTTGCCTTTGCACAAGAGATAATTATCCAATTGGGATTAACTTTCAAGAATGTTGAACTTGACAGCAAATATTTATCTCCTGGTGTTAAGAAAGGAAAAGATGTCAAACCTTTGACCTTGACTATAGGATGGTGTCTGTGTTCGAAAAATCAGGTTGCATTAAAGCAGAAACATGAAGAATTTCTTATTGTTCCTTCCCTGGAGTTATGCTAATAGTTGTTACCACCTGCAAAGCAACAGCTGAGCTGGCATTCTACTCAATATTTGCAGGAATATCTCTTTGGATTCCCAGAGTCTGTCTTTCTCGGGTCCATGGCCTAGAATCAGCTGGGGTTTTGTAACCTAGTTCGTTGTCTCCCTGTACCATATTACTCAAGGTGAATTTATTGTAATTAACATCTCTTTTACCTACATAACAGTCCTGTACACTAGGCAGGATCAGTGCTTTTCCACCATTTTAACATTCTAGAACATACAAGCCTTTTCAGAAAGTGCATAGGATTGGGGGAAATGAACAGTTAGGTCCCAGTGCATCCAATCATTCTGAAAGTTCAGTGGAGGGTTCAATTGAACAGATTTCCAAAGATCCACCTTTCACCAGGCCTGACATTGCACATTCAGGAACTGGGGCAACCCAATGTCTAAAACAAGCCAATGGACCCTACCCAACTGACTTCTGATGAAACCCCAGGAATGTAAGATCCTTTTCTTGCCTACAGTTTCTACAATTATTGCGCATAGTGAGTTATTGTTGTACAAGAGATAGTCTTCAAAGACTCCCTTGGATCTTTCCTGGGTGGTTAGCTGCTGTATTCCCTCATGAGAATTTATGGAAGAAGGAAAGACAATGCTTATTATTGTTAAGCTGTCCAAGTCACCAAAGTAATTTCTACTCTTTCTGACCCTTGACATGTAGCTGGATGTGGTGGAAAGGGAGAATGGACTTAATTAAAACTCTAGATTGAACCCTCGTTCTATAACCTTGAAGACTTTTCTTAGCCCACAGATAGGCAGAAGTGAGCCCCCAAATCACTGGGCAGATTAAATGGGAAGGCACTAACATTCAATTACAAAACAAATGCAAAAGATAACAGTAAAAACACTTGATATGAAATGTTTAAGCTCAATCACGAGAGGAAAAGTGAAATCTTTTAGTGGCCACCAAAGTTTTCCACTTTCCACTTTCTTTTTTGACCTTTTCCAGTGGACCTTGGTTCTAACTAGAAGTCACTTTTGAAGCTTCGTGACAAAGACTTATGCAGAGAGATCCAGGCAGAGTCAGCCATCGCCTGCTGACTCTGAGTCAATTTCAGAATTAAACATGAGGACTATTTGCATTTCATCCACGTCTCTCCATCAGTTCAAAGGATTCTACCAACAGAAAGATGAGGATAAAAGGAGAATTGGAAATTTTTCAGTGGCACTCTGGAGGTCCCAGAATAATGGATACCTGATGAGATTATACTGCAGAGCTTTTACTGAGAAACCGTTTTATTAAAAAAAAAAAAAATCACTCACTTCACAGAGGTTAGAAAAACACTTTGGGAATCTAGTCAGTAAAGCGCTCTTAATTTGATTCTTCTTATTTAATTCCTTCAAATTCTCTCAGATTAAAATTGTAATAAAAGGCAAAAGCCATTTGGGTTAACTGTTTGGCAGGCCTCAATCTGAACATAAACGTACCCAATGACCTTGTCATATATCTACTTTTATGTATACGTACAACTGAAGTGTGTATGTAATTCACCAAAAGACATAGGAATTTTCACAGCAACACATTTAAAACAGCCAATGTTTAAAAGCTACCAGCATGTTCATCAAGAGTGGAATGGATAGGAAATTCCCTGGTGGTCCAATAGTTTAGGACCCTGTGCTTTCACCACCAAGGGCCTGCATTTGATCCCTGGTTGGGGAACTGAGATCCCACAAGCCACATGGTGTGGCCAAAAAAAAAAAAAGAATGTAATGGATAATAAGATGTAGTATAATTACCCAAAGGAATAGTGTGCAGTCATGAGACGTGGTAAAGTACAAGTACACACAGCGTTGTGAATAATTCTCATGGTGCTGATTAAGAGAAAAGTGAAAGCATCAGTTGCTCAGTCGTGTCTGACTCCTTGCAACCCCCCTGGACTGTAACCTGCCAGGCTCCTCTGTCCATGGAATTCTCCAGGCAAGAATACTGAAATGGGTTGCCATTTCCTTCTCCAGGGGATCTTCCTGACCCAAGGATGGAAACTGGGTCACCCCCACAGCAAGCAGATTCTTTACCATCCAAGCCACCAGGGAAGCCCTTGTCAAGTAAGAGAAGCCAGACATATCTGCTTCCACTTATGTAAACTTCAAAGAGAGGTAAAAGTTAGAAGTTGGCATAGTGATTAGAAGTCGGTGGCTGGAAGAAGGCGTGGAGGGGCTTCTGGGTACAGATAACGTTCTCTTACCTGGTTTGGGTGCTAGTTACAGGTTGTGTCGCATTTATGACAATTCATTGAGCTGGAAATGTATGATTTGTGTGTTTTTCTCAGTGTATGTTCTACGTCAACAAAAAAGTATACTTGAGAAAAATACAGCATACCTCTTTCCTGCTGCAAAGAAGGAGGGAAGAAAGTGCATTCAGGACTTTCGCCTGCCTTGTAAGGGAGAACGTTGTGATACCACGTGTAAAATGCATGGTATTTTTGCTGACAAAAGCCAAACTGTAGGTGAACCTGACAAACAAAACACCTGGTCAGAGAATTCCGAGTTCAGCTAATATCCAAGGAAATTCAACCCCAAATCCTTGGGTCCCTGGTTACCCTCTAAACTGTGTTGTATTCCTTAATAACTTGTCAGAGAGACTGGTGAGATGACTTTAATCCATGCTGCTTGGCTCAGTCAGTTCCTGGTTTTAAGGAAGTACATTTAGTACCGGAGACATGTGAAACGGCTGTTACTGGATTTGAAAATGATGGGCAGGCTGAAACTGCCAGGGCTGCTTCACAAGGGTTTAGGATCACACTGCCCATGCCACAAAGATCACCTATGTCAAGAAATAACTTGGGAGAGTTGTCTTTGAAGGATTTGGTGTTATTTGTGTTTTGGGTTTTTTGTTTTGTTTTATAACATTTGAGCACACAATTTGAATAGTGGTGGGAGGGATCGTGAAAGTAAAATTTTTGTTAAGATCTTAAATGGTGTAGTCTTCCTTGAGCCTTAGCAAACAGTAAAATATAAAGACTTTGATTTGGTACAATAAGCCTTTATTTGTATTCTTTAAAAAAAGAAAAAGCTGAAAGATGAGGCTGTATAGGAAATAGGCCCCTTTAGGGTTGATCTCAGGAGGGTCTCCGCTCATGAATGGAGCTGCTAAGCGGGGGGAGGCTGGAGGGCCTGGTGGTGGTGAGTGCAGTCTGGGCTTGGACAGACTAGAGTTCAGACTACGATTCCCGCCCTTGCCAACTGAGTAACCTTGGGTGATTGATCTTCCGAAGCCTTAACTTCCTCATCTGTTAAATGGACATAATACCTACCTCACAGGATTGCAGGGAGAGTCAGGTGGGATGTGGCTTGCTTAACATAGTGTCTGGAAACAAGTAAATACCGACATGACAGCTGGGGCACAGAAGTTCACCAACGTAATTCTCTTTTGGCCATAATCATTCAGGAACAGTTCATCCCTCTAGAGGTTTGGGGATAAGGGCTTCTGTTGGCCTGTTAATTCACCTGACATTCCAAGAGAACTTGCTCTATGGAAAGCAAGAGAGATCCTAGAGTTCTGATGACACGGGTGTAGACCACATCTGTAAAAGGATGTAGAATCTAACGTGAAAGAGAAGCAGCAAGCTCCCCTGCACTGGGAACCAGATACTTCCTTTGGTATGAACTGAACTTGCCTTTGGGCTTCCCCAGTGGCTCAGTGGTGAAGAATGGGTCTACAATGCAGAAGCCACAGGAGATGTGGGTTTGATCCCTGGGGTGGAAAGATCCCCTGGAACAGGGCCTGACCACCCACTCCAGTATTCTTGCCTGGAAAATCCCATGGACACAGGAGCCTGGCAGGCTACAGTCCCCATGGGGTCACGAAGAATTGGACACAACTGAAGTGACTTAGCACATACACACATTTAATTTTCATAACAATCCTCCATGGCAGATTTTCTTATACCAGTTTTTACAGATGGAGAAATAAATCCCCAAAAGAGCCCAAGGCCACACCGTTTGCAAAGTTGCAATGCAGACCCTGGGTTCTCTGTGCTCCAGAGCCCATCTCCTTCCACTCCATGGTGGGCAGTGGGATGGGACAGCCAGCCCCGCCATAACAACAGGAGGCAAAGTTAAAACACATGGGACAGTCCAAGCCCAAGGCTGCAGGAATACCAGGGAGAAGAGGTCAGTTTCAAATGCGGAGATCCTTGCTACACACATTTAATTTTCATAACAATCCTCCATGGCAGGTTTTCTTATATCAGTTTTTACAGATGGAGAAATAAATCCCCAAAAGAGCCCAAGGCCACACCGTTTGCAAAGTTGCAATGCAGACCCTGGGTTCTCTGGGCTCCAGAGCCCATCTCCTTCCACTCCATGGTGGGCAGTGGGATGGGACAGCCAGCCCCGCCATAACAACAGGAGGCAAAGTTAAAACACATGGGACAGTCCAAGCCCAAGGCTGCAGGAATACCAGGGAGAAGAGGTCAGTTTCAAATGCGGAGATCCTTGCATTTCCAATTTATGTTTTGCCTTCAGTGTTGTTATTTGCTCTGCCTTGAAATTTGGCAAAATTTCTACAGCACATGTTAACAAAACATTCTCAATCATCTTGACCAACTTTTTGTGTCATACATGAGTTATTTTTCTAGTTGCCTAGGATTTCTGAAACAAGAGAAGCAGTGCATCTGTGATGTGGCGATATTGGTACAAGAGAATTGAACCTGTGTCCACGGACCTGGGATGTTTCCTAGTTGTGGCACTTAGCTGTGTGACCTTGGTTTTGGCACAGCAAGTCATTTGGCCTCTGAGCCTAGGTTTCATCACTATAAAATAAGAACGATGTCACCTACTTCAAAAGTTCAGAGAAAACTGCAATTAAATACTGTGCATGAAAGCACACAGCCGAAGAACCCAGCCTGAGAGATTTCTAATAGCGACACTAAGGTTAATGTCATAGCCCAGGGTTTTATTCCGACTTCTCGTGAGTTCCTGGGCAAGTGACTCAGTGTCTCTGCAGTTCTGTCTTATACAGAATAATAGTGATCCCTGTGAAGAAAGAGAAATGATGATTTGATTAGCAGATTAGACAGTTGTCTTCTTATCCTTTTGAAAATGTTCAAGTCTTTGGACAACTGCTATCAGTTCAATACTGCATACATATGCAAGTATATTTTGTTCTGCAAAAAAAAAATCTTTATTTTTCAATAACTCTCCAAAGGAATCTGTGCCCCTGCCAAAGGAATGAGTGCACTTACGCCTCGATGTAAATGGTGAGTCTTCCCATTAGGTGTGTCCTCAACCCATCAATGTTTTCTTGTCTTTTAATTGTCCTGTCTCTTTATTCTTTATTAAAGAATAGTTTACATACCATAAAATCCACCCATTGTGAGTATACAGTTTATTTTTATTACATCTAAGCACTTGTGCAGCCATCACCACAGTGCAGTTTTACAACTTTTTCATCACCTCATTTTGACTTTGCAGTGAACCTTGCTCGGTCTTATTCCATCCTCCTTCCCAGCAACCACCAATCTACTTTATGTCTCTTTCTTTTTGCCTTTTCTGGAAACTTCATAGAAAATGGATTCATGCAATATATAGTCTTCCACGTCTGGCTTCTTTCACTGAACATCATGTTATTGAGGGTCATCTATGTTGTATGTATCAGCAGTTTGTTTCTTTTCATTAAAAGCAGTAACTTTGCAGTATTCTCTTTTGTGAATGTTCCGCATTCTGTTTATCTGTTTAGCTGAGAGTCATTTGGATTATTTCTAGTTTGGGATTGTTATGATGAACACTGCTGTGAACTTTTGCATATAAGAATTTGCGTCGACCTAAGTTATCATTTCTTTTAGTTGGAAACCTGGGAGTGGAAGTTCTGGATCACTTGGTAGATTTATGTTCAGCTGTTTGAGAAGCTGCCAAAGAGGTTTCCAGAGTAGCTGCACCGCTTTTCATTCTCACCTGCCCTCAATGAGGATTCCCCTTTCTTCACGTTCTCCTAACATGTGCTATGGAAAAGTCTTTTTCATGATAGCCATTGCTTTGTAGTTGGCTCATTGCCTTGTAGTATCTCATTGAAGCTTTAATTTTATTAGCTTGACTGATGATGTTTAAAATATTTTCATGTGTCACACTCATATGTCTTCTTTGGTGAAGTGTTATTTAAATCTTTTGCCCACTTTTTAATTGAGTTGCACAGCCTCTTATTATTGCACTCTAGTAGTTCTTTATATATTCTGGATGCTATTCCTTTTTTAGAAATATGATTTGCAGAAATTTCTTGCAGTCTGTGGCAGGTCTTTCCATTTTGGCTCATTGCCTTGTAGTATCTCATTGAAGCTTTAATTTTATTAGCTTGACTGATGATTTTTAAAATATTTTCATGTGTCACACTCATATGTCTTCTTTGGTGAAGTGTTATTTAAATCTTTTGCCCACTTTTTAACTGAGTTGCACAGCCTCTTATTATTGCACTCTAGTAGTTCTTTATATATTCTGGATGCTATTCCTTTTTTAGAAATATGATTTGCAGAAATTTCTTGCAGTCTGTGGCAGGTCTTTCCATTTTCTTGATGTCTTTTGAGGAGAAAAAGGCTTTAATCTTGACAACATCTGATTTATAATTATGCTTTTATATAATGTCTAAGAAATCTTTGCCTGACCTGCAGTCACAAAGATTTTATGTTTTTGTCTAGTAGTTTTATAGTTTTAGATTTTATATATAGGTCTGTAATCCAGTAGAAGTTAATTTTTGTGTATGGTGTAAGGTAAGGATCTGATGGGACATATATATTCAGTTGTCCCATCAATATTTATTAAAAGAAAACATCCCTTCTCTATCAAACTATCATGATACTTTATTGGAAATCAGTTGACCATAAATGTGTGGGTTTATTTTGGAATTGTCTCTCCCATTACATTGACTTTTATGTCTATCTCAGTGCTGATACCATGCCATTTTGATTACTTGTAACTTTATAAGTTTTGAAATCAGATAGTTTAAGTCCTCTACCATTATCCTATTCTTTTTCCAACATTGTTAACTCTCCAAGGTCCTTTGCATTGCCATGTGCATTTTAGGATCAGCTTCCCAATGTACAAATAATCTGGCTGGGATTTTGGTAGCGATTACACTGAACCTGTTGATCAATTTAAAGAGACTGGTTAGGTCTTATGGGAATATACACATCTAAAGATAGCATTTATCTTGTACTGTTAAACTGCCAAGACTAGTTAGAAATTTTTGTACTAGTTCCTTAGAAGGAGATAGTTCAGTTCAGTTCATTCACTTGGTTGTGTCCGACTCTATGCGATCCCATAGACTGCAGTATACCAGGCTTCTCTGTCCATCCGGCTCCTAGAGCTTCCTCAAACACATATCCATCGAATCAGTGATGCCATCCAACCATGTCATCCTTGGTTGTCCACTTCTCCTCCTGCCTTCAATCTTACCCAGCATCAAGGTCTTTTCTGGTGAATCAGTTCTTCGCATCAGGTGGCCAAAGTATTGGAAATTTAGCTTCGGTATCGGTCCTTCCAATGAATATTCAGGACTGATTTCCTTTAGGATTGACTGGTTTGATCTCCTTGAAGGAGATAAGCTCCTTGAAGGAGACATCTAGAAGATAATAAGACAGCAGCAATCACTTGCAAAAGGCCAATATGCGTTTCCACTGGAATATTGCACCCTTTTGATCCTTTCATATTTTGAGCTGGTTAAAGGGAACCAGAGCATTGGACTGCACTTGTGGATATCTCTTCACACCATTTTGCGATCTTTTCTGGGGGAACCTTCCCCCTGATATTTGGAGCAGGGGCCACTGTTGGGGTTGTGGTTGATGAGGGAGTGGGGCAGCAGGATTCTAGTCTCTGTGCAGCCTGGCTCTGCAGACTTATGGAGAGCCCTCTGGGCTTCATGCAAGCTGCCTGGGCAGACTGATTTATTCATCTTTGCCCAGGATCCAAACTTTGGGCCAAGGCACACCCTCATTATCCTGCCCAATCAGAATGCTGAATCAGGAAAAACAGCCTTCCGGAACAGGTGAGTGGTAACTTCGAGATCAAGCTAGTCTGGTTGCATTGGAAACCTCTCCCACTTCAAGGGAAAAAGCAGCAAATGCAAAGAAGGCTGAGTTAGCCCCACCTTGCCTTTCTTCAAGAGCAATACCAGGAACTATGTGGTTCTGCCTCTCTCCCCGCCCATACACCTGCCAGGGAAGCAACGTCCTTGTTACTGCCTTTGGCTTCCTCATCTACCATGAGGTTTCCCCAGTCATGGTGATCTGCATAGACTTATGTCAGTGCTTACAAAATAAAAGAAGCTGATCTCTGTGCCCCACCCTAGGGCCACTGAACCCATTTTTAAAAGTCTCTTGGGTGTTGCTTATGTGCAGTAGTTAGAAAACCCCTGATCTAGGCCAACACACTGACCTCCAAATGTTTGTGTGTCCTTAATCTGAAAGCATCATCAACCAGAGCCATGTTTACAACTGTCTCAGGGGCTTCCCAAGCGGCCCGGGTGGTAAAGAACCTGCCTGCCACTGTAGGAGCTGTAAGAGACACAGGTTTGATCCCTGGGTCAGGAAATTTCCCTGGAGGAGGAAATGGCAACTTACCTGAGGATTCTTGCCTGGAGAATCCCATGGATAGAGGAGCCCAGCGGGCTACAGTCCATAGGGTCACAAAGAGTCAGGCAAAACTGAAGTGACTTAGCATGCAGGGAGAGAAAAGCAAATTTGTTTCTTTTGGGGGGTATTCTGAACACCATCTCTGAATCAAGTTAGACCTTTTTTAAAAAGGTCTACCACCCTAGACCTTGATAGTTTAACTTCCCCTATGAAAATGACTTCATTCAGTGGCCTTTAGTCTACACCCTCCGTTTTTCTCAAGGCTTTATAGAAGAAAAACTACTTGGATGTTTCCAGCCATCAGTGAAATCAGTGTGGAAGTTGGTTAGCTGCTCCAGAACTGAGGTTCCCCCTGTGAGTATCCCTTTGGGGCTTTTTGGAGGCAGTTTACACAAGAGGAGGCCTGGAGTCAGGCAATCAGGACTCACAGCCCAGCTCTGCTTTGTGGAAGCACTGGGAGCTTTGGAGAAATGGTTTGCTCTGAGTTTTCATTTCTCTGAGCGTTTCATTGTTCGAAGAACACAGTTGTAAAAGAACACGTCCCTCACAGGGCTGTGTTAGACCTGTCACTCAGAGCCCTGGGAACCATGCCTGAAACAGAGCAAGCCCTATGGAACCGCAGCCCATGGTTGAGGTTCACAGCCTGTGGCTAATTTAGAATCAGGAACCTTGCCTCTCTAGTGACAATTGTATGTGGCCATTTTTTAACCCAGTGAGACCGAAGTGGCCCATTTTCTCTTTTGTCCTCATCTACTGAGAAGCTCGCATCACAGCGAACATGTTGGCCTGAGGGTGAAACCTTTTGATTTTTCTTTTCCTCTGAGGCTTTTGTTTCATTGTTTTCAGATCACAGCCTTCTCCGATAAGCATCCGGAAGTCCTTTGGGGAAGGAGATGTGGTCTGAGCTATAAATGGCTGAAGGCTGACTTCAAGGACCCTGTTCCATATCTCCTGAGCTGTATTAGGAGTAAAGTACTACAAGAGAAATGGTAGGGGGTACAGGGGGGAAGAGAAACTGAAAAGGACAGTTAGCCACCCCGGAGCTAAGAGAATTATCTGTCAAGGATGGGGTCTGTAATTGCAGTTCTCTTTTCTACCCACAGTGGTCCGTTTATCCCAGCACAGGGCTTAGGGTACCAGAACTCCTCCTGGCTTTCAGAACTATGGGGTCTTTGGTTCATTTCCAATCTCTGCCATCAAGAATGTCCTTTCTCTACCCAAATTGCTTTTTTGTTAACACTGCCATGTAAGCTTGGAGAGAGTGGGATTTTACACAGAATCATAGAATCTTACAGCAGGGTGGGACTTGAAATTGTCTAGTCCAAGGTCACACAGAGCTGGACACGACTGAAGCGACTTAGCAGCAGCAGCAGCAGCAGCAGCCCTTCACTTTCTACAAAGGAAGGGCCAGGGCCTTGGAGATGGTAAATAGTGACATATGGAGGTCTCGTGAATAAGAAATAAAGAAATGATATCCCAGTCTCCTGATTCTGAATCTTGTAGCCCTTTTCCTGCACCCAGTGTCCACAAGGAGCTCAGAGCTCCTTTCTTCTCTTCCAGATAGTAAGTTTCACAGCAGATGGTGTTTCCCCAGATGGAATTCTCACCTATATGATAGTTTTTACTTCAATTCAGAGATCAACTAAACAGAAATAATAACAGCAGAAGCATGATTTAATCAGCGCTATTAAGTCAAGCAATTTCTAACACTTTGTGTATGCAGGTACTTTTATAAAACTCAACTAGAGTTAAGTGCCAGTCCGAAAGTGGACTTTTTAATGTATGCATTTTGAATGTGTGACAATAAATAAGGTTGTAGTTTTTTAAGTAGCAGGGTACAAAAATGGATGAAAAGTCACCATTCACCACAGGACTGTAGGAAGTCCCAAAGACACATCTGGTCTGTCAGGCTGGGGCAGAGCTGGAGTTGCAGGATATGAGTCTGGGGTCAGGTACTTGGTAACCATCATTTATGGAGTCACCTGTCATAGCAAAGCCCACACTGCTTTAAAAGTTTGCAATCAACAGCCTCCTCTCCACTTGAACTGTGTGTTCCTTTCATTCTTCCATGGGTGCTGTTAGTCTCATTTTGCTCATTATCTGAAATACTTTTCCTTCTTCTAAAAATGACTTAATTTAAATGCTTTGGATTCAGCTACATCCTTTTTTTTTTTTTGGTAGTTTGCATATAACCCTGTCTGTGTTCAGCTCTGGTACTTTTCCTGGCCCTGCACACAGGGCTTGTCTGAGAACTGTCATGTAAGAAGAAGTGAAACACATGTGGGGGGGGGCTCCCTTATCTCGAGCCCTCGACCCTGTGCCCTCCCCTCAACCCCCCCCCCCCCCAGGCCTGCACTGTGGCACAGACAGACTTTTGAACAGCTGTGCAATTGCCCTTCGATTCTGGCTCATTGTGTTTCCTGACATGTTCAGCATTTGGGGATGAAGCAAGTACACAGGTCAGGACCGATGCCCCTGGAGTTACACTGGCAGTGTTTCTCAGCAGTGCTTTTACTAATGATTTGCAGAGCAGAGCCCTGCCACAGGGGCCCTGGCCGAACCTCCCACCCATCTTGTGTGACAGTTCATGTAATAGCTACTCCCCCGTGCCTGTCCTTGTGGCATCCAGAGAGCCTTTTATCAGCATCCCAGACCGCACTAGCAAGCCTTC
>SJXQ01010774.1:76221-179009 GCA_006408695.1 Aepyceros melampus
ATATATATATATATATATAATGTCTAATATGTGTGTGTGTCTTCTTAGGCTTTAAACAATAGAAACTGTGCCTGACTTATAGGACTGGTGGTCAGTGTTGGCAAGAGTGGGGCATGCCAGGAAATATGCTAGTCCTCTCTCATCGGCTTCATGAGATAAATGCTATTATTCTACCCATTTTACAGGTGTGGAAGTGAAGGTTGGAGAGAGTGCCGCCTTCATAGTACCACACAGTGCTGAAACTGGATTTCAATCCAGTCAGGCTTACCCAGTATCTTCACACTTGACCACAGCTGTATGTGGCTGTATCATAGGTATAGTGTTTCTGTTTGAATTTTTTCTCTTATTAATAAGTTTGAACCCTTTCCATGTAAGTATATGTAGGTTTACTTCATCCTTTTAATGGCTATATATGAGTCAAAATTTTGTTTCACCACTTTCCTATGTAGGCTTCTGTTTCCTTGTTCTTTGCCATTATAAATAATCCCACACCAAATATCCTTAATACTTTTGGACAAGGTGTGAGAATTTCTGTAGAGTGGCTTTTACACGTGGAATTGTTCATCAGGGAGTCGTGTGCACACATTAAATTTAAATAAGTATTGCTTTCCAAAAAAAAATTTTGCTCACTGACAGTATGTGAGAAGGCCTGTTTCACACCAGTCTTTTTTTTGATTGAATTATTTATTTATTTTTGGCTCCAGTGGGTTTTTGTTGCTACACGCCGACTTTCTCTAGTTGCCGCGAGTGTGGGCTGCTCTCTGGTTGGGGTGCACAGGCTTTTCATCACGGTGGCTTCCCTTGCTGCAGAGCATAGGCTCTCGAGCTCATGGGCTTCAGTCGTCGGAGCGCACAGGCTTAGTTGCCCCCATAGGATGTGCAATCTTCTCAGACCAGGGATTGAACGCGTGTCCCCTGCATCAGCAGGTGGATTCGTAACTGCTGGACCACCAGTGAAGTCCCTCACCTTATTCTTCTTTTTATCTTTGCCAGTTTGTTGAAGAAAAATACTCTTTTTCTACATTGTGTTTCCATGATTCCTAATGGCGTTGAGTTAATTCTTTCTTTTCAGGGTGATCTATATTTCCTCCAGAAATTGCCTTTTGCCTATATTGCCCTTTAGTTTTCACTGTAGATGCTTGTTGTATATTTTGGATAATAATCTTTAAAAAAAATAAACATTTTTCTACATTTTTGTCTTCCGTGTAAACTTGTAAACTTGGCTTGTTAGTTTATATAAAAGAAATGCCTGTTCGTATTTTGATTGAGAATTTGTTGCATTCATAGGCTCATTTTTCATAATTTGGCAACTTCACGATATTTATTTTTTCCTTCCATAAATACCACATGTCTCTGTTTAAGTCTTTCATGCCCATCAGTTAAATTCAACTGTTTTCCTTGTGTAGATCTTGCACTGAAATATTTATTTACAAATGGGGACCTGTTTTCTCATCACCTAGACTTAATTTGTATTGTTAATGAATGGAAAAACTATTGGTTTTTACATATGTGTTAAATTTTTATCTAGCTACTCGACTGGCTCTTTTATTAGTGACTTTTGTACTTATTTCTTGTTCTTGATGTATCACATTGGCTAGGAAAAACAGTAAAGAAGAACATTGGTGAAAGTGTACATCTCTGCCTGCTTCCTATCTTTAATGAGAATGTCTCTAACATTGCAGCACTAAATATGGTGTGTCCATTTTATCAGCATGCAGAAATTTCTATTGCTAGCTTACTGAGGGGTGTGCCTTTCACTGCAGACTACACCAGACTCCTGTCAAGGTGCCTTAGTTGTTTCCTCTACATTTTCCTTGAGAATTCAGAGACTGTCCTCACTGCCCGGGACCTCCCAGCATTAATCTCCCAGCTGACTCAACAGAGTTTAGCACTGAGTAATATTTGCTCTCTTCCTCCCTTCATTCACATTGGACCCTGGCTGGCCTAAGGCCAAGAGCCACTTTGTGTTAACATATCCTATACCCCTCCCCTCCCCCCCAGATAAATAAATAATGCTGTATGGATAAGAACAAAATTCTTGTCTGGAGAATCCCAGGGATGGGGGAGCCTGGTGGGCTGCCGTCTGTGGGGTCCAACAGAGTCGGACACAGCTGAGTCGGATACAGCTAAAGTGACTTAGCAGTAGCAGCAGCAGCATACCCCTCCCCCCCAGATAAATAAATAATGCTGTATGGATAAGAACAAAATTCCACTTCTGGAATTTTCTGGCAGGCACCACTGAAAAGAATTCATTCCTGGCTTCTAGTTTTAAATAACTTCAACTTTTTTTCCCCACTGGGTTATCTTGAGTAGCTGACCACCATTTCACGCTCTAGTGGCCAAGTGGTTTCATAATTTGTACAGGAGGGTGTGAGAAGGGAATCACCACCTGACCTGACTTCCTGTGGAGATTTCACGCAGGCACAGGGTGAAGCCACTTCTAACTCGAGGCTCTCAGCACTGCCGTTCGCACAGTTAATGCAAAATAAGTGTTTTCACGGTTGACTGAGGACAGGATTTAATTGCAGAATACATCTCATAATTTTTAGGTGGTGAGACTTCTGCTAAACTATGAACGAAAGGATTTCATTTTGTCAGGCGTGTATTTGGAGCATGACTCTAATGTGACTTGGCACCTGTCTAGAGAATTGTCCCTGTGTCCAGTGACATTTCGCTTTGGGGAAGTCAACACCTGCTATGATGGCATCTGTCATAGTTAAGAAAGTGACATGTCCATGAATAATGCAGAGCTGCCGCAATAAAATGCCTTCTTCAGAAAACAATTAAAATGAGACATTGGCAGAAGATTATTATAAGCAGCAGAGAAGCACGTTAGGGCGCCTTCCGAAATTAAAAAGCAGTGGATGATATCTTTTACTGTGGTTTTCTCATCTTCATGTAAGCTGGGCAGATTATATTATTTTCATACTGTTTAGCTAGAAAAGGACCTGCTAAATAGGACCCTTTCTTTCTATTGCTTTAATGCAGACCAACATTGGCCTCCAACATCAATTTGGATGTTAATGTTTTTGAGGTGAACGTTTTGGGGAGATGGAGTGGACTCATGTCAGGCACGTGGTGTGTAATTGGCAACTATCCAGGAGAGCCTAAGCCAAGAGACAACTGGATGCCAGAAACCCCAAGAGGCAAGGCAGCCCCACGTGGCAGACACGAGCACTGATCTTTGAGCCCCTCGTGGGGCCAGTGCCATCGGTTTCAGCTTCTAGGGCTATTGGTATGAGAAGTTTGGTCAGTCAGGCAATTATCTTTCCCACCTTTAGCCTTTCCCTCTTTCCCTCAAGTTGCCATGTGCAGAGAAGTGGCTGGGACAGTGCCCAGCAATAGACTGAAGCTTTCCCCCTCTTCTCTTGCAGGCGGGTGACAAGCATTACCATCCGAGCTGTGCACGATGCAGCAGGTGCAACCAGATGTTCACAGAAGGAGAGGAAATGTATCTTCAAGGTAAGGGGCTCTGGGGAAGGCAGTGACCCCTCCCCACCCGGGGGAGAAAACCGGGCTCTGTTTGTTTGTTTTTAAGAGAAGGAGGCATTTCATTAGCTGCAAGCCTACCCAGATCCCAAATAGTGCAGCCAAAAGTGACCTCATCAGTTAGTATTAATCAGCCAAGCAATTGACATGCTGGCAGTGAGCCCCTGAGGCTGTTAACAAACGAGTGGATTGCTTATGGATGAGTGGATTGAGCTTGATGCCATGGAGATAAGGCAAGAGGAAAGATCAGCTAGGCCTCCTCCCACCCAGCCCCCAGGAATATGCTTGGGAAACAAAAGATCAAAAGAGGAAATGAATGTCTAGAAATGTTACATACTGGATGGTTATAATACTTGGCTTTTTCCTCACTTTACTATCTTGGGAGAAGGATTTGGGGGGGCCTCCCAGTGTGCTCTTATCCAGGCTTTTAGGAAGAAGAAAATCTCATATTTGGTGAATTACATCGCAGATGTACTTCATCCCATGAAGATGAGATCGCTGTCATAGTGAGAGAAGGACAGAGAGTGAGAGAGAACACACCCAAAGTTCCTGACAGAGAAAGTGAGAAGTTTCTGATGTCAAAGAAGTGCTCATTACTGGAGGGCCATTCAATTCTTTTTAATGAAAATAATTTTGAGAAATTTTCCCTATGTACAGCTATGATTAGCTTTTATCTATCTCCTCTAAAATTCTGAAGCTTTTCAGAGAGTTTTAGAGAAGGATTCTCCTCTAGTCAAACAGTACCATCTGTGCAAGCATTTTACTATTTTTAGCAGGAAAGAATCATTAAATAGACAAGGGCTGATCAGTAAAATTAGCAAGAATATAAGAGCTATTGCTTGTTCAGTTTGCTAATTACTGGTTCTCATTGGCCTTTGCATGTCATTTCTTCATCTCTGCATGTAACATTATGTGTAGTTTTAATGAATGGTTTGCTTTGCTCTTGATTTTTGTTTCTACGAAACTAAGAAAAGTCTCCAGGAACGATTCTTGAGTATTAGATCAAAGCTTTGGCTGCTCTCCCCTTAAAGAACGCTAGCTGTATGAGAAACTGACAACCCAGACATCCTTTTTAGCTTTAGAATGATTTCTCTGAAAAAATTACAGTGGAAAATCCACTGAATTTTAAAGGGCCTGATGAAGGCAAGTGACAAGCCCCAAATCTGTGGTCTCATATGGGCTTTATATGACACGTTTCCCCCCAGGACAAACTGTGAATCCTTGGGAGCAATAGACAGGTGTCACTTTACATGTTCAGCATGGAGCAGATTTATTCTTCAGTTGGTCTCCAGGCTCTGTTTTAGATCCGAATGTGTCAGTTAACAGCACTCACCATCAAGGACCCAAGAGTATACACCACCCCAAGAGTGTCTGCTAAGAACTGAGACTCAGGGCTCTGGGTGCACCTCTGTATGTTCACATAGTTCTGCAAGCTGAGTGGAGAGGGTGATTTCAGGCTGTACACAAGTGCAGCACATTCATACTATAGGTAAACAACCCTGGTAATTTGGGCTATGTTCCGAATTTGAGCATCGTAAATCTTTCCTGGAGCTGGGCTTTGGTGTTCTTTGCCTGTGCTCTCGGCACATCCTTGAACAACGAGCAGTTTCATCTTCCCCAGCATCTCATGGTCTCTCTGGCTTGCACTCCCTGTGTGTCTGACTTCTGGAGGACAGTTCAATGCCTTGTGCATCCCCAGGGTTCTGGGCCAGGTTATCCACTCAGTAGAACCTCTACAGTGCACCCTGTTCCTGCTTCCAGCCCTGCTGCCCACCCTACCTCCCCCCGGCTCTCCACATTAAGAGGATTTCTCTGCTTTGAAGCCAGCCTCAGAGTAAAAGCCAGTGCTGAATGGACTATGTGTCTGTCTGGCTTTGGTTTGATTTTTTGGCCCTGGGTTAAGCGAGATAGAAATGACTGCTAAATAGGGATTAAAGTATTATTCTGATATAAAATGTATTTACACTGTCATCAATTTAATAGTATTTTTAGCTCAGTGGTGTAAAATAATTCAAGAGTTATTTTAATTTGATAGGTTTTCAGGAGAGAAAGAGTTCAACAGTGAAATGTAAAACATAAAATATTCATACGGAGACTCATATTAAGTTTATATCATTGACATTGTCCTGTGCAGACAGCTCATGAATCTTTTAACAATTTAAATGTAGCCAGAATAAATTTACAAATTTAGGCAAAAAAACTGCTTTCAACTAGTAACTATTTGCTTAAGTCTTTTTAAGTCCCTCTTCAAATTCTTCCACCATTCCCACATTTGAACATGTTCTTGCATGAACATAGGACTTACATATAGACCTTAGCCATGAATTACATACATTGTATACCTAGGCAAAAAGAAATTGCATAGGCAGGCATTGAATTCTTATAAGAAAAGAGCTTTCTATTGGATATAAGTGTTTTGCTTAGTTCTGTGATACTGGTACCATCTAAGAAAGTGCCTTAAATTCCTATAAAGTGAGTCATTGACCCAGGATCAGAAAACAACACTTAAGTAGTAACTTCACTAGTTTAAAAGTGAAGACCTTTTAAAGTTAACTTAAAAGTTAAAGGAAAACGTGGATTTGTAATGTAAGTTTCAAACTTTCTGCTAGTTGGACTGATTTCCTGTGTCTGTGTAGGTAACTGTATAATTGAAGCAACAAAAAAAATTTGGTGAGTTTTGCTTCTGGATATAGATGATCTGGTTTGACTTTATTACCCTCATCTAAATTGCCTGGTTGTTTTGATGTTATGTAAACCTGGCTTATGGCTTATATTTCTGAAATTAAAAGTGGATATTGGGAAGTACACAGACATCACTTTTAAAGGATAATGAAAGTGAAAAATGAAAGTTAGTTGCACAATACAGATTCTTTGTGACCCCATGGATTGTAGCCTGTCAGGCTCCTCTGCCCATGGAATTCTCCAGGTACTGGAGTGGATAGCCTGACCTTCTCCAGGGGATCTTCCCAACCCAGGGATTGAACCCTGGTCTCCCACATTGCAGGCAGATTCTTTACCATCTGAGCCACCAGGGAAGTCCCCAAAGGATAATGAAAGCATTTGAAAAACAACAACACTGCCCAGCTGAGAACTAAATGTCTCTTTCATCAAAACACTCTTGTGCCAAATGAGTGGTCTCTGTGGTCTAGGATTATAGCTGTATAGAACAAGCTCAGACTAGATGCAGAAAGCTCACCTGGAATTTGAGCTATCATGATTCACTTGGGCACAGGGCCTCTCTCAGAAGTTCTATATAATAGGACTGTGGCTGCTTTCCATTTCCTTCATTCTTAGATGTCCATTGTCTTTCCAGGTTCTACCGTTTGGCATCCCGACTGTAAGCAATCAACCAGGACTGAGGAAAAGCTGCGGGTAAGGAAAGTTTTCGCACTGTGATGCCAGATGTACTTGCTCTCCACTGGGTCTACAGTCACTGACTCTTGGGACTGCAGTTTGGGTGAAATTGCTTCTTAGGACTTTTTTCCCCCTTCTATCACAGACCAAGTAGAAAGGCCATTTGGCCAGAAAAAGAGGTTTCCTCCTACCTTCCATTGACGGTGATTTTTGTTTCAAGTGCTTGTGTTAGACAAAATAAGCCTTCCTTCATGAATCAGGTTCTTAGGAAAGCATTTAAGGGGAAAAGTCAAGTTCTAGGTCCAACATCTGGTGACCTCCTCATCAGACTTTTTTTGTGCTTCATCCATCACATCACTCAATCCAAACTCTGCAGCCATTGCTCAGCTCTTGCTACATCTGATTTGCCTCTCAAATCCAAGTTCACCAAGTAGCCTCCATCTCCAAAAGCTGATGATTTGTTAGATAAAAAACCTTTGGGGAAAATCATGATGAGCTCAGACGAGTAAGTGGCAACAAGTGTTCTTGATTGTTTTTGTAACTGAAACCTTAGGTAGCATCAAAATATTTTCAAAACTCCCTGGAACATGGATCACACGGAGGATAGACTCTATCTCTCACCTGTTTTTCCTTTCTTTCCTTTGGTTTTTTAGCATTTCTCTCAATTCTAAAGCCTTCTCTTGATTTTACTCTGTTCTCAGATCACCACCAGGAGACAATATTCTACCTGTTTCAGAAGCAAAGAGCTGTACACAGTTGCAAGGCCAAGATCATAATCTGTTTCTTACTCAGATGCCCCCAGTTTTTCATTTGGGCTGTGAAGTATTTTCAGAGCAGTAATCAGACTAGACCCCAGTCCACAGTCCCTCCATTTAACTACCCTAGTGGTCAGCTTCGAAATAGCTGGACTGCACCACCTGGTGTTTCAGGGAAAAGAATGGCCCAAATTTATTTTGGAAGCCATGCTATAGATGAGATGGTTAGGTAGCATGACCAACTCAATGGACCTGAGTTTGAGCAAGCTGTGGGAGATAGTGAAAGACAGGGAAGCCTGGTATGCTGCAGTTCATGGGGTCGCAAAGAGTTGGACATGACTTAGCAACTGAACAACAATATTCTAGAATGTGGAATCATTTCTTCTTGATCAGCTGTTAGCAGGCACAAGAAGCCATATATGTGATCCCCAGCAGTCACACAGCTGCTACGTCAATGTGGCCTGATCACTAACATGTCATTTGTGAAGGAGTGATTTGGCTTCAGAGAAATGATTATCAGGACACCCCCATTTTTTTTTGGCCTGCCACCTCTGGGGATGACAGGTCTTATTTTCATTTTTAAATATCTTTTCTTTATTCTCAGTGAAGCTCTTATCTGCCAGAAGCTCTATTTCCTTTGCTTTTGTTTTTTTCAACTGGAATCTGTAAGATCAGATGGAGATATTTTGTAATTTGCATAATTTAGAAACTTGTCCCTTGCCTGTGACCCTGAATAAAAATGGAGGTCTTACAATTCAGTTAATATGAGCAGACTTTAAGTGGAGGGGGAAAAATCACTTTTTCTCAAAACAATGGACTAAAGACCAGACAAACTGGAGAGGAACTTGTTCACCAATATTAGGACGATTTGCAGAGAAGGTAATGGCACCCCACTCCAGTACTTTTGCCTGGAAAATCCCATGGATGGAGGAGCCTGGTAGGCTGTGGTCCATGGGGTCGCTAAGAGTCGGACATGACTCATCTGAGTGACTTCACTTTCACTTTTCACTTTCATGCATTGGAGAAGGAAATGGCAACCCACTCCAGTGTTCTTGCCTGGAGAATCCCAGGGATAGGGGAGCCTGGTGGGCTGCCTCTATGGGGTCGCACAGTCAGACACGACTGAAGTGACTTAGTAGGAGCAGCAGGATGATTTGATCCCTGTTTTGACACAGAAATTCAGCCTAAGCGTGTGTACCTAATCCTGTCATATGTCAGGCAGACAGGTGCACACTGGAAGTTGCCAGACTCTGGGATTTTTGATGACTCATGGATGCTTTGAAGTGAGTTATCGTTATAAAATACTAGCACCTTAAAGATAGTACTTATTGTCACTTTAATCATGTCACTTTACTGTCTGAACCACCAAGAGTCACGCACTTTAATCATAGGAATGCAGAATTCACTGTATAACTTGTAGATGCTATCCCCAAACCACCCTAGTAGCTAGTGGTCTGCACTATCTTTACAGTGTTGCCCTCAGTTGTTGAATAATCATTTTTATTTCATCCCTGATGAAGTCTTCTGGGAGACAGAGGAATGCTAACGAGGCCAGACTGAATAGAATGTGTCCTTTCTCTGTAAGGATTGTTTGAGTTTGCAGATTGTGCTACTAAAATGGTTTCCAAAAAATCAGCCCTCTTGATCGCATCTTGATGGAACTCTTTGGATAAGATTATGAAAACAACTAGTGAGATACTTCCACTCATTCTGGCCAAGAGGAGCTGTAGTTTTTTCTCCCTCTAGTGAAACTTTTTTCTCCTAAAGCTGCTGTTTACCACTTGGGAGGTCGGGCCGGCCCCCAGCTCACTCACCCAGTAGTAAGGATGATGTACCTCTAAGGAGATGAGGTTCTGACGCACCCCAAGTGGGGCGCATGTTGACGCTGGTGGGATTTAAAAGAGGCTAGATTTTGAAGAAGGAGCAACTCTTATGCTCTCTTAAGGGTGTGTCTATGGAGGACAGCTTTGAGCCAGGATTTTCAGGCCTTTTTCCCGGTGTCACATCAGTTCAGTTACCATAGCAAAATGAAAATGTTTTAAGGATCTTTCAACAACCCCACTGAGTAATCCACATTCTCCAGATTTCAAGAACTTGTGGGGTGTTTGTAATAACAGCGCTCAAGAACATCTGTCAATAGCTTCATTGGCTTCTAACTCTTCATATGTAAGAATATTTCAGCCAAAATAAATGGAAAGGAATGATGGGGAGGGGGGAAGGTTGGAACATGGGTAAATACACTGTAACATAAAGACCAGTTAGGGAATTCCCTGGAAGTCCCGTTGTTAGGATTCGGCACTTTTACTGCTGAAGGCATGGATTCAATCACAGATCGGAGAACTAAGGTCCTGTAAGCCACGTAAACGTGGCCAAAAAGGAAAGAAAATGAAGACCAGTTACTATGCTTTCAACATGGACCTTAAAATCACACACACACACACACACACACACACACGCCCCGACTAAAGTGATTCCACATCACTGTTGTTGTCTAGCTGCTCAGTCCTGTCCAACTCTTTGTGACCCCATGCACTGTAGCCCACCAGGCTCCTCTGTCCGTGGGATTTTCCAGGCAAGAATACTGGAGTGGAGTGCCATTTCCTCTTCCCCGGGGACCTTCCAGACCCAGTCTTCTGCATTGGCAGGGGGGGTTCTTTACCACTGAGCCACCAGGGAGAACCTGATGTCACTTATCACTTATCAGATTAGTTTTCCTGAAGGTTTTTGTGTTGATAGTGTTTCTGAATCGAGGCTATTTCTTTCTTCACTCTTCCTTTCTTCATGTTTCACGACAGCCACCAAACGTCCGTCGATCTCCGTCTGATTTCTTTTATCCCAAAAGTCTGATTCGACGCACAGGACGGTCCCCATGTCTGCAGGTTGGCACTGTGTCTGAGCTGAGGCTCGGGGCCACTGTGCTGGGGGCCCCAGGCTTCTGTCGCTTTCCCTCCCCTTGCTGCTTTCCCCACATAACTTCTGGGCTCCCATAGAGGCAGATGCTTTTTCTCACGCCACCGAGTGCATCTCACATTCTGATTCTGGCTGTTTCCTGCTCTAGACAATGTTTTCATTTAGAGTGGTGGCTAAAGCATTGTCTTCAGGACAGCGAGCACATTGGAAACCACTATTTTGGTCCTGTCTCACACATTTGTTCGCTGAACAAATATTTGCCAAGTACCCAGGTCCAGTAAGGAAGAAAAGACAGGTACATAATTATTAAAAGATAGTGAAACATATCACAGCATATGGATTGTAAAGATCAAGGCAGGTGAGGTGAGGGAAAGGGGCTTAAGGGGCGCTTCCTGGGAGAAGTGGTCTTTGAGTTGAGTTTTGGAGGCTGGATGGGATTTGAACGCATAGAGATGATGAGAAGGGGGGGGGGCTGATGAAAAGAGCAGCAGAAGCGTGGAGCTAGGGAAATGCAGTACTTGGGGAAGGAGAGGTTTGGCTCAAGGAAGGAGTGGCAAAGTGGAAAAGAGAACAAATAAGACTAGCTACAGCTTTGCAGAGGCAAGAAACTGACATACACTCTCAATGGCTCTCCTTAAGAATCCCTTTCAATCCTTTCCATCTTACAAATGGAAAGACTGAGACCGTCACAGTGAACTAACATCCCCAGAGTTCTCCCAGCAATAAGTGGAAGGGCTGAGATTGGAGCTCGGTCTCTCTGAGCCAGTAACTCCTGTTCTTTCCACTATCCTACAAGGGGAGAGTGAGAGAGAGACCTGGGAATACACAAAGAGGAGAGCATGAAATACTGGCCAAGTCTGATGGTGCCCAAGGAAGAGACAGGGTGTAAGAGCGGCACCAGCTTTCCAGAGCATCCTCTGGAACCTGGGGGAGTCCCCAGCCAGCTCTCCAGATGAGCAGCGAGGCAGGAAGGAGGCTGTGTTCCCTGCACACGCTTGACCTTCTTTCGGGGTTTCTTAGCATCAATTGAAACCTTGGCCCGTTAAGTTACAAGTGGCTTTCCACAGCCCCAGCTCTGTCCAGATGAAACCCATTGTGTAGCTCTGTTGACACTCAGGGTTGTGACACAGCTCTTTGGTCTGGGCTCGGTGCCTGTGCCTGTTCTCTGCGTCTGCCAGAACTGCACGATGGCCTGGGAGAGTTTGAGTTTGGCTCTACTTTCATTAAAGCTGTACCTGCTTGCTTTGAATGTTTGAAAGATAGTTAGAAGTACAGAGTTTCAGAGGGGAAAGAAACCTTTTAGACATCAACTCCTGAAGTTTCTCCACCTACAGAGTGAAGTCAGTCCAAGGTGTCGCAGGTCAAAAGGAGCAATGCTTAAATGTAGATTCCAGGCCCTGAGTGATTGGCCCGTGAAGCTGGGTTACCTTCAACTTATATTTGTCATATAATCTTCATCTATCTTAAACCTTTGGCTCCAATAGCAGAGTTTCACATACAGTTAACATAGTGTCATGATTCCAGAGGAACAGCCAGAAATTATTCCCTTTGCAAGTGAGTTCTCAGAATTAGTACCTACTTGGCAAGAAATTGCTTTTTCAATAGCTTTTGGTTTTTTCCCTGAAAGTATGCTTTATAACTCAAATAGTGTTTTATTTTGTGAGCCTAAGGCTATTGCCAAGTGATTCACTTTCATGACTTTAGGAAAAATACCATCAACTGTGAAATTTTTTGGTCTTCTCCAGACCCTTAAATTTAAGAGATATGTGATATCTTGAGAAGTGATTGGCTGGAGTAGAGAGAGAAAAAAAGAAGAAAAGAGAGAAAGAGGTCTATTTTGGAAAACCTCTCTTCCTACCCTGTTGTTAAGCATGGATATCTAATTCCCATTATTGAACCTTAAATATCAGTAAAGTTAACTGTAACCCTGTCACAGAAAGGTATAAATCACTTGGGACCTGGCAGAGAAAATGGGCCATTTGACAAGCTCTTGCTTCACCCATTGGCCATCATGGTTTATCAAAACCCTTGAGAAGCCTGTAAATGCCAAAGTAATTCTCAAGCCACCTAGATATTTTGATCTTTTAAATACTATTGACTACACAGCAGTTCATTTCACCAGATAATATCAAGCACCTTTAGTGTTAGATAAACTATACCCCTTGAGGGACTTTTAGCACTTCGTGCCCTGGAAATAAGCCTGGTTTTATTGTGGAGGAAGGTCATTTTAGTTTTTATTTTCTGAAATCTCCTCTTATTTCCTCTTGCTGAATACAGGTAAAAGAAAATGGTGAGGAAAAAAATGACTCATTTGGCCAAAAAGTTCATTCAAGTTTTTCTGCAAGATGTTATGGAAAAAAACCCAAACAAACTTTTTGGCCAGCCCAATAGAATGACCTAAGAAAAATATATTCCGATTTCGCTTACTTGGAAGAGTTTTATAAGAAAAACAAATTTTGTTTACAGGGAAAGGTTGGTAATTCATTATAAACAAACCACACAATATTCCCAGGACCAAGTTTGTAGTAATCTGGAGTGGATCACTTGCTTTTGTTCTAAAAAGGGGCTTCTGTGCTGTGCCTTTGGAGGCTAAAGCATGAATGGCTGCCATCCAAAATGGGCATGAGTTTTTTTTTCTCTTCTGAAACTAACACTCACTGTATTATAACGTATGCACTTGCGGACCCATAATATACCAAACAAATACTGTGTGTCTGTTTCTGCAAAGGAGCTAATTAAAGGCTGTAAGTATATCTAGAATAAGGAAATTATGCTATTGGTTACTGTATTATTAATGTTGCCACCAGCAACATTAAAAGTGCCACATACCACTTTATTCCAAGCTTTCTCTCTGTTCAGATATTTTATTCTTTTTGGTGTGTCTTTACAATTCATCAGAATGTATAGGTGTTAAGATTTATCCTGCACAGTGAGGACTCTTGGCCATAGTAAAGGCTAATGGCAGTTGCACACCTGGTTCTGGAGAAGATACTGTGCCTTCACTACTCAGGGCACGGGTTTGATCCCAGCGGGGAACTAAGATCCTGCAAGCTGGTGGTGCAGCCAAAACTAAACCAAAAATAAAAGAAAAAACAAAAAAAACTGAAAGGATTTCCTCTTTTGACTTAGCAGTGAATATTTAACATGTATTAAGATTTTTTAAAGTATTCCTTCTTCTGCAGCTGTTATCACCTCCTTGTTTGGTGAACTTCGACAAAAATCCAAGGCAGGTACTGTCAACCTTAGCAGCACTTTGTATAAGGTGTCAACTGCCTTCTCCACCTTATATGAGTAGGGTCCCGTAGGCGCTCATACGACCTCTCTGACCTAGGATCCAGTTGCCTGTAGTTCTCTCCCTTCTTAGAGCATGGCTTAGGATGAATGCAGACTAGCTGAACATAGCTGTTACTCCCCAGCTCCTGCGGGGTGAGGGGAGGTCTGGGGCAAGAGGGCTCTCCAGCTCTCTGCTTCTAAGAGGGACCAGGTGTGTGGGGCGGCCCACAATTGGAAATAAGCGAAAATGTCATTTCTCTGGTTAATTTCCAGGCAAAGCTCCGGTAAGTGTTTTTAATGGTAAACATTTAATGATGGATGAAGGCTGGGGAATTTTTCCAGTGTAATTTCATCCTGTGATTGCACCTTCTGAAGTACAGAGCAGGTGGGCAAAGTCAAGGGATAAGGGAAATAGCAAGTGAAATGTAGTTAGTTTTTTTTAAAGTTTTGTACAGAAAACAAAAAGATGTGCATTTTTCAAGCATTTACTATTAGCAATCAAATGACAATTTTTTCTCTTGTTGAAATGAACTACTAGTCTGGTGAGACCTCTCTTTGTTGATTTATTTCTTTCCTTCGAGGGAAAATAAAAAGCCTTTTTGAAACTGAAAGTAGGGATGTGAAGGTGTGCTGGAGAAATAAATGTAAATTTAGATACTTTCTTTATGAAAGAGTTTTTCTTGCATGAGCCACATACAACTAGAAGGTTCTTACTGAAGGATCTTTTTCATTTGTTGCCAAAATGAGGATTAAAGGCTAATCTTGTTGGCAAAGTCCTTTGAAAGATCACAGACTGTTTATAATCCTTCTTATATCTACCTAGCTTTTACCATGCTTTCCTCTACCTTCCCTGCCCCCCAAAGATGGCATCAAAAGAAAAAACTGAATTTTTCCAACTGTGCTCTCAAGTTGTTTTTTTCTGTAAGGCATGAAGGAAAAAGTGAGAACAAGTAGATTGCATCTGCTTTAACAACTTCATCACAGCTCTATAGGTTTGGTTTTTTTCCCTCTGTAGAACAGAAGTGAGAAGACCTTTGGGGATAAATATTTGGAATTATCTTCATTTATAATTTAGGCAACAGGGTAATTGTGTCTATCACAGCTCTCATAGAGAATTCCAAAGACAAAGCCGGTTGACTCATTTGGGTTCTTGATTTAATTCAGTGAATCACTGTTGTGAACTTGGTTATCTGAATGGGATGAAACAGTAATTTAGATGAAATAATTGCACGTAAAGACCATCTGTGGAAATATGGATTATCTGTGACGTTGTTACCACCCAAAGAGGTGACACTAGGATTAAGTTAATGATAAAGAAGAAACTGTCAGTGGGATTTGAAAACATGTCAGTAAGCTGCTGCTTTTGAGTGCTTTAACAACTTCATCACAGCTCTATAGGTTTGGTTTTTTTCCCTCTGTAGAACAGAAGTGGGAAGACCTTTGGGGATACATATTTGGAATTATCTTCATTTATAATTTAGGCAACAGGGTAATTGTGTCTATCACAGCTCTCATAGAGAATTCCAAAGACAAAGCCGGTTGACTCATTTGGGTTCTTGATTTAATTCAGTGAATCACTGTTGTGAACTTGGTTATCTGAATGGGATGAAACAGTAATTTAGATGAAATAATTGCACGTAAAGACCATCTGTGGAAATATGGATTATCTGTGACGTTGTTACCACCCAAAGAGGTGACACTAGGATTAAGTTAATGATAAAGAAGAAACTGTCAGTGGGATTTGAAAACATGTCAGTAAGCTGCTGCTTTTGAGGTTAAGATGAGCCTTAATTTTGAGTGTGTGGATATGAGCTGTCATGTCAGAAGACAGATCTATGCCTTTTGATGTTGAAGGCCATCAAACAATTAGCAGTTGTGTACTAATTAGGGGGGAAAGACAGCTAGAAGAAGAAAGGGGGGACTTCAGTGATAAACAAGACGTTCATTTAAAATTCAGCATGTTTCTTTTCTTGTTTTGAATTACTCTCAAATTACATTTGCATTCAGGTCTTAAACCATTTGGGTTTCTTTTGTCATATGATGTAATATTAGGAATTGGCTCTTTTTAAATTAACCCTTTAAAACACAGAGAAAATAAAATGCCACCTGTTTAGAAGTCTAGATGTTTAGAATTGGAATGTAAAATTCTACATATTTAAGATTCAAACTCAAAAATAGTAGTCCCACTTTTAGGAGTAACTTTTTTTTATCTTCACAAGAGAGAGACCACTAACCTCTGCTGGTTGAGCAAATACACCAGCGTGGGGAGCCATTAGGAACTGTGGCGTAAGTGGGCCACCCCTGTGTACCATTTAACTTGGAGCACCGTTCACAAGGGAGTAGACCAGGAGTTATCCTGGCAGATCAGACAGGCTTAAACAAGCTCTCTGCTATCCATCATGGAAGGGTGATAGTAACTAGGGCCTAGACGCCAGCTGGAGAAGTCATTGTCTTGAGAGGGTACAGATTCGTTCCATGGAGTTCTCAAGAAAGGGAAGGACATTTGTCAGCTCTGGGTAGGACCACTGCCCCATCCACTGAGACAGTTAACTTACCCGAGTTCTGCTGGGAAGGTCTCCAAGGGTGAGAACTCGAGGGAAGTCTGGTCAGTGGAGCTCACATCCAAAATGACCGTCCAGTCATGAGGAGCAGAACAGAGTGAGTCCTGCCCTTCATTATTTGAGATGCTGGCAAAGAACTCCAGTCTCACGTCCAGAAAATGCTGGGTCTTCATCATGTGCGGGGCAAGGTGCTTGAAGCTTTGTATGTATTGTTTCATTTATCGCTAAGAAGGAGGTGTTGTATGTACCCTCTCCCCCATTCTATACATAGATAAATTGAAGCATAAGGAAGTTAAAGGGAAAACAATGAAAGAGTGAGAAAGGGAAGGAAAGGAAGAAAAGACACTCGTGTAATGCCAGACAACCAAAAGAGCCAATATATGCGTCAGGGTATTAGACTCAGGGTAAAGACTCCAGCCTTTTAACTCCCCTAGGTTATGCTACACAGAGCTGTATTTTATGCCACTATTTCATTTTAAACAGGAAAACAAATTAGGACCACTATAAGAAAATAGGCAAGCAAGGGCGTAACTCAACCTATAAGCAAGATTCTGTGGAAGTAAAATTGACAGTAAGGTTAGGAGGTCAGAATGAAGCTAAAACAAACAGTGGCAAATGCAGTGAAAGGCCGCAGGTTCTGAACCTCCAACACGTGGAACCTGTTTCTGAAATACACTAAGCGGTCTGAATATACACCCGGCACAGTGATCTCAATAAAGAGCCAGAGCAGCGGTGGATTTGTTGAACGTTGGCTTGACTTCAAAAACTGACTATGAAACTCTCAAATCTTTATCTTGCAATCCGAGAAGCCAGGGCAGCTGGATGCAAATCGGAGGTGACTCCAATCTGAAAACAATGGAACTTGAGAAGAGTTTTTGGATGTTAATACCTTTAGCCTAACAATGTTAAAACAGTAAATGAGTAAGATAAATGCTTCAGAGAAAGCCTGTGTCCCTCATAGGATGCTCAATCCTGTGAAGAATGGAGAGAGAGAGAGAATGAGCTGGGGACAGGCTGGTTCAGCCAAGAGATCTTTTCCAGCCGAGTATTTCTCCATCTCTGGAACGGAGCACTCAGGGCCTTTTCCTGATCCCTGCGCGCCTTCTTCCCCAGCTGTATTCCTATCAGTGTGCACAGTACATCAGAGAAAGAAACACTTCAGAGCCACCCCCAGGTCCGTTGTTACAGGAAGCACACAAAGGGTACCTGACCCACATTTTGGCAGAAATGAGAATGAGGAATGTGAGAGAGACCCCAAAGCTCAGCATGCACTTTGGCTATTCACACAGCGTCCTCACGGCTTGTTAATGAAAACAAGCCATTGTCATAGCAACACCAGCAACCCAAAACATCTACTCTCCTGGGGAACACCCTCTCCCACCCCAGCCCAACAGCGAGCTATTACAGGCTTCTTAGAAGCTTCTAAGTGGCAGTGAAAACATTTTCAGTTAGCATGCACTCTCTCCTGCTAGTCCATCTCCGTATTTTTCTTTTATTTTCACCTCATTTGTCCCAAAGCCATGGTGATGAAAAGTAAATGGCTACACTTGCCCTCCAATGTGGGCAGAAAATTTAGCGCGGGGATTAAGAGCTCAAGCTCTGCCTTTAAAGCGTCTAGTTTCAAATCCTGACCCTTAGCCACCTGTGCGACTTTCCCGTCGTTTAGAAAAAGGCATAAATGTTAGCAGATGTTAGCAGAATCTCCTTCCTGGGGTTATTGAGAAGATTAAATGACAGCATACCTGGGGAGAGCTCAGCACAGGGCCTGCCACAGAGTAAGTTGGGAAGAAACGTTCAGTACTGCTAATTTCTTGTTGTTGCCTAAGAGGCTTCATTACTGTGCTGAGTTTGGCAAATGTTCGATCCTGGCAACTTGAAGCTGAAGGACTGCCTGTAGTGAATACTTGTCTTCTCTGTCCATGGAATTCTCCAGGCAAGAATACTGGAGTGGGTTGCCGTTTTCTTCTCCAGGGGGTCTTCCCAACCCAGGGATTGAACCTGGGTCTCTTGCACTGCAGGCAGATTCTTCATCACTGAGCCACCCGGGAAGCCCAGTCATCCCACAGAGAGGGTTACTGGCTCAGCTCTCTGAAGGGGTCGCATCTCTTTTTATAGGAAGGCTGCACTTTGGTGGTGTCCCTTGTATTTTTGGTTGGCAGATTGATCCAGGAGTTGGATTTTGGGAGTCCTGTTATTACGTGAACCCTTTCTTTTGTAATTTATTCAGATGTGGGGATTCTATCATCTTGAGATACTCCTGTGATTGGAACATTGTCACTCGAGGAGGAAAGTGCTTGTACAAAGAGGGAGAGCCGGAAGGGTCGAGCCTGGCTCACCTCCACTGTGCCCTGCCCACTTTCTCCACCCCCTTCCACCTTATATCTGAGATGTCAGGGACCCTGGTGAGAACGACTGATCCCACCCCTCCAGTGGATTCTTACTGTCAAAGCAGGTCCAAGCACTGCCTGCCTCAAGGTGACTAGGCGGGCTTGCTTTCCTTGTTTCAGATGTGAGGTCCATAGTGATATAATATCCTCGTTTTTAGAGGGGGTTGTAGGGACTCAGTTATACTCACATCAGGATACCGAAATATCAGCAGAAACAGTATTCCTAACACAGATCTATAAATCATCCTCTCCAAGAAATAGCTGCATGGAAGGGAGAAGCCTTCCAAGACCAGGCCTTTGGTGTCTTTGCAGAGCTTTCCAGAACAGACCAAGCAGGGGTGGGGGGCCGTTAATCCCAGTTCATGCATTTCCCCCCCTTTTCTGTCTCCATCCCTCCCTCTCAGGTTCTCTAAGTCTGTGTTACAAAGTCCACTTTATACTTTCCCTGGTGGCCGACCACGGACCTTAACTCAGTGACCTTCCATGTGGTTAAGCTCAAATCGTGTAATTAACATGAGTCAAGTATCCACAAACTGAGTAGTTGTTTGCAAATAATAAATTCTCATTCCCCCAACAAATATTTATGCCTACTCTGTACCTGCGCAAAACGGTGGGTACATACAGTGGTAAGAAAAGCCTTCTGAGGGCAGAAGTCATAACTAAAGGTAATGAGCGAGACTGACATGATGATGGAACCGACAAGTACGGCATTATTCATTTTATTCATGAAGGAGGAAACAGGATTAACGCCATGAGAGAAAACAGCAAGGTCACCAACTCTGGAGGAAGAGAACAGGCAAGGCTGCTTTGAGGAGCTGATATTTAAGCCAAGACTGAAGGAGGGAAGAAAAGCACAAGTGAAACGGGGGGTAAGGGCACGCTTCTCAGGTCGAGGAAGCAGCAAGGATAAGAATCCTGAGGCAGTGACACGTTCCTGTCCTGTGAGTGACGGTGGGCAGTGAGTGATACAGGAAAGGCAGGCAGGGCTGAGATCCTGAGGTCCTGGGAGTGTGACTCCATTCTTTGCAGATGCTGACACCAAAAGAAGGGTAGTGACCGTTCAGACTATTCTTCACAGATCTCTGTGGCCTCTGGGTGCCCACTGGGTTTGAAGATGGTTGAAGGCAGGAAACCCAAAGGTGAGGCCCTGGCAGGAGTCCAGGCGAGCACGGGTGGTGACTGCACGGTGCTAGGATGGTGGCCGTGGAGATGGAATGTGCTCGATGGTGGTGTCGGGGACAAGGAGAAAAAAGAAGCCCCCAAGTGCACTTTCAAGGCTGACGGCACAGTTCGTTGTCATTGACCTTTCTTCCTCAGTTATATTTTCCCTCATTCAGAAAAGTTACAAGTCTTTCTTTTTAGTCAGCTTAAGTCTTTAGGCAAGTGCAGGGACTTCAGCCAGTCGTGATTCGGAAGCCACGGTCTGAAATCTTGCATGTCACTCTTTCTTTTACAGCCTACCAGGACTTCCTCCGAAAGCATTTACTCTCGACCAGGCTCCAGCATCCCTGGCTCCCCGGGTCATACTATCTATGTAAGTATCCGCTTCTGGAAGAGATACTTCCAGGCCAGGTAAGGTAGCAGATGGTAAGTGTGGACTGGATAATCTGGAAGGGAATAATTCTAAATGCTTTCTATTTCTGTTATGAGATCCAATTTTCATTCTTGTAGATCAGCCATTTCAATCCCATTTTCCTCCAGGCGATCGAATGTTTCTGTGGATGTGATCATCAGTATAGAGTAGTTGAATAGATAACCCTATAAAATGCAGTAATATGATACAGGACTTGAAAAATTATTGCACCTATCTTGCATATAGATTTTTGGAGATTAATTGTATGTTTTATAATTCTAGTACTGAGTGTCCTTAAATTCTGCCACAAAGGTCTTTAAATATTTAGTTTATTAAATATGCAGTTCTTGTTTGTAGCCATCTGGGAGGATTTTTTGACCATCTGTTTGAGCTTTCCCTTCTCTGTCATAAATTTAGGAAATCCTAAAGGTTTGCATTCTTCTCTATTTGATGAATTCTATTAGACTTTTTCCCAAGCTTTTGGTGACTTTTTTTGAAAACATGAATATCTGGTATAAATGGGCAACTTTATTTTTAAATTTTATTTTATTAACATATAGTTGATGTACAATGTTATATCTATTTCTACTGTATAGTAAAATAATTTAGTTATACATATGTACACATATTACTTTTCATATTCTTTGCCATTATTTCACAGGATATTGAATATAGTTTCCTATACTGTACAGTAAGACCTTCTTGTTTATCCATTCTACACACAAAATTTTGCATCTGTTAGTCTCAAACTCCTAATTCTTCCCACCCCAATCTCCCTCCCTCTAGGCAATCACAATTCTGTTCTCCATGTCTGTGAGTCTTAAACAGGCAACTTTATAAACAGTGACCATGCTGAGCAAAGTATTTTGGGATTTGTTTATTTTTAAGATTTTCACTCTTTAAGACGTGAGACGCAACTAACCACAGTTCCTCAAAGATAAGATGGCAGAATGATTTTTCTTTCTGTTTAACTTTGGCAGGCAAAAGTGGACAATGAAATCCTGGATTACAAGGATTTAGCAGCCATTCCCAAGGTCAAGGCGATTTATGACATTGAACGTCCAGATCTTATTACCTATGAGCCTTTCTACTCCTCGGGCTATGATGACAAACAGGAGAGGCAGAGCCTGGGAGAGGTAATAAATTCCCAGAAGCTGTGAATGGCACAACTTCTTTCTCTTTTGCCACCTGTATAAAAACTACTGATTGGACTCAAGATGAGTCAGAGAGTCCTTCTCATTGCTCACTGTGTGCAGGCTTCTGTAGCAGGCGCTCTGAGGTAGTCAGAAGCCTATTGCACCATCCCCTGCCCGTGGGAGGTGTGGAGAGGTGGGAAGCAGACCAACTATAGCAAACAAAGGGGCAGGGGGAGTGAGTATCAGGACCAAGCTGGAGGGAAGAGGAGCTGACTAGCTGGGAAGGGAGCCGAAACTGGAGAGAGTCTGTGAGCAGACGGGATGGGGGGAAGGGTCCTCGGAGGGGGGGGGAGCCTTGGGGCGAGCTGAAATATATTCATGGGGCTCGTGAGGAGAGAGAGCACACCCCCTAAAATTTGACAACTGTGTCTTCCAGCATTGTAAGATAATTAGTATAGGCAAGAAAAGAATGCGTAGGGTCGCAGTACAGCACAGTGGTATGAGATGGGCTCCTGGAATCAAGTAACCTGAGCTTAACCCAGGGACTCCACTCATTCGTTATGTGACTTTGACCATGAGACACCCTTTATAATCCTAACTTCTTTGTCTGTAAAGCAGATAATGACAGAATCTATGTATATACGTACATATGTGTGTATATATTTACATGTATATATATCTTTAATTTTTTTAATTTTTCTAATCTGGGTTTGTATTCCAGAGCATAGCTCCTGGGTGAAATGATCCCTAGGGTGGGAAGTGGTGTCTGTTTTCATGTAGTGCCACCTAGTGGTCACATGGCTGTAACTGCATCTGCAGCCTGTGACATGCAGGTTGATTGATCGATTGGCTTGGGTGGTCCAGTTGCCTTTGCGGGGCAGAGTTTCACAGAGGATAAGGGGCAAAGGAAGGTTCCTGAACAGAGTGCATAGAAGCTGGTCCTACAGGAAGTGAATGAGAATTGCCTAATGTTCAAGCCATACAAGCGAGGGGAGGCGGGTTGCTTTATGGTGTTATGGGCCCAGATGTTTGAGCTTTGAAGTGAACATTTCTGTGTTTGGAACCAGACTCTGATATTTACTCTCCATATGACTTTGGAAAAATTGTATATTTCCATCTTAAGGATTAAGTGAAATATTTAGATTCTGGCACATAATAAGTCCTCAACAATAACCTAGAATGATGGCCTACTGGTTTCTCTGAGCATAGAGTCTGGACTAGGTGGATGCCTTCCCATCAGAAATCAGATGTGTTCATGAACTCGTCTCCAACCCACGAAGCTTGCAGCTTAGACAAGTTTGCAAGCTGTTTCGTTATCCTTTCAATCATTAGCACTTCCATAGAATCCATATACTGCCGTTTTAGAAACACTGGAGAAGTAAGCTTGAAGTTCTGTGTAGCCATCTGTGCCTCCAGAAAGCAGATCAGACCAGACCACGGGGCTCAAGGAAGTCTGGAGTACAGACAGCCAGCAACTTCTCGTACACTTGGGAAAGAAGGGCAAATTCTGAAACAGAAATCCGCCACTGGCCGTGTTCTTCAGAACACTTCATTTGCATTTCATTTCTATTTGAAAGCTTTTTTGCATTTTCCTTTCAATCATTAGCACTTCCATAGAATCCATATACTGGCATTTTAGAAACACTGGAGAAGTAAGCTTGAAGTTCTGTGTAGCCATCTGTGCCTCCAGAAAGCAGATCAGACCAGACCACGGGGCTCAAGGAAGTCTGGAGTACAGACAGCCAGCAACTTCTCGTACACTTGGGAAAGAAGGGCAAATTCTGAAACAGAAATCCGCCACTGGCCGTGTTCTTCAGAACACTTCATTTGCATTTCATTTCTATTTGAAAGCTTTTTTGCATTTTTAATTGTGAACATTTCATTCATTCATTTAGGAAATATTCATTGGGTACCTAATATGTGCCAGGAGCTGCTCCAGTCGCTGGGAACACTTAGTTGTAAATAAATGGATTTTTTTGCCCTCATGGAGCTTGCAGTGGAAAGTGGGAGACATATAATAGACCGATACAGAACATAATATTACAGGGTGATATTGCTTTGACGGAAAATGGAGCAGAGTAAGGAGAAAGTACACGGGGGCCGAGGGGTGCTGGGTTGCTGCTTTAAGTGGGAGGATCACAAAAGGTACTGGGTGGTAATGCATTTGAGCAGAGGCCTCACTGGAGATGGGGAGTGAGCCCTGCAGGTGTCTGAGTGGAAAGCGCTGCTGGCAGAGGGCACAGCGAATGCAAAGGCCCTGAGGTGAGAGAGGGCTTGGCCTGCTGGCTGCCTCAAGCAATCCTAGAAAGATGGAAGCCAGAAGGTGAATGGTGATGAGGTCGACAAGGCCTCCTGGGGAAGATGCCACGGAGGCGGTCACCATAACATATTACGTGATTAATTACTGTGGTTATAACTTAGTCAGCAACTGTGCTTACCAAATTCTGTGTTTCAGTAGACACTGTAACTCATAGTGGTAAACCATGAATATAGAGAGGAAATAGTTCCAATTTCTCTAACTTAATTACCTGGAAGCATTACAGCATATTTGTCAAAACCCATGGTTATCAGGCAGACACGTGCGCCCCAGCCCCCCAAGGGCTTTGTCATTGTGTACCTGTCTGAGCCCCGACTCTCATCTTCTGAATCAGAAGATGGAGGACAGGCAAGGGTGCTGGCATGTGTGGTTTGAATAACGTTTCCAGGTGATTCTGATAAGCAACTCTAATTAAAGCGCGTTAACATCGTGACTTTCTCTTTTATTCTTCCAGTCTCCAAGGACTCTCTCTCCTACTCCATCAGCGGAAGTAAGTGCCATTTTTGAAAATTTAAATGGGTGGAATTGCAGAATTACTTGGATCTTTCCTAGACTCACATTTTTGCAAAAGGACATTAAATGAACAGAAAAACTGCACGAGGTTATGAAGAATGTAGGACTCCTTAGTGTAAGATATGACTCTAAGACACAGAAGCACATTTCTTTTTAAATGGAGACAAGGAAATTAAGCCAGTTGTACACTGCACCTCTGAATAGTAGGAAAGTGTTTGCAGGGAGTAGAGCCATCTGTGGAGAAGGCAATGGCACCCCGCTCCAGTACTCTTGCCTGGAAAATCCCATGGGCGGAGGAACCTGCTAGGCTGCAGTCCATGGGGTCACTAAGAGTCGGACACGACTGAGCGACTTCAATTTTACTTCTCACTTTCATGCATTGGAGAAGGAAATGGCAACCCACTCCAGTGTTCTTGCCTGGAGAATCCCAGGGACGGGGGAACCTGGTGGGCTACTGTCTATGGGGTCGCACAGAGTCGGACACAACTGAAGTGACTTAGCAGCAGCAGCAGCAGAGCCATCTGTCCCTGTGTTGGACTCTTTCTCATCAACCAAAGTTAATTGCTCTGACTCCCAACCTACTAGATTATCTGAAATGGCCAGCTGTGGCCGTGGTGTTTCTATCAGCAGAGCCATCTTCATGGAAGACCAGCCCTCTTAGTCTAAAATCAATAGTCTTGTCTCCCTTCTCAGGGTAGACAGACCATATAGTTGCTTTTATCAAGTCCACCAGCCTGTCTGTTCCCTTGGGAATAACCTCCTGAGTATCTGGATCACATAGAATGGTCAGTGATTGTTCCACAGTAATCTATGGGTCCCATGTCAACCCAAACATGCTCTTCCCTTCTGTAGCATCCAACACCAAAGGCACAGCTCCCAAATGATTTATACTCCAAACCCATTTTGTTAAATGTTCTTCAGGAAGCTGGTGATATTGATTTACAAAATGAAACAACAGCTTCACACTATAGCCCTGGTCCCAGAAATTCTTGGTTTTGCCCTCATCCACATTGACTTACCTACATGATTACCAGGAGCCTTAGAAGTACTTCCTGTTGTTCCTGTGTAATTTTTCTCTTGGAGGGTAGCTTTAAACTAGCAGCCTAAGCTCAGACCAACTCAAATCTGAGCATGGTCCAGCACCCAGGTCCACCCCAGCACTTTCTTTCATGTAAGCTGTTACAGACAATAATAAAGAGATTGTTTGTTCCAGCATGCTTCTTATTATTCTGATTTCTCTATGCATCTAGTGAGCAAACTCCTCAGGAGTTAGGTCTACCCTCATCTACAAATAATAATAATAATAATAAATAAAATCAGTAGTCTTGTCTTAAAGTCAAGTAACTTTCTGGATAGTCTATATAAAACTGGACTGGGGTAATCACTGTAATTTGAGATGGTACAATCTCTGTAGTATTGTGATGGTTTATACTGAGTGCTATGAATAATTTCTATGGGCATTTATAGCTGAAATTATGAAGCAATCATTTCTATAATTGACCATTTGCAAGATTGAGGCATACCACTGCAGGAATTTTGTTTTGTTGTTGTTTCAATTTATTGTTAGAGCCAACTAGGATCAAACCAAAGCTTTTTCACCTCTTGCTCTTGCATTTCATATATCCATGGTAATTGAGATTTTAAATCATTTTTGTGCATTTTTTCAAACTTTTGATTTTATTGTGCTAGTAAAAACTCCTAAAGTGTAAAACATTCCCTGTACTCATCTAATTCTTATACAGTTTTATGTTGTGGTTGTGTGTATGATATTTTTTGAACTTTATACATACAATATTCTTCAGATTTGGACATGGTGTGATGCTGGTATGTTTCCATTAAATTCATTTCCCATAGCTTAAGTGTACCCCCCATTTGTTGGGCACATAATACAAAACTTTGTCTTTATAAATGGTGACATTATAAATATCTGAGGAAAATTTTCTACTTAAAGATCATACCTGCAATGCAGGAGACCTGGGTTCGATTCCTGGGTTGGGAAGATCCCCTGGAAAAGGAAATGGCAACCCATTCCAGTATTCTTGCCTGGAGAATCCCGTGGACAGAGGAGCTTGGCAGGCTATAGTCCATGGGGTCGCAAGAGTCAGACACGACTTAGCGACTGAACCACCACCACCACCAAAGTATTTTTAGGATTTGCCTCTTAGAGATAGAATTTATGGTGACATTATAAATATCTGAGGAAAATTTTCTACTTAAAGATCATACCTGCAATGCAGGAGACCCGGGTTTGATTCCTGGGTTGGGAAGATCCCCTGGAGAAGGAAATGGCAACCCATTCCAGTATTCTTGCCTGGAGAATCCCATGGACAGAGGAGCTCGGCAGGCTATAGTCCATGGGGTCGCAAGAGTCGGACACGACTTAGTGACTGAACCACCACCACCAAAGTATTTTTAGGATTTGCCTCTTAGAATTATTGGATTTGAGGCCACCACAAGCTTATTCTCCAGGAACATCAACTTAGAATATCCCCAGATCAACATCATAGGTGGTTGGATCCAGGGGTGAGATTAGAGTTAGGAGGCTGTTTCTGAAACAGGTTCCACTGTACGAGCTACACACCTGCCCACAGGTCTCTTAGCTGCAGGGAACCTTCTGGAACATCTGCATTTATGGAGAAGGGAGGGAACACCACGTGTTCTTCCTTCCTTCTGATGCAGGTCTAATGATATGTGAATGCACTTTGTAAAACTGAAAAGCATCATATAAGCATGGTCATTGGAATTATTCCCTCTTTTCCCAGACCTCTGTCAACATTGGAGTTTCTCACTTTAACATCTTAAAATCTTGGTAAAGGCAAGGACTACAGGTTTTGAACAAAAGGCGTTACCCCTGGAGTGTTCGTTTGCGTACCTACTTAAGGAACACGCCCCTAAAATGTATGCAGGAGCGGGCCGACGCGATAGTTCCTGGGGGACTTGGGTGCAGCCTGACTTCACTTGAGCCTGACAGCAGCCTGCCGCCGTCTCCACTTTCTTCCAGGGGTACCAGGATGGGCGGGACCGGATGATGCACCGCTCCACAAGCCAGGGCTCCATCCACTCCCCGGTGTACAGCCGCCACAGCTACACTCCAACCACATCCCGCTCTCCGCAGCATTTTCACAGACCCGGTAAGGGCACCTCTTCCCAGGGTTCACTCCGGGTAACCCTCTGTGTTTCTGTGTGGTTGTCTTCCCCGCCACTGGTAGTGTATTTAAAAATCTGACTGCCTGCTGAATCTACCTTCCCTTCTCCCAGAAAAAAAAAAAAATCAAAAACTCCTGTCCCAGTACAGTTTGTGTTATTTCTTTTCTTAAAACAAGACACATTTTCTGATTATATTTATTATGATTGACTGAATCGTTACATTTTGACAGCGGACAACAAAAAGTAAAAGAATTTATTTTTTTAAGTCTTGAAGATAATCGCAGCACATTGAGACTTAAATGGAGATCTCCAAAAGGAAATATGGTGATGTGCCTTCTAGGCTTACCAGTATCATCTAAAATCCAGTGTCAGTCATTTATGGATGGGTTTGTTATGTTTCTCCAGGCACATGGTATTACTGTGGGTGCTTGGCTAAGAACCCACTAGAAGGAAGTCTTATATGTAAGCACGGGCTGTATTTGGTCAATTTTAAAGTGCTTCCAAGCTAAAAGTTTGAATCAGACTTGGAAAATATAAAAGCACTAGAGATGAGCTATGATGGAGACTATTAAGAGTAATGATCTTCATTCGACCTTTATCTCTGCAAAATGTAGCCCTTTTTCATATTAGAGGGTGTCTCCTATGTGGAGTAGAAAAAGAATAATCTTATCACAGAAGACAGATAGATAAATTCACAGAAGAAATACATTCACCAAGGAAGATCTTGGCTTTTTAAACAAACTTGGTGATGATGCATGCCTACAAAGACTTCATTTTAAGCCTCTTGCTTTTGTGCAGGCTCATAAGCCCATTCATATGGGAACTTATTTTATAAAATAAAACCAAAGGGATGAACCTAATGTAAAAAGGCTGCAATCTTCTCTTTAAAGCCAGAAATTTAGTGCTTGTAGAGGATTAAATTTTTACTCTTGGATCCTTCAGTAGTATAGTTTTCTCTAGGCTCCTAAACTCAGTATTTGTTGAATTCCATTAAAGGAAAATTTTCAGGAAAGGAATTCCTTTTATTTGTCATATACATTTATATCCATTTTATATAAATTTATATCCACCCATCCTGGTGGGCTTCCCTGGTGGCTCAGAGGTTAAAACATCTGTCTGGAATGCGGGAGACCCGGGTTTGATCCCTGGGTTGGGAAGATCCCCTGGAGAAGGAAATGGCAACCCACTCCAGTACTCTTGCCTGGAGAATCCCATGGAGGGAGGAGCCTGGTAGGCTACAGTCCATGGGGTCGCAAAGAGTCGGACACGACTAAGCGACTTCACTTTCACTTTTATATCCATTTTATTCCTGGGTTTGGATTTAAGCCCTTATCTGCCTGGATGATGAGAAATCCTTTATGCCACCATCCCTACGTGTGGGTACACCCTAAGGTCACTGAGGCTGCAGCCGTGACCTTGTCAGAATGACATGGGGTTGCCAGGAAACGGTCCGAGAGACCACTGGATAGCCAGGGAGTGGTCAGTCAGGGACTTTGTTTCCCAAAAAGGCCATGTCCTCAGGGGCAGTAGAAAGTGTTCCTGTGTTCCCGTCATAGTTCTGATGCCAAGAACCTTCAGAACATTTCGTGGGTCCTAAGCACCACTTCTCCCCCTCCATGATACGTTATGGACCTGTGTGATGCCAGTTATTGAGATTATTTTTTCCAGGCGGGGGCTCTGCCAGCACAGTCATGGTCAACACAGAGCACCTTGAAGTACCCAGTCCGTAAGTTCTAGATGCCAGAGAGTCAGGCACGCCCCTCGGTCTGGTTTAGCTTAAAGGTCCGTAACTGAGTTTCCAGCTCATCAGTGCCTCCACTGCCCAGTTATCGGCATCATAGGCAGCTCTTTGTCACCCAGGGGACACAGACAAGTACAAAGTAAAATTAAACTTCTAATAGGAGAAGTTTACCACTTAAACAGAGAAAAAAGAGAATCTGACCCTGACATATTGGTATTGGGTTGGCCAAAAAGTTCATTTGAGTTTGTCATCTTAGGGTAAAACCCAAATGAACCTTTTTGCCCAGCCTAATAGTTCTTTGCAAGGTTCTTGAAACTTTTAAACATACATGTCAGAGGAGCCTATTTTGTTAGATGCCTTTTTAAAAACAGCCATCGTTGAGTCTAAGTGGCATGCCTGAGCCCGGCTCAGCAGTCGCGGGTGTCATCCTGCCAGAATATCCTGGTGGCCGTTCCCTCCCACTAAAGCCATTTATCCTCGGAGAGTAACTCTGGACTGACCTGGACCCGTTGGCAGATTCTCCCCACTGTGCCTAACCCCTCGCAGGTGCCTTCTTAACCCCTTTTCCTTCCTCCGTTTTCAGACTCCTGATTAATGTTCTTTATTTTGTTGTTTTTTTTTTTTCCTTTTCCCTCCCTTGGAACGATGGCGGCGTCCCTGCTCCTGTGTTAATTTCTGCTCTTCTTTTCTGTCTCCACCCTGCCCTGCCCCCGGTCCTTGCTGCACAGAGCTGCTGTCTCCTGGTGTGCAGAGGTCCTTCCTGCGCACCAGCAGCCTCAGCTCCGCCCACAGCGACTCCCGCCCAACTCCCCATTCCGACACCACTTCCTTCCCCATGTGAAAGGTAAGGAGGCAGGCTTCTCCAGGCAGCACCCTGCAAAGCGGAGATTTATTAGCGCCCTGGGAAGGCTAATAAGGTGCATCTCCAAGGGTCAGCCCCCAGCTTTGGACCTCTCAGCATGCCTGCGTGCGTCATGACGTCACACCCGGCCATGTCTTAGAACTGGCATAGCATCTCTCCTTGGGAGAAATATGTCATTTCTAAGGGCTCTAGACGAAGTAACAGGAAGTACGTTGGAGACCTTAAGATTGCTCCTCTCCTGCTTAGGAAAAGATATATATTATTATTTTGCTTTTCTCTGTGTTAGAAGCAAAATATAATATATATCTGGGCAATTTTCCTGGTTTTGATATGTGATATGGCTCAGCAAAACCCAACGGTATTCAGCAACAAGGATTCCAAAGCTGTCCTCATGATGATAAGCCGCGTAACCACTAAGATGTTTGGACAGTACGAAAGACCTAGGGCCACATAACTGAAATTTCTCTCCTTGAGCCAACTCTTCGGGTGATCTTCCTTTGACTTGTCCTGATGCCTGCATGATGGAGAAGAGGGGCTTTGCCTTCCTTTTTCTGTTCCTGCCCATCTCTGCTCTTCCCTCTGTGTCGTTCCCATTGTTCTCATTGTGCTTCGGTAGCAGTCCTCAATCGGAGTTCTCAGTTCTCCTTACTTGGCGGGCAAGCCAGGAGCCACAGAGGGATCACGAAGGGGCCATAATTTAAAATATGTCGGAGCTCCCAAAAGGATGCTGACTTCCTCCATAGCCTTGATTTGAACCAAAGTAACTGAAGAGAATATTGAGTTAGCCAAAAATTCCATTTGGATTTTTCATAAATGGTTATGGAAAAACCCAAACAAGCTTTTTGGCCAACCCAAAAGCTGAAGGAGAGAGTTGCAGGCAAGCACAGATGTTGTCATGGGTCTTAAGACAGACCTGAAGGATTCTAACCCTGAGCTCCAAGATCTCACATCACTAACACTTCTCGAACAGCCCAAGTGTTGTGCTCTTTGACTGAATTTTGTTTGCGGTCTACCCAACCTTTTTACTCATCTGGGTTTTTGGGACTCAGTTGTTCAGTCGGTTCAGTTCAGTCGCTCAGTCATGTCCAACTCTGCAGCTCCATGGACTGCAGCACGCCAGCCTTCCCTCTCATCACCAGCTCCAGGAGCTTGCTCAAACTCATGTCCATCAAGTAGGTGATGCCATCCAACCATCTCATCCTCTCTCGTCCCCTTCTCCTCCTGCCTTCAATCTTTCCCAGCATCAGAGTCTTTTCAAACAAGTCAGTTCTTTGCATCAGATGGCCAAAGTATTGGAGTTTGAGCTTCAGCATCAGTCCTTCCAATGAATACTCAGGACTGATTTCCTTTAGCATTGTCTGGTTTGATCTTGCAGTCCAAGGGACTCTCAAGAGTCTTCTCCAACACCACAGTTCAAAAGCATTAACTGAGTTGAGTCCAACTCAGTTGAGTCCTAAAATATAAATTTCCTGCCCCTATCAGTAAGCAGTTACTTTGTGAGCATGCTATTTTTTGCATTTTCTAGGCTGTGAAAATAACATTGCTGATATGCCTATTGAAGACATACACCACTTGCCTTTAGCAAAGACATCTGTCTTTTTCAGCAGGCACAGCACTTTCTAAAATTCTTGACAGATTATTTGTGCCAGTTTTTCCCAGAGCACAGAGGGCCTCATTCCTATTCTCCACCCTAAGCTCCTTTCAGGGGGTGTTGAAGGTCAGCAGCTGCAGCAGCTCATGGTTTAATCCTTGTAGAGGTAGATGGCAAGTGCCAGTTTGTAGCTGGCAAGGTGAAATGCCCTGGTGTATTATAGGCAGGCTTCCTAGGTGGCACAGTGGTAAAACATTTGCCTGCCAATGCAGGAGATCCAAGTTCAATCCCTGGGTCAGGAAGATCTCTTGGAGAAGGAAAAGGCAACCCATTCCAGTATTCTCACCTGAAAAATCCCCTGGTGGGCTACTGTCTACATGGTCACAAAGAGTGGTCGTGACTGAGCACGCACGCCTCCTCATAATGAGCACTCTGCTCTGGACATCGGTGATTTCCCTCTCAGCATGATGCTCTTTGAACACTTCTGGTTACATCACTCCTCACAGTATCCTGTGATTAAAGTAGCAGGCGGGAGGCGTGGGGGTACATGAACAGCTGAGGCCCTGGTTAAGTGACCTGGCCAAGGACCCGCAGCTTGGAAGTGGCAGCACCAGGACTAGAGAGACCCCAAGCCTTCTCAACCTTCATTCCTATTAGAGGGATGTGTTTAAATATAAATATACTTGAAGAATAATTTTTAAAGCAAATTTTTACTTTCCATCCCTTTTTAACTAGAACATTTCATTCTCCAGTTCAGTTCAGTTCAGTCACTCAGTCATGTCCGACTCTTTGCAACCCCATGAACTGCAGCACGCCAGGTCCATCACCAACTCCCGGAGTCCACCCAAACCCGTGTCCATTGAGTCGGTGATGCCGTACGACCATCTCATCCTCTGTCGTCCCCTTCTCCTCCTGCCCTCAATCTTTGCCAGCATCAGGATCTTTTCAAATGAGTCAGCTCTTCACATCAAGTGGCCAAAGTATTGGAGTTTCAGCTTCAACATCAGTTCTTCCAGTGAACACCCAGGACTAATCTCCTTTAGGATGGACTGGTTCGATCTCCTTGCAGTCCAAGGGACTCTCAAGAGTCTTTTCCAACACCACAGTTCAAAAGCATCAATTCTTCTGAACTCAGCTTCCTTTATAGTCCAACTCTTACATCCATACATGACCACTGGAAAAACCATAGCCTTGATTAGACAGACCTTTGGTGACCAAGTAATGTCTTGGCTTTTTAATATGCTGTCTAGGTTGGTCATAACTTCTCTTCCAAGGAGTAAGCGTCTTTTAATTTCATGCTGCAATTTCATTCTTGTGGAGGCTAAAACAGTTATTTGAGTCATTTAAATTACAAAATTATTAACAAATGTGTACTTTTCAATAGAAACACCAACTAGTTATTAAAATTACAGTACTCATTTTACCTAAATGGTGCTTTATTAAAAATACAGATATGCAGTCTTTTCTGTTTTATCTGAATTCAAAGTATACAGTCAAATAGTATAGGTTTAAATCCTAAAAAGCCTTGGCTTGTCTCAAACTTATACTTTAAAAATATCTAATAGTCTCTTTCCCAGTTTCTTTTTACTGGCTATATGTCTACAGTTTGTTCAGATGAAATAGTTTATGTATTTCAGATATAAAATATGAAATACATAACAGTATATGCTTAGTTATGAAAGCTTTTTGCTGTACTGCAAAACCAATCATGCAGAATTTGTATATTAAAGATCTTGCTTTAAAGTTTAGTCTAGTTGAATAGCTAAATGCAGATTCTCTAAGGAATTACATCTTTCTTATTCTGAAACCCATGTATCTACATGGAGGTCCTCTCCAGCACAGAGGAACTTATGACCATGGAGAAACACATCTAAGATATCTTTAAAGGAGCAAAATCTCCCAGGGTTTTCCATGGCTCTTCATTTGAACATTCACTCTGTATCTTGGAGCTTGTTTTGTAATCTCCAGGAAATTATTTTTAAAACAAATACAAACCAAGGAGCTTGAGGACTCTAAGGTAGGATGTCCATCTCAGAAAGATGTAGCTGAAAGCAGGAGTCCTCTTGCCACTCTGGCAGCCATAAGCCCTCGTTCCACTGCCCTAGTTTAATTCTGAGCCCTTATTTCAGACTTAAGTGGCCCAGGCCCCCAGGGTCCATTGAGCTGAGGACGCCTGTGTGGGTGTAGAGCCTAGATGTCCATCACCAGCTGTCTCTCTGTTTCATTGGCTTCCCCATCTACTTTCTGTAATGCCCTCCTTGTTTCTCATTGTGTTTTTATTTCTGGTCTCTGACCTTCCTTGCAGTTTCGTCTTATATCAGCATGTCATTGTTGGCCCATCTGGACAAGTGCTTGCCTATTTGGAGAAACTGTTTCAGCTTGTCTGGGGCTTTGTGGGCTTTCCTTGTGGCTCAGCTGGTAAACAATCTGCCTGCATGCTAGAGACTGCATTTAATCCCTGGGTGGGGAAGATCCCCTGCAAAAGGGAAAGGCTACCCACTCGAGTATTCTGGCCTGGAGAATTCCGTGGACTGTATAGTTCATGGGGTGGCAAAGAGTCGGACACGACTGAGTGACTTTCACTTTTTCTTGGGCTTTATACTGTTTGCAGTTTCTCTTCCTTTCTCTTTGCAATACTATTAGACATTACTTTCTGTGTCCATGAATCACGCTTGCAAACAGGAGAGCTACATATATTAAATCTCACTGAGAGGAATCTTCCCTGTTTTGCCATAGATATGAGTTGCTATGATGCAAATATGTATTTGACACTTGCTGAAGGAAACCCTAACACTTCCTGAAGCTTTAGACAAGAACCAGTAATCCTTGAAACTCTGTCATGAAATTCTAGAAGCTGCCAATTTCTAAGGTCCCCTTGGCATTTATATTTTAGGACACAAGCACTTAGAGTTCAGAAGCTAAGTGGTACGCCAGCAGACTCCCGCAGCAGACATAAGCATTGCCATTTAGATTGACTTGTCTTCGGATTTGTCACTGAGGCTCTCAGTGTTCCAGAAAGAATGAAAGTAGGACAGAGCCTTTGAATTTTTTAAGCACGGTGGGAATCCTGCCGATGAATGATCTCTCAAGGACTGAAAAATTGACACATTAAACTGACATGGAAAGAGCTAAAAGTGAAGACCAGGAAAATATAAATCTATATACATGGTAGCTCCTCATCCAAATAGCTAAGATCACTAACAACTTAACCAGTACAAGGACTTATTTAAAGAACAAAATGGCTGTATGATATTATTTCCATTCAGGATGGAGTGAAATGTTTTATCACTTACAGATAGAGTGTTTGATTTAGAAAAGGCCTCATCTTGAGAATTTCTTTCTTTTAAAAATGCCAAAATTTTTAATGCCTTTCATCTTTTAAGGACTAAGAATTTGGTACCTAGCAATGTTATCTATTCCAAGACCTTATTCCCAACAAGTCATGTGACATGTAGAAACATACTGTTCAGGAGCACTTAGATGGCTGTGTTGCTGAGTGTCTGTTTACCTAGTGTGTGAAGATGTCATTATGGGAGGCTTTAAATGATTATAAAATTAAATCTACTTATAAAGACTTCAACATAATAGTGTGTGTGTTTTTTCTATCAACTAGAAAGGGCAATGGTTGCTGCAGATATGCTGCCAGAAAAACCTCTGCCTAACTGGAGACAGCATTCAGCCAAAATTCACCCTTTGGGAATTTAGACAGTCAAACCATCGCTTTTGAGGGCTTCCCAGGTGGCACTGCGGTAAAGAATCCACCTGCCAATGCAGGAGACTCAAGAGACATGAGTTTGATCCCTGGGGTGAGAAGATCCCATGGAGAGGAAATAGCAACTCACTCCAGTATTCCTGCCTGGAAAATTCCATGGTCAGGGGAACCTAGTCAGCCACAGTCCAAGGGTTGCAAAAGAGTGACATGACTGAGCAACACACCCCCCATAGACTTTGAGAGCCGTCAGCTATAGAAGTTATGGGCTTCTCCTGCCACTTGCCAGCAGAGCATCTTAATAATAGAAAGACTTTTAATTCATGGGCAAATGCTAATTCTAATGACTTTAAATCTTGATGTCCTGTAGATGCATCTGTTTTTATGTGTGAATGACTGGCTATTAACTATCAGAACAAACTTGTTTCATCTGTTTGGATATTATAAACAAAACCTGTGAGAACATATCCCCTGGAAACTTTGATGTTCTACAGGTGCAGGAAGGTTAGAGGTGTAGGATTAAGGGCAGAGAGCAATGTAGATTTAGGGCAGTAGCATCAGTGTTCAGAATATGCAGTCTTCAAAAAAACAAAGCAAGAAAGTTGAGTCTCTCTACATCTTCCTTTGAGAACAGCCCACAAGAATTATTCTGTTTTTCAGTTAGGGATTTTTCTTGTGAGTAATTTCTAATGTGTGTAAGAGTAAAGGATTCTTCTGAAGTGGCACAATTCAGTTGGGGTGATTGAGGATCAACCCCAGGGAAACCTATTTAAAAAAAAAAAAAAAGATGCTATTGTGATCCCATTGTTGTGCGCTAGCATCTGGCTGCCTTTAAGAGAAAGATGGGGTTGACCCTGGAGTGGTACTCACTAAATTAGGTCATTCGTTGCTATAGAATTATTTAGTTGGTCTACTTCAGTCATTATTCACAGACATTTATTCAGCACTTAGTCTTAGCCAGGCATTGTGCTGAACACACTAATATGAAAGAGACCTAGTTCTGATTCAGCCTTAGGTTTAAAGCCAGATTTCCTACTAAACATAATATCCTTCCTTCCCTTGCTGGCCTCTACCTGTGTTTTCCATACTCATTTTTTTTCAGACATGGTTATTTCTCCTTAAGAGAGTGATAGTAAATGAGATAACATTTTCTTTAAATGAACTTTTGAATATATCAGTAATTTGGGGTGAAGCTTCGTAATTTTTAAAAGCTAATATCTGACTTTAGTAAAGGCAGCATTATAATATATTGGGAACTAGATGGTAAACTGACTCTTGGGGAAAAAAGCAGGGGCAAAAGTTTTAGAACATGGTAATCAAAAACCTGGAATCTAAATTAGAGTAACAAATTCAGATCTCACATTTGGACTATCTTACTGCCCATTTAGGGCTTCCCTGGTGGCTCAGAGGTTAAAGCGTCTGCCTCCAATGCAGGAGACCTGGGTTTGATCCCTGGGTCGGGAAGATCCCCTGGAGAAGGAAATGGCAATCCACTCCAGTATTCTTGCCTGGAGAATCCCATGGACAGAGAAGCCTAGTACATTACAGTCCACGGGGTCGCAAAGAGTCGGACACAACTGAGCGACTTCACCACCACCACCACTGCCCATTTGGTATAGAGCTGTACTCTGGTTATCTAAAACTACACATTTTGAAAAACTAAAAAGTCTATTAAACATATTATTCTGAAACTGCAGCAGTTAAAGTCTCTCCTGTGTTGCCAGCCAGATTTAAAACCGTTTAACTTACTTGAAGAAACTGGTTCTTGTACATCTAGATCTGATAGACTGTTATATGTCATTTATAGCTCAGTTTTTACAAATTTAAGATAAAAAAAGAAATTTATTACTGCTCTATTTTCTGGAGATCTGTGATTTATTTAAAATTGTTAGCCTTAATTGATAGATAAATTGGACATTATCAAAATTTAAAACTTTTGTGCTTCAAAGGACACTATCAAGAGACTAAAAGACAACCACAGAAGGAAAGAAAACATTTGCAAATTGTGTATCTGATAAGAGACTTGTATCCAGAATATGTGAAGAACCCTTACAATTCAACATGAAAGTATTGTATTGGCCAGAAAGTTCATTTTCGGGTTTTCCCATAAAATCTTATGGGAAAAACTAAAATGAACTTTTTGGCCAATTCAATAATTATGGGGCTTCCCTGGTGCCTCAGATGGTAAAGAATTTGCCTGCAACACAGGAGATCTGGATTCAGTCCCTAAGTTGGGAAGATTCTTTAGAGGAGGAAATGGCAATCCACTCTAGTATTCTTGCCTGGAGAATCCCCATGGACAGAGGAGCCTGGTGGGCTACAGTTTATGAGGTCACCGAGTAGGACACAACTGAGCAACTAACACTTGATAATTATGTTACTAGTTCATTAACTTTTGATAGTCCTACATATTTTGGTGTTTTCTTGGGGTGGATGTTTGCTCAGTCGTGTGGAAGGAAGACAGTAGGGTAAGAGGTGACCTGTTTCTGATTTTGCGCACGTCTCAGTTCACCCCTGCAGCTCCCATCAGAGAGAGTGGTGGTGGCTACGGGAGTGGGTCCCTAGGCTTTTGCAGCCACACCAGCAGCCCCTTCCAGCCTCCTCCTCACCCCCTCCTCCAAGAACCCTGTGCTGCCCAGCCACAGGGGCCTGTCTTGCTCCCATGCACTGCGACCCTTCCTTCCCCACGATGTTCTCGCTCCCTAGGGTCTGGACCTTCTCACCCCTCTAGCCACCCACCCACCTAGTGACACCATCTCAATTCTAGCGTCTTTCCGCAGCCTTCCTGAAAAATCAATGGCACCTTCATCTGAGTGCCTTGAATTTTTTGTATCCCCCTGAGTCAGCACCTGTATGGTGTTACATATACTCATTGGTTGTAAGTCTGTCTCCTTGGGTAGACCCTGAGCCCCCAGCGGCCAGACACCACATCTCCTTCACCTCCTTAGCTTCAGCTGAAGCTCATTGCCCAGCCACAGTTGGTGCTCAGTAAATGTCTTACCAATTGAACTGTTAGACTGGGTGAAGCTTTGTCTTTAAGAGAAAAGTGGGGAAAATGATCCCAAAGTACCTGGAAGAAAGGATCTGACTCAATCATGTACATTTCAAAGTGAGGCAGCAGAAATGTAGGCTGCAGTAAAGGCACTTTGTGTTGCTCAGGGAAAGCACTGGGCGACTACACAGGTTCCCAGTCTCAGCCTTCCATTCGAAGAAATAGATTCCGGTTGCCAGCCTCTGCCATCATGCCTGGAAGTGATTGTATTTGGGTTTGCATATCCCACCCCTTTACATGCTTGGGATGTAACCATCTGATACTGACCCTAAATCATTAGCAAGTGACTTTCCATCCCCCTCAATGTACTCTCCATCTAATCAGTTTGCTGCCAGCTCACAGCCTTCAACCGCATGCCATTGGAATGATGCATCTAACCGCTAGCTGCTTTTAACCTAGTTCCACTTGAACTCGAGTCTCTCTTTTGGAAAAATTCAACCTTATTCCAGTCACCTTTGTGAGCCAAATTGATGAATTGAGTTTGTTGCTTTGATTTTTCCTTTTTGATGAGCCTCCTTCCGGTTTGTTGTTTTGAATTTTTATTATGCTTGCTTTGTTTTCTTTCTTGCTCTCCCTTCTCTCATTTTGTTTTCTCCATTCTTCTCATTGGAGGCAATGAGCCGTCCAGCGGCCGGAACTCCCCTCTCCCTTACCGGCCAGACAGCCGCCCTCTCACTCCAACTTACGCTCAGGCCCCTAAACATTTCCATGTTCCAGGTAGGAGCTGACACGGTCTGTGTCTTGGTGTCCTGTCACGGTGTAGAATGTAGCCTTGTCGCTTCTGTCTCGTCTCCATCTCTCATGCTCTGTTCATTGAGATGCACACAGCTGATAACCCCTAAATTGCAGTGTCTGACCTAGAGGGCCTTTCAGAAGCTGTGTATGGGAAATGGCAGGATTGTATTGAAAGTTTCAGTTTTCTCTCAAATTTTTAAAGTAGGGTGGGAGGCAGAAGGTGAAGGAAGGAGGGTTGAATCACTTTATTTTGTTTTGACTAAAATTTTTAATTTTACCCTTATATTGGAACCTTCTAAGCTACCACTCTGTGGCTTCTGTCATTGACTATCACGTTATCTTCTCATTGTAAAGATTGAACCACAGCGTTCTTGAAAGTACTTTTATTTTATCTGTTTGTCTTCAGTGTGGAGATTCTTTCTATGGGCTTTTCAGAGAGCTGTAAAATTCGGTCATTTGGAGGGTCTTTCTGCAATGTATGATTAACTAACCCTCCATAGCCCACAGAGAGATCTTGCAATTTAGGCTTGGCACTCTAAGCTTTAGTGTCATGGTACAAACAGTAATTTGCCGACAGGAACTGGAAAAGTCAGAACCCATATCAATATCTTCATGTTTCGGGTCAGCTCAATTTGTGAAGGCAAGATTGGCCATCAGAGGTCATGATATTGTTTTTCCATCAGAAGTACATTGTTTTGCTTCTTTTAGCTACTGAAAGTAGTCTAATAAATGACCGCTATGTTAATGTTAGCATACATATTTGGAATCTGTGTTAGTTTTTCTCTTTTGAGAAAAACTTAATAAACAAAGTTCAATAGGATTCATCCCACTGAGATATGACTGCCTTTTTAAAAAAAGAAGTTTCATCAGACCTTGAAATTCAGTATTGTACATTTGTGGCTTTTTCACAATACCAATACCCAAGGCTCTAGGGAAACCTTTTGAAACCTCCCGAGTATTTGCAGTCAAAGTGAAATGGTTGTATAATCAAATGGGGCTCTGTATAAAAATGTGAATAATATTTCGCATCTCTTTTCCTTTCCTTTTTTTTTTTTTAATTTGGCCTATGCACATTAGGATTTTGTCCAACATCTTGTCAATACATCAGATTAGCCTTGCACGTAAAAACTGTTTCTGTGTTTTACAAAAAGGTACTCTTAATTTTACTTCATCGCTTTCCACTGTTCCATTCATTAGCTGAAAAGTAAATTGAGCTGCTAGTCTCTACTGGGAGCTCAATTTCTAGACAGTAGCAATTTGGGGATTTTCCCCAAACTGGTTATGTCTTCCTCACCATCACAGTATCTCCGCTGCTTGCATTTCTCCCTGTTTTAACTCCCTTTTACTGAAGTGTGTATTTGAAATAAATGGCTCATGAGTGAGTGACATCTTTCTATATCCTAAGATGTATTACAAAGGATTCCATGTCACATGTCTATAGTAATTCACTCATTTCTGTAATTTCTTCTTTAGTAACCTCAATCTTTGTAATACAAAAAAAGTCAACCTTCTGAGTTATTTTTGTTCAAGAGTCTTCAGTTCGGTTTGCCTCTAGGTTGATCTGTTTTTCCCATCACTGAACAGGTCCCCATAATCACTCACCTTTGCTTTTCATTTCCACAGATCAAGGGATCAACATTTACCGAAAACCACCCATCTACAAACAGCATGGTAAAACCCACTTTCCTCCACGTAGCTTTTAAGTAGCAACGTCGGCTCAACTCTTTGCTGTCCTCTGAAACGCTCATCTGCTGTTGCTTTTGAGAATCAAACTGGGGTGTCCAGCATGTTATGCCTTTATGATCTGCTAAGATGCAAATACTGTAAAGTTGCTTTTCCTACATAGAAAACACCGAGCCTTTTTCTGAGCCCATCAACGTGTATCATTTCACTTATACAGGAGGGGAAGTATGGTCACACAGTCATTCACAAAACACCCTCACAAGACTTTTTTTTAGAGGGGCGGGTGGATCAAAGAACTTAACCAACCTCTCTGATAATTTTGATGAGCTTGCAGTTTAACTAATTAAAACTAGTGAACACTAGCTATGTAAAAAATTCATTTGACCAAGGGAACTCCCTGGTGTCCAGTGGTTAGGATTCCACGCTTCTGCTCCAGGGGGCATAGACTCAGTCCCTGGTCGGGGAACTAAGATCCCACAAGCTTCACAGCCAAAAAAAAAAAAAAAAAGAAAATAATTAATTTGACCAAGCCCCCATCAGCCTGACTGCCCAGTTCCCCACTTTCTGATGGGGCATGCAGACACCTGAGTCCTGTGGTAGAGTGGACCAGCCTCACGCACAGGCCCTAGCCTTGGTCCCAGCTCATCACGTAAACCATTCTGAGATAGCACAGATGACTTTCTGTCCCTCAGTCTTCTCATCTGCAAAAGCCAGTGCATGAGGCCAGCTTGTCTCTGAAATTCTTGCAAACTAAGAACCACTGACGTGGATCTAGAACTGTGTTTTCCTTTTCTGGGAATATAGAAATTTTAAACCCAGGAAATTGTATTACTCTTTGCAAGTCACTATTCCCTCCACCATTTTTAAGTCTCTATAGCTTCCGCTGCTGTAAATCTTCACGAATAGGTAGAAAGCCAAGACTTTGGGTGATTTCAGAAAATTGTATCCAAATTGTGCCTGGAAATTTGAAGGCTGCCTTTAGAATCCAGTTGACATTAATGTATCCTGAAGGCTTAGGATGACATGAAAAGCAAATAAAGTTGAAATGCAAAGAGGAAAAAAAAAATTCAGGCCAGCATTATAGGGGAAAAAAGAGAAAATAGGTATTATAATGGCTCTAAGACTAGGTTTTTTTTTCTTCACCTGTGTTTTTCTTTTTTTAGTTTACACCTTATGCTTGCTTTTTTAAGTTTGTTAACATTGTTTTTGTTTGCTTTTTTATGGTTTAATGTCTTCTCACCCACTCATTAACATGTGAATGTTTACTGACTTCACCGATTCTAATGCGTAAGTACTGTTTGAAGTCTGGCTTTTTTTTTTTTTTTTAATTTAAGAATAAGATTCCCAGTTTGACTTATCAGAAACTTTATTTATTTAGAGACTTTTTCTTTAAATACTAAAATCTCTAAGACTCTGCCTCTCCAGACAAAAATAATCAAATAAGATTTAAAGAGATTGGATAATGTTAGGTTATTTATTTGGAAGGAATTGACTTCTTTTTGTGACATTGACTTTATGCTTTACTTTCTACCAGTCTATCGAAATTAAGAGTAACACAAGCAGAGGGGTACATCCAAAGGACTTTCTGCAAGAGAGCAGTTCTGTGTGATAGAAAAAGATGTCATACCATACCAAAAGCTGATGTCTGTGCTCTGTGCATTTCGAAAATGCTAGATTTAAATAAAGTCACACTTCTCATTTTTAACACACTAGCACCTATTATCCTTCTTTAAGAAGAGGATATACAAGGCAGTGTTTTCCAAGCTGATTTTATCTTTTTTCCTCATAAGGTTAGAGATTAAGAAAAATACTGTTCCATCCCTGACTGAGAATTTACCCCTTTTTTATACATGGCAACCTCGATCCAGTTACTTAACCAAAATGAGACTCAGAAGTTACTTTAAAAAAATGAGCAATCGTAGCTGAAAATTCCAAAGTTACTTCCAGATTTAAAAATCTATAAGCTCCGGGAGGGGGTCAAGTTGTCTCTATGGATATAAATACATATTATTAATATATTTAGAAGTGGTTAGTAACATCCCAGATCAATTTGCAAAATTAGAGTCAGAGACTGGCCATTTCGCCTGGCTTGTTTCTGTGATTACATTCGGGGCTCGAAGCCAGTGGCCTCTCCTGTAAGCACAGCCATGAAACACACTGTGAGCTAACACTGCTCCTAGTCTGACTTGGTTGTTTTAAAGTTGGATGACTCACTTGTAAATGCAGACCCTTGAACAGAATGACTAAATGCGTATGGCAAACCTAAGTCTCAAGGCTGATTCCTGCAAACTGATAGTGAACTCTCGGGCACTCAAGGACACATATGTAATATGCAAGGATTAAAATGAACTGGATCAATATTTTTATGGCTAAGAAGCCACAAAGATCCAAAACCAACTCTCTTACAATTAACACCTACAGTCAAATGACAGTGTCATGCATTTTACTTACCTCTTTAATTTCAAATTACTAATTCAAGTTTCTAATTGCTCTAGAAGAGTGTTGTCCGATGGAACGTTCTATGATGATGGGAGATGTTCTTTAATTATGCTGTCCAATACAGTGGCTGCTAATCACAGGCTGATCATATAATATGTGGCTAGTGTAGCTGAGAAACTGGATTTTAATTTTATTAATCATTTTGGTTTATTTAATTGCATTAATTTAAATGTAAATAGCCACACGTAGCTCAAGCTAGTATTGGACAGCACAGCTCTAGAACAGGTTTTTTCCGATGTAGAATAGATGTGGAGTGAAGCTTTGCTTCTGGCAGAACACAAGGAAGATGAGTTGTCACCTAGGCATTGTTAGTGACTGGGCTGTTGATAATGGTGGTAAGCAGCTATCTGGAGTTGACACTTTGGCCAGAGCACAAGAAAGCGGTCAGAGGGTGGTACCACCATGGCCTTGCAGACTGAGAGCTAAGCTGCCCCTGATTCCCACCTAGATGCAGCTGCCTTGGCAGCCCAGAGCAAATCTTCGGAAGACATCATCAAGTTTTCCAAGTTCCCAGCAGCCCAGGCTCCAGACCCCAGCGAGATTCCAAAGATTGAGACGGACCACTGGCCTGGTCCCCCCTCACTTGCCGCCGTAGGTATGCCACTGTTGCAGCTAAGCCAAATGGACGGATTGCTAGGAGATTTCAAAATGAAATGCTTAAAAACTATGCAAGGAAATGCGTAAAGATTTTAAGAAAAGTATGACCAAGAGGTAGAAGAGTGAAAAGAACGAATTTAGTATTAAGATGTGTGCAGAATACTTCCAAGTTACAAAAACCCGAACACCAGAGCCTTACGCTAACCAAACCCAACAAGGGGCAGAACTGGTCTAAAACAGGTCTTTTGTGTGGACTCTCAGTGGTTGTTGTAAAATCAGTAACTCTTTTAAATGTAGTTGAATCAAAGCCTCCTGCCTTGAACTTTGTTCTCTATGGTTATAGTGAGTGAATTTACTGAGTGTCCACAGAAGCATGACTTCTTTGAATTAAATTTGTTTTAGACGATTTCTGGGTTGTAATTAAAGTTCTTAACAACCAGCCTTAACACTGAAGCACTTTCATTTTTCTTGCCTGATCACGTTCTCCATTACTAAGAAGGGCTGCGATGGAGTAGCAAGTGCTCTGGAATATTGCTCATGCAAAGTTACATGATTTCACATGTCATTTCCATGATCTGTGCTAATGTCACATATGAACTGTTTCATTCTTTGCTTTGAACCGCACATTTAGAGTTGTGTCTCTGTCTTACTGTTTTGTCATTAGTTACATCACTTGACCCTAAAAAATGGTATTGGCAAACTCAGAAGCTACTACTGAAGACTTAGTGAGTCAACTTTACAAAGATATGACTGTATTATCATATTTCTGTTGACAACCTAAAGGCCTTCAATTTTCCAAAACTCCCAAATTTTCCTCATCCTATTTTTTTATATCAAGTTATTTTTAGAATAACTTTTATAAGAAATATAAGTGGACTTTAAAGCTATGGATAATTATAGAAATAGCTGAAGGAAAAATCTACCTCCTTGGTTCATTATTCACATGGATTTTATGCATTATGTTGGCTTAAGATGTATCTATTGCTGGTTCTTGCAGACTTTGACTAGTGTAGATTAAAGAGAGAAAATTCACATTGCTGTTTAAAAACTAAAACAATCATCAGCTTTTTTCTGCTAGTCCACATCCTTCAGGCAGTTCTTGGGGCTACTGAGATTCTGTTGCTTAGTGGCGACATTAAACAGCTAAACTTTGGGGAAGAATTAACATTTTATTGTTATCAACTGTCATCAGTAAATAGTTTAAAGCTCTTTGGGTTTCCAAAATGAAGAAAACTTCTGGTCCATTAATCAAAATGATGAAGACTTAAACTATTAAACTTTATTTTGATTAGATTAGCAAGCTTTCCTGTTTCCTCCCACAGCCAGATTAATCCAGGCAACGTAGGAAAACAGTAATTATCTTGCTTTTCCAACCATTCAGACAGATGCCTCCCTTCTACCCCAGCTCCTTTTTTCCAGGGAACTTGAAATTTGTACATTATCTGCTATATTGTACTGAAATAAGTAACTTCATAGCTGCAGTAACCCTTTTTATAGATCCATTCTTATAAAACTTTTTTGGACCATTTTCTAAGAGACTGAAGGCAAGGAAACAGTAGAGACCCATCCCTTAAAAGAAAAAATAAAGCATGCTTCTTAATGAATTTATTGAAAGTAGAGGGCAGTAGAGGTGATAGTGTGGTGACAAACCTAAATATTCAGAAAAAGGGAAATATAAGATTTTCAAACTCCTCAGACTATCTTACCTAAGTGACTATCTTACCTATTTGATGGTAGCTAGATGAATTTGGATTTCTCTGTGTTTGAACACTGACCCCAGGGACATCAAAATAGTAACTGTCGATGCCCCTCCCACCTATTATGGACACTCTGGCTGGTGGCCAATGGGATGACTTAGACCCGATCCTAATGACAAACCAAATTCTAAGTGAGCAGATCAGATTTGTTGCCAGGCCAAAATTCATACCTTACTGAATCACACATTGCACTGGCTTGTCAAATAGGGCTCCCTGTCTCAAGAAGCCAGTCAGGGGTGCTGAATTGGTGGCAGGCTCTTTTTTCCCTTGTGTTTTTCACGAATGCTGACAACCACTGCTGACTTTGCTCACCTGACAAGTTGAGCACAGGTGCCCTAATCCCTGGAGACCCAACCCCCCTTCCCTGGGGCTAACGTGAGAAGTTGTGTTTGCTGTGGAACTAGGAGCTGACACGAGACGCAGATCTAGTGGCCGAGAGGAAGAGGATGAAGAGCTTCTGAGACGCCGGCAGCTTCAAGAGGAGCAACTGATGAAGGTTTGTCCCTTAAACGACTTTGCTGAAGCCTTCGGTTCAGTTCTGCGGATCCTTGTTATGGAATGATGACTGTGGGCGAGCCACCAAGATGAGCAAGAGGTAGTCCCAGACCTCTTGCTGTCCGGTAGGAGAGACGAGATGGGCATGCAGTGACTTTAAGGCAGAACATTTAGTGGGTTCTGGAAGAGAGTATGTGGAGGTTGGAGGTCAGATGGGCATGGAATAAATATTAGGGCTTCTTCAAGGAGAATGAGACTGTGTGGGGCATGTGGGTATGGTACCTGAGTTGAAAGGATGCTAAAAGGTCAGGCACAGCCCAAGTGTACTTCAAGGCGGTACAATACCTTCCTTCCCTCATACAGGCTGTGCTGAAGGAATTCCCTTGGAACAGAGCATTTCTCCAAGTCTTTCCTTGGACTCATAGAACCTTGTGTGTATACTGGGCCAGGAGAGAGAGAGAAAGTGGACTCTCACCAAAGTACCCTCATGATAGCCTCTGTCTCAAGCATAGGCCTGCAGCATCCCAGAAGACCAAAGGAAGGGTAGTCAATTGTAGCCGGGGGTTGGGGAAGCAAAGATTATTTTCCAAAGATACTTAATCATCTGGAGAACGTACATATACTAGTTGTATGGGGATACAAAGTTGCGTGTATTATGCGATCCCAGTTTTGTATGTTATGTGCATAGAAAAAGACTGCATGGGGTAGGTCAAAATGGCAATAGTGGTTATCCCTGGTGGATTATGGCCTGTTCTTTTTTCCTTCCAGATTTTCTAGAATCTGTACAATGAGCATGCATTATTTTTCCCTATTTTTTAAACAAATCAGTATAATTTCTTTTTAAAGGCTGCTATCCCCAAGCTTCCCTTCCCACATCAAAAATACGTATACCCTCGCACACTGCCTCTTGAGTTTTCCTGCTGGCACTTTGGGGGTGTGGGGAGGGGGCAGAGAAAGGAGAACACTCTTCTGATGTGGAGCCTGGCTGAGGGCAACCGAGCCTTGACATTGAAGAGGCCAAGTGGGGTTCAAGGTCCAAAACCTGGCTGACTTTTGGGGTGACCCCCAGGCTTGGGGACACTATGCTTCAGGCCTTTTTAGAGTCAGGAACTTCTTGCAGGGTCCACTAAAAAGAAACTGCATCTCCCCGAAAGTGACTGCAGGCTCTGCTTTCATTTTTCTTTTCTCCACGAATAGCTCAACTCAGGCCTTGGCCAGTTGATCCTGAAAGAAGAGATGGAGAAGGAGAGGGAGAGCCGGGAGAGGGCCTCCCTGGCCGCCAGTCGCTACGATTCCCCCATCAACTCAGGTGAGCAGCGGACCCACTGCCTTCCCTGAGCTGGGAGCCGGCCACCTGCCTGTGGGGAACCGATCTTGACTGTTCCAGGGCTGCTCCAGCAAAGGAAGCATAGCAGTCCTTTGTCGTGGAATCTGTGTCAACTCAGCTTAAGAGTCTGCCATACTCTTCCATAAATGTATTTCCTTCTTGCTAGAAATGGAGGGAACCCTTGGAGGGTGTCACGAACCGGGAGGGGCCAGGTTCCTTGTGCTGAGTCTACCTTCTAGAACATACATCTCAATCCATCTCGGAAGTGGCCAAAAGGAAGTTCTTACAGAGAACAGAATGCTTTTTTATTTTTTTTTTAAAATGTTTTTGTCCACACTCTGCAACATGCAGGATCTTAATTTCCTGACCAGGGATCAAACCCGTCTCCTGCCTTGGGAGTGCAGAGTCTCAACCACTGGAGTCCCAGAGACGTCTGAGCACAGAATGCTTTCTAACTGTAGAGAGCATGAACACTATTTTCTATATTTTCTAATATATTCGATGTAAGAGCCAAGGGCTAACAGTGATTTTTTGATTAATTTTGAAAATTAATTTTGATTAGTTTTAATTAATTTTTTGATAATTTTGAAAGAGATTACTCATCTGCTGGGCTGAAATAGTCTATCAGTAATTTCCCCTGCTTATACTTATCATAAGCCAAATCTCTTTCAAGCTGTAAGATTTCTTCTCTCATGTTCTAAACTAGCGCATAATTTTCTCCCCTGAGGGTCCCTTTAAACATGTGTTTCGTATTTTCCTATGCAAATACTTCTGCTAAATATTACTTCATTTAATTGTCACCACATACCAAGAAGTACATGATATTATCATCCCCAATTTGTAGATCAGGAAACAAATTCAGGAAGTTTTCGTTACTTACTCAGTGTCACATTGCTGATAACTACAGAACTAAGATTAGGAGTCCAAGTGTTATAACCCCAGAGCCTACACTCTTAGCTGGAATGCCCTCTTACCTCTCGGAGATGCCTGACTGGTATTGATCTTAGATTAGGTAGTTTTCTAATCTTTAGAGTAAGGTGAAAGTGAAGTCGCTCAGTCATATCTGACTCTTTGCGACCCCATGGACTGTAGCCTACCAGGCTTCTCTGTCCAGGGATTTTCCAGGCAATAGTACTGGAGTGGGTTGCCATTTCCTTTCCAGCGGATCTTCCTGACCCAGGGATCGAACCCAGGTCTCCCGCATTGTAGACAGACGCTTTACCGTCTGAGCCACCAGGGAAGTCCAATTTTTAGCGTAAATCCTTCCAGTTCTGCAGATCTGTTCTCTAAGAGTAAATAGCTCTGCATCTACATGGGTCAAGCAGTGACGACCTTAAGAGATGGAACACCAGGCCCAAAGACGCAGTGGTGTTAAGTCACAGAGCCAGAATTCAAGCCCGGGTCCACTCCCTCCAAAACCCAGCAGTACAAGGCATCCATGCTGCTGATCAGTGGGACACCTTTTTCCATGGCCTTCCAGGAGTCTCGCAGCGGCTGGCCAGTAGATCCTGGCCTGTAGATCCTGGCCTCCAGATCAGTTATCACTGTCATACCAGCCAGGGCTTGGGTCTGTGCATCCCAGTAGCCCTGGGTTCAAATCATTGCTCAGATCTTTACAAGCTGAGCAACCTCGGGCAAGTACTTAACTTCTCTTGGTCCCTGTTTCTTCTCCTGTAAAATGGAAATAATATCCGCATTATTAGGATTGTGTTGAGGAGTCAGAGATGAAGCATGCCAAGCATGTCTTTCTTCCCAACCTCTCCTTGATAATGTCACTGCCCACTCAGTCCCTGTATCACCCAAATCTGGTGGTGTTTTGTCAACATTTGAGCCCAGTATGGGGCTTCTCAGGTGGTGTTAGTGTTAAAGAACCTACCTGCTAATGCAGGAGACAGAAGGGATGAGAGTTTTTTTTTTTTTTTCCTCGTCTAAATCCTCTGTTATGCAGAGTAGAAGATACACTGGCAATTTCATGAAAGAGGTACACTTCCGGTTCCTAACAACTGCTTTTTAAAAAATCTTTCTTTTATTCAGCTTCACATGTTCTGTCGTCCAAAACCTCATCTCTCCCAGGCTATGGAAGAAATGGGCTTCACCGGGTAAGATTTCTCAATGACTCATTTCTGAGTTTCTTCCCTCCTTATTCCTGGTTGAAATGTTGACGTATTGTCTGAATATACTGACAATATGATCTTAAGATTGGAATATAATGAAAATTGTAATCTCTCTGGTCTCCTGGTAAATCACTTTGAGTTACAAGCAAAATAAAATATTTCTTTTGAGAGAAAGGGAAATTGACTTTAGATAAAACAAGAGCCTATATAAATTATTCTTTTTGATGGTTTATTAAGTTATTAGCCAATTTTAAGTACGTCTGGAACAACTTATGCATGTGAATCTATCTTTTCAACTTGTATTTTATGAGATAAGTGTATCCCATGACAATTTAATATCTGAATTAAGATATGCTGTAAGGACAAAGCATATCAGAAGTACAAAAACATTCTTACGAGTAAATCTCACCAATAGTTTTTATATTGATTGCATGTTAGAATGATAATATTTTGGAAGCCTTGGTTTCAGTAAAATATATTAAAAATAAAAAAAAAATAGCCTATAGAAGCTGGTGGGAAAACTGGATTGTGTGGCAAATTTCCACAATCAAGTAAAAAATAATTATATACTGGAGCCACTATCTCTGCTGTAAAATGATACAGGAAAGTTTGTTGCAACCTCGCTCCCCATAAAGCATAGAGCAAGTGTAATTGTGTAGCTCCGATGCGGAGAAATGTGTTTTTATTTATTAGCAAGAGATACTTGCTTACCGAGGGTCTGAGCAGTAGCATTGAATATACAACAAAACACAAGGATTTCGTCCAGCAACTCAACTTGGAAGGAATTTCTTAGGATTTTGTAAATCCTTTCTTCCTTTTCACCTGACCCCAAAATGAGTGCTGTGAAGTGGATTTTCTCATGGTGTGTTTCCCCTCCTTTCAGCCTGTTTCTACAGACTTCGCTCAGTACAACAGCTACGGGGACGTCAGCGGGGGAGCACGAGGTGAGGCCCCAGGGCGGGTGCCGCTGACCGCGACCCGGTGGGGTGGGGCCGGGCCGTGCTGTCGCAGGCACACTGGCTGGACTGTGTTACATCCTAAAGTCAGATCACATCTGTCCTCTGAGCCAACATGTCAATATCTCTGCGACATGAGACGGCACAAAGCAAGTTTGTAGGAAGGAACTCATTGGCCCTACTATGTGCTGAGCACTGGAAGTAAAGTGATAAGCAAGCCGTGGGTCTGTCTTCAGAATGCATGTGGCAGAGGCAGAGAGAAAATGAGAAACTCTGAGATAAATGCTATGATTAGACATGCAAAGAAAAGGGAGCCCCATCTTCAGGGTGTCAGCTTCCACAAGAAACGGTATTTAAACTAACTAAAACTGGGACAGGCATTTCCTGGCTTTAGGGAGCAACTGGGCAGTATGGGCAGAGACACAGAGCTGGGGGAAAGCATGGCTCATGGGGGCACGTTTGGAGAATTGCAATTGGATGTAACCTCTGTTTATGTTTCCGTATTTTTCTGTGGTTCTGCCCCTTCTGAGATTTTCTTTGTCTTTCCTTTCCAGACTACCAGGTATGGACCCCTGTCTTTCTCAAGTTGGCTAGATGGGCAAAACAGCCTTTTTCCAATCCAGACGTGCTCTTCTGCTACTCCAGAGAAGAGTTTTTGTTGAGAAGACCCTGATTTTTCGTTGATCCATCTCATCATTAGTCCACAGATGTGAGAAGCCATGAGCAGCAGGCATGCCTGGCACCCAGATCAAGCCAGTCCTGCAGGCCTTGTGGACAGGGCATGAACCAGGCCAGATGGCAAGGACTCACTCGCTCTGCCTTGGAGAATCTTCTCCAGGGTGGAAGTGGCCCAGCATTAAGGGTCCACACATGTACAGCTGTTTTTTCTTTTAATCATAACCACTCACTCCTTGAGGCCCTCTCCTCCTCTTTGTGATCACAAATGAAACCTCTGTCTTGGCCAATAGGAAAGAGCCGCTGTGTGTAGCTTTCCTCTTTCCCTTAGAACCTAAACCTAAAATGATGATGGAGAGTGAGAAAAGGGAAAAAGTGCAAAGAAAACTAAAATTTAAATTAAAAAAAAAAAAAGCATAGACTTGGCAGTTCTTTGATGTACCATATACTTTCATGCATGCAGTCTACATTCAGGGATAGTGAATAGTTATTAAGCCAGGATCTTTCATCAGCTGGATTATAAGAGGGCAGTATTCCCAGTATCCTTGTTTTGGTTCAGCAAGGAGCTCATTTTGAAAACTCCATGGTCATTAAGATGACACAGCTGTAAAATGGCGGTGAGGATTTGAGACCCAGACAAGGAGGTCTGGGAGCCTGCTGAGGTCTCCCCCAGCTCCCCACACTGCCATGGGCTCCTCCTGAAACCTGCTTCTCTGTTGCAGACCCTCCCAGATGGCCACATGCCTGGAATGAGGATGGACCGGGGGGTCTCCATGCCCAACATGTTGGAACCAAAGGCAAGCGTGGCTCCTCTTCTCTTTCCTCTGACCTGGAGATGAAACTGGGACGTAACCCCCGAAAGACTTGATTTTCTGTCTTTTTCAGTGCTGAGCCCCGCCTGGCTCTGCCTAGTCCACTAGTCAAGCTGTATCATAAAGCATCCTTCTGTCCCTTGTTTTGTCTCACCAAGCCAGCAGAGTTAGACCCTCACTGGGTCTGGTGCTGTGTTCACCGTGAGGTGCCAGCACTTCCCTCTTGTGACCTGGGTACCCACTCAGCCCCTGCCATGAGCACAGCAAAGCCTGCCCAGCACCACGTGGAGCAGCTGCAGCCCACTCCAGATAAGATGACCAACGTGTCCCAACTTGCCCAGGACTCTGCTGGTTATAGCACTGAAAGTCTTGCATCCTGGGATCCTCCGCAATCCCCAGCAAACTGGGATCATTGGTCGCCCCAGCTCTAGAACATTCTGTGACTCTAGAGGTGTCCAAGGGGTGTGCCCCCTGGTGACCATAACTGGGAGTTATTTCAGTATGTTACCCACTAAATCACTGCTGCTGGGGCTGCATGGCTCCCTGGTTTCACTATCTGGTCATGGAACAAGATTGTTGAGCCCAGCAAAGGTGTCCTGCCATATACAAACGTGTACCTGTCATTTCAATTCTCTTCGAATCTTTACCTTCATACCCAGTATATAGAAAGTGGGGTCCTTTAACTCAACACGCCCTCCAGAGGCCCAATGGCACAGAGATACCTGTGGGGATTGGGAATGTGTAAGAACCTGCCCCTGTCCACTGGAAACTCGAGCGAGGAACACCCATCACTCCAATGCTCTAATCATAGGGTCTCAGAAGCTCTGTCTTGGGAGTCCTAGGTTTTAGGTAGCTTCTGCTTGTTAATAAAAGGTACAGCTGTATTCTAGAAGAGGTGTTTTTCTTTGCAGATATTTCCGTATGAAATGCTGATGGTGACCAACAGGGGGCGCAACAAAATCCTAAGAGATGTGGACAGAACCAGGCTGGAGGTAAAAAACAAAACTTGTCCCAACTGTGTATTCCTGTGGATTTCCTGTGACTCCCCCCTAAGAATTGTTCCAGTTAAGGCAAAAAATGAGAAAGGATCAACCCAGGTAAAACTAACTTTGGATAAAAACCCAGATTTGTATTTAGGAGATCAGCGTAAAAATCTTTGGTAAAATACAGAAGAACAGCCCAAGAAATGCAGTATCATTTTAGTCATTTTTCTTAGAAATTTGGGCTTCCCTGGTGGCTCAGCTGTAAAGAATCCACCTTCAGTGCAGGAGACCTGGGTTTGATCCTTGGGTTGGGAAGATCCCCTGGAGAAGGGAAAGGCTACCCACTCCAGTGTTCTGGCCTGGAGAATTCCATGGACTGTATAGTCCATGGGGTTGCAAAGAGTTGGACACGACTGAGCGACTTTCATGTTCACTCTCCTTGGAAATGTAATGCTACCAGAATTTAGTGGGCGATGTAGAATGGAGTCTCCACCACATTTCGGATACCCCTAAATCCTTATCTTTCCCTGAGCCTGAGTTGAGTCTGCTGAGATTAGGGAGGGAGCATTTGATACAGAGATGTGTACTAGACAAGTTTCTATCTTGACTGTTTCCACATTCCTGGATGAAGGCTAAGCGGGGTACACATACCTAAGCTGCCCTCCTTAGACATGGGAGACTGATCTTTGTACTTTTCCGTCTGAATGGTTTTAACTAAGAAAAACTCGGCTGCCAGTCTCATAAAGTATCGTTAATTTTCCCTGACAAAAGGCTCTACCTTTGTGTGTGAACTCAGGCTAGCACAGAGGAGAAAGGCTGGATCCACCATCCTGAGAGAACTTTTCTAGACGGCACAAGAGATTGAAGTCCACAGACCAGGGCTTCCCCGGTGGCTCAGCGGTCAAGAATCTGCCTGCAGTGCAGGAGATGCAGCAGGGGCCATGGGTTTGATCCCTGGGTCGGGAAGATTCCCCTGGAGAAGGAAATGGCTACCCACTCCAGTATTCTTGCCTGGAAAACCCCATGGACAGAAGCGTCTGGCAGGTTACAGTCTCTCGGTGGCACAGAGTTAGACATGGCGGAGGACACACGTCTTCATTATCAGTAGCCCAAGCATCCACATGAACTCCTGTTGCTGAGTCAGGAAAAAGCCCCCGGGCTCCCAAAGGACCACCCTGGCGGTCTCTGACTTTCTTATTGCTCCAGTCCATTTTCTCCACATCTACTCAGCATTCCAGTGACCTGAAACAGGGTCGCCTCCAGCATGATGAATTAGCTTTCCGTGCCCCATCAGCTTTCAGTGTTATGATAATCATCAATAGTACTCCACTAGGTCTTCTGCTTGGTAGGAGGGGTACCTCGCCTGACCCATCCAGGTAAGGAACTGCTGGGTCTGGTGCCTGCTAGGAAGCCTCAGAGATAAACTCCTCTTCCGTCACTCTGCCTTGCTCTTCAAAACAATTGCTTGTTAACTGAAGACCAACTCTCGAGGCCACCCAGGTGGCCAGCAGGACTGACCACTGTTCTTTTCTCCCATCACAGCGCCACTTAGCCCCAGAAGTGTTTCGGGAAATCTTTGGAATGTCCATCCAGGAGTTTGACAAGTTACCTCTTTGGAGACGCAACGACATGAAGAAAAAAGCAAAACTCTTCTGAGTCCCACACGTAGACAGCCATTAGGAGAAGGACTGACCACGGCGGGGACACATAGGATGTTGAATTAAGGCCCAAACTTGATTGGAGCATTTGAAACTACAGTCCCTCAGCAACAGCGAAAAGGGAAAAATCTGATTAAAACACCCATGAGCCAAATATGGGGCCAGCCCATGGCCACACTCGCCCAGAAGCAGTGGGGTAGAAATGTCTGTGTTTCCACGCTTGACATTAGCATTCACCTGTGACCTTTTCCCATCACCTTGTGTCCACAGCAGGAGCTACTTCTTTCATTTTCTTTCAACTGTTATCCAACAGTAGTGCGTCTGTATGAATAAGAGCCAGCAAGTGCCCTTAAGATGCCGCATGGGCAAGCAATTGTAATAATTCCAAAGTATGAATACATTTATCTTGTAGCGCCTTGGCTGAGAAGCAAGAGCCCCGGGGACAGGTCCATGTGGCAGCAGCCTTTGCCTCTTTCCTCACTGGCCTCCTGCAGTTGCCCGGGCCTCAGCAGGATGGACAGCAGGGTCGGGCTCCCCAGGAGCTCTGTTTCAGTAGCCACCAAAGGCATTTTTAACAAGCTCCTTGTTCCCTACTGTTTGCTAGGACCCAACTTGGCAAGTTACTTAGCTGTTGCTAAAAAAAAAAAATTAAGAGAAAGAGAGGAAAAAGGAATGGATGAAAATTCTCCTTTAACCCTTTTCTGCTTCAGGAAGTGTGTTCCTCCCCACCAAGGACAAGAGCTGTCTCAGCCCCCAGCCCTCCACTCTCACAAAGAAAGGAAAGGGAAAGATTGTCTCCTGATTGGCCCAGATGGATACTGTTAGATGAGTTTGGTCCAAAGGCCATAGCCCTATTGACAAAAAAAAAAAAAAAAATCTGTGTCTTCCCAATGCAAGTTTCCCAATCCAGCTTCCTCTTCTTTCTATCTAGCATCCTATATATCACACCAAGCCCTCGATGATTTTGAGTTCTTTAAGGTCTTTTCAGTAGTAGGCTAAGGAAAGGCATGTTTTTCTCTTTGAAAGCTCTGAAACTCAAGGGCGATGGTCCCCAACTGATTTAATTTGGTCTTCTCAGCTTTCTTGCCTAGCTCTGTTGACTTCCTGGTACGTTGTGTGTGTGTTTTTTCGTGTTTTCACTCACCCATGACAGTCTGGGGAGTCTGCATGTCCTTTTAAATTTCATTCCTGCTTGAAGGTTTGTCCTACTCAGCTGCAGTTTCTAGGGGACATTTGCACAGGTGCGTGTGACTCAATGGTCAAGAGCGAGGCTAACTGCATCCTGGCCAGCAGGTCCCTCATGGAAACATGCTGGTGGTTAGAAGCCGGCATATTCCATGACACATGTAGCTCAAGTCAGCATCAGACTGAAGACCGAGGCTTTGGATCTGGCTGGGAGGAGACAACAGCAGAGCATCCCACCAGAATCCTCAAACTCAGCAACACAAGATTCACATTGGAGCCAAGCATTACACCCAAACTTGCATTTAAGACACCCACCATGGCTCCTGAAAGCCTCTGGCTGAGACTTGAAAGTGATGTCAGATACACGTAGGAGGTTTTCACATTTATTTGCGTGCTTTGGAAGGCTGCTTAAGAATTTAAACTCATATTTAAAGCCAAAGGAGAAAGCATAGGAGGTTGTCACATTAATTCTCATGCTTTGGGAATTCTGTTTAAGAACTTGTAAACTCTATTTTAAAGCCAAAGGAGAGAACCTGTATATGCCACTAATTATAAAAGCTCAGAAGTTCTTCCTGCTGGCGCCAAATATTAGAATGAGTTAGTAGCTGATACCAGTGGCAAAAAGCAAGAATATTCTTTCTGGCCTTGTGCCGGAGACCTAACTTGTGACACACTCTAGAGACTGGGTGTCTTAATGAACATGGCAGCTGCTTTATTGTATTCTGTGCTCTTCTCGAAAGAATCTAAACCTGCCTGACCTTTGCTAGACACTGAATGTTTGAGGACTGTGTGTGTGTGTGAACGTGGGTTGGACCTACTAATGTATTTAGCAAATGGTTCTGATGAGGTTGATGTGAGGAAACCAGCTCCTCCTTGGACAGAAGGTAGATCACAGCCCCTTCAATTTTGTCCCTTCCTCTGTTTGGTTTGTTGCCTTTTGCTTCATTCAGACATCCACTGGCCCGTCTTCTAACCTCTCCTGCATGGGCAGCCCTCAGCACCTGCGTGTCCTGATCCTCGCTTCACTTTGGCAAAGTATGAACATGGGGACCACAGTGTAGGCCCAGTGTTTCCCTGCCTTGACCAATGACAAAGATGGCCGAACGGATCCTAGGGCTCAGCTAGAGGAGAGAGATTTTCATGATAGAGATAAGAAGGACCCTCAGTGTTTTTCACTGGCGAATGAGTTAAAACCCACATATTTGATCAAATGTCAGTGGAAGAAAAACCCCAATGATAGTTAAATAACTGAGCCCTCAATTTGCCCCCACTATTGAAACTTTACTTTTCTTCTTACTTTTGAATTTAGTTCAGCATCCTCCTTGGGTGAGGGGAATGCTTCTTTCCATATCAAATGTATTAGCTAATTTAAACTATACCATGCAAAACTGCCTTGCCAGAAATGCCGATGGCTTCCTGTCTGTAAGCAGAGCAGTGCTGCTCTCTGAAGTGGGGGGCTCCCAAGCCCCGCTCCCCGGCAGAAAGCTCCAGGCAGAGTGATGGGTCACGGCACAACCTGGTTCTCCCAACTGCCAAATCAAATCAAATCAAATCAGTGGGCTACAACACCCTATCTGTTTCGTTGAACTGAGCTCAGCATGCTTGTCCCCAGAATGTCCAGGTCACTGCACAGGAAATCAGTGTTCTCTGCCTGAATCCCGCCCTGCATAAAAAATTCCAGCTCTTAACACTGTCAAATTAATGAGAATTGTTTACTCTAGGAAAAGGAAGTATATGCATGGCAAGCTTCCCTAGTACATACAGAAAGGGCTACATTTTTGAGCATTGGACTGACTAGTGATTCTTGAAGCATAGGCTGATTGCATGAAGAGGCCTCTGTAGTTACATGAAAGTCAGCGCTTCCTTTAGAGTTTCTTCCAGAAAAGCCAGGATACCATTTAGTCTTTGGGTGTGATTTATGTCTTGCTGGGCATCTATCTCTTGGTTTGGGTTCGTTACTAAATGTTCTTAAGTGACTTCTTTAATCACAAAAGAGAAACTGCCTGTTCTCAGAAACCTTGAACAGAAAAGCTAGTGTCAATGGGTAATAAGGTGCAAAGAAGAAAAATAGCTTCTCCCTGTCATGTCCTCAGTGTCCCCTCTTCTCCCAGTTCTGTTGTGTCCAAGCTGAGTTTCCTCTTCCAGGGTGAGCCTGGAACTATGCCTTTTTAAACTTCCATCCCCTCCATCTGTGATGTCAGTCAGCTCCACTGGGGAAAGTCTCGCTGGAAATGTTTCTTAAACTTTCACCCAATTTCTTTACACTTTAAAGCAAACACCTTTTTCTAAAGAACTGCTTCTCAGATGATTATATAAAATATATATACTTTTGCAAGCTTAAAAATTCAAATTCACTTTTGACTAGATAGGTCTTTCTGAAAACTCTTTAAGGCAAACTTGGTGTTAGCGTTCTCCTGCGTGTTGAGGGGCAGGGGACCCTCCTGTCTGTAGGCTCCCAGAGCCCTCTCTCTGACCGCCGGGAAAGACGGTGGAAGGAAGATGAACTTTGTGCCATCAACCCTTCTGTGTCCTCTGCAGGAAGCTCAGTTTTTACAAATCATCTTGTCTGTTTTTCCGGTCACTGTTTAATCTGTACTTCCTAGGCCAGACTTGATTTTATCTGACTTATTAAGATTATTTCCCTTTGATAAAACAAGTGTTTGTCAGGATGCCCTAAAACTCACTCATTAGTACTCCCTTTTGAAGTACGTTCTATTAAAAAAAACAGATTATTTCAGGCTTGAGATTTGTCATGACACCTTATAGTGCATTAAGGGAACTACCCACTTATGCTTTGTTTTCTTTTTTGAAGGGTAATTGCTTTACAGAATTTTGTGGTTTCCTGTCATACATCAACAAGAACCAGCCATACGTACAAACATGTCTCCTCCCTCCCAGATACCCTTCCCAATTATGTTTTAATGAAAGAAAGAGAAACTTTGCTTTTAAAAAAAAAATCACTTTCTGTTTGCTGCCAAGAAGCAGTAGGGAGATGTGACTGACACACTTTGCATGAGAATCTTTGTGTTTTTCATTTGGGACAAGTTTCATTTATGACAGACTCGAAAGGGGGAAGTGGTCAGTTTAAGCTGGAAAGCTTTCTAAACAATCTGCCTGTACACAGCAAAATTAAAGCCAATCTTTTCTGATGCTTAGTGTAAATGGAGTGGCAGTTGCTCTCATTAAATAAAATTCTTCCCCAAAGAGTCTCTCCCAAGCCCTGAGTCGCTTTCCGAGCCCATTTGGCAAAGGTAGAGGAGAAGCCTGCATCCACTAGCATTCAGACAGGCAGGGAGCTACTTAGTGATTGTATACGTGTATGTTTCTTTACTCTTAACGGAAGAGAAGGATCCAAGGGATTGGTGTTCTTTTGGGGTGTTCTGTACAGACCTGTCCAGTAATAAACATGTGTGGTTTCTGTGAGTTGCTGACAATCCTGCATTGAAGCTTTTGCAGTTCTTTCATTTTGAAGTTGGGTTTAATGGAGTTTTTTTTTTTTTTTTGCAAGTGTTGGAAGGCATACTGTTCTTCCTGCCTCCCCTCCCCTTCCAGAAATATGAAAGCAAATATTTGGAAGAACTGCTGTTTAAAAGATGTATCGTGTCCCCCGTGAAAGTGTGTGGGTGTCTGTCGGTGTCCCGAGTGCCGCGCACCAGTGCGCAGAGGCGGGGGTGGCCCTGGGCCCGAGCTGCCGTGCTTGTGATGCTGACCTGCTCCGCGCTCCTGTTGGAATCAGCACCTGCCTCCCCCCGCCGCTGTCTGGCCTCACCGTTATCCTCACGTATTCCTCAGTGAATAAAGTGTGTGCTTTATTTGTAACTGCCTCCACGCCGTGCTTCCTTTCTGGTTCCCTTGCTCCCTTTAAAGGTCTGTCCCATTTGAAAAAGTGCCAGAGGACTTCCCTGGTGACCCAGTGCTTAGGAATCCATCTACCAGTGCAGGGGACATGAGTTCAGCTCCTGGTCCAGGAAGATCTGACATGCCAAGACAACTAAGCCCGTGCTCTGCAGCAAGAGAGCCACCGCAGTGGGAATCCCTCACGCCACAGCTGGAAAGCAGCCCCTGTTGTGCTGCAACTAGAGAAAGCTAGTTCAGCCATAAATAAACAAAAATTAAATATCCTTTGACCTAGAAATTTTTTTTAAAGTGCCATTCCAACTTAAGACCCAAACAAAATCAGAATCAAAGTCCTGGGGGTGCAGTTTTATCATCTAGGCAGGCAGGTTAGAGGGGAAAACGCATGACATAGCAGTGGTATATTACAGGAATTTTTGCCCAATAACCCAGACCATATTGACCATGTCAACTAAAGAAAAAAAAAAAGTAATAGAGCTGAGCAGCAGTGGTCTCATCACAAGCAAGGCTGGGGATTTGAGGTTGGAGGACAAGCGCTTCCGTTCCGCCACGAGTTGACCACGTTGCTAAGAAGTTAGAGTGCAGTGGGAAGGAAACATTCTTCAAAACATCTTTGACCTCCACTGCACTATCAACGAAAATCTTCAGGATTTCGATTGTTATCTTCACTGCCAAGGTTTGGGGCTTGCCGGAAGACATAAGGATATATATATATATATACTCACCACAGCCTCTCTGACTATAGCCATCCTACTATGCGTCTAACAAGCCTGGTGTCTTACTCCACGTGGGCTGCTGTAACAGACCACGAGACTCAGGGTGGCTTGGACAGCAGTTATTTCTCACCATTGTGGAATCTGAAGTCCAAGATCAAGGTGGTGGCTGATCCAGGGTCGGGCCAGGACCCTCTTGGTTTTGTAAACAGCCATCCTCTAGCTGCATCTTCACATGGTAAGAGCAGACAGGAAGCAATCTCACTGACATCTCTTCTTATGAGAACTAATTCCACCAGGTGGGCTCCACCCCTGTGATGGAATTACCTCCCAAAGGCCCTGCCTCCTAATACCATTCCCTCGGGTGTTGGGACTTCAATCTAAGGATTTGGGGAGCACACAAACACGCAGTCCCCAGTCTGTAACACAGGCCCAGGGATTCGCCTAGCATTCATGTGGCTCCTCACCTGAAGCCGGAAATGGGTTATTCTCCAGGCAGTTGGGGGGTTAGCTGGCTACTGTGGAAAACGGGTCAGGAGGCCTGGGCTCAGGGTCTGTGTTCTGCTCACTATTGCCGCAGCCCACACCAGCATCACCACTCGGGTTGGGCTGTGGTTCCCACAGCCAGCGTCAATCTTGAGTTGAGATGATCTTGAGTGTCCCGTGGCATGGGCCGCTGTGGATCACTGCAGCATCGGAAACTGACTCCCTGATGGGTTACCCTTTCCTGCCCACAGCGGAGCTCAAGCTGGTGCTGGGAATCCTAGGCTTTTCCTGATTGGCCCTGGCCCCGCCCACTGCAGGTCACCCCGCCCACGACGCCCCGCCCACTGCTCGGCCGCCCCTCCCACTTTGAATCTCGCCCTCCTGCTCTTCCAAAAGCACGGTGAGTTCCTTGAACGCACCATACCCTCTCCGCCTCTGCAGCTTCGCCAAGGGCATGTCTTCTGTACGAAGTCCAGCTCTTCTAGGCGGTGGAGAGACGTGAGGACCTGGCCCCACGGACAGAAGGTAATGGCAGTGTGGACTATCTGAAATTAGTTGCCCACAGCTCTTTGGAGTTACCGTGTGAGTTTCCCATGGGCTCCATTGGCTCTAAATCAAAGACCAGCCCGAGTTCACACCCTCTCTCGGAGCCTGCCTTGATGGGCCCAGCCCAACCTGCCGCAGTAAATTCTTTGCATGCCTGTGGGTGAACATCACGTTTGGTGCTTTTCAGCTGTTGCCTAATACTGCTGGTTTTGCCTGTGTTCTGCTCTTCCGCTGAACTGCAGTGAGACGGTCTCCATATTGAGTGCTTTGTGTTAGCCTTCCGCTTAACTGGATCCCTCAGGAGAACCCTAGGAGCAGATGATTGTAGCTCCTCTGTGACAGGTGAGGAAACCAAAGCTCTGAAGCTGATTAAACATGCCTAGTCACTCAGGGAGCCGCAAAGCTGGGATTCTCCAGGTCTGTCCCACTGCGGATCCTGTGCTGCTGCTGTGTCTCACCGCTGTGACTTTCTGAAAGCAAGGACTACGCCCCCCACGGTCCACGTCTTTGGAGGCTGCACTATGCAGAGGGGCCTCTCAGAGTGAGACTGGCCAGGCCCCTCCAGTACTCCCACCAAGGCACAGTTAGACATGGTGCTTGAGGCTTCCCAGGTGGCCCTAGTGGTAAAGAACCCGCCTGCCAATGCAAGACACATAAGAGTCGCCAGTTCGATCCCTGGGTCAGGAAGATCCCCTGGAGACGAAAATGGCAACCCACTCCAGTATTCTTGCCTGGAGAATCCCCTGGACAGAGGAGCCTGGTGGGCTACAGTCCATAGGGTCACAAACAGTCGGACATGACTGAAGCAAAGCATTCTTTTTTTCTTTTCTGGGGGATACTCAGTAGCTGTGTGACTTGGGGCCAGTCATTGAACCTCTTTAGGCCTCAGTTTGCTCGTCTGCAAAATTGATAAAAATAATAAGACCCATCAGAAGATCTTTGCTAAACATGACAATTTCTAAAAGGAAACGACAATTTTATTAATTCTGTAATGTCAATTTCAAAGACTTTTCAGAAGTGACATTGAAATCAATTGAAACTTCACTTCAACTTTTAAAAAGTATCGTGTACATGAAATTAATGTCTAATATTGAGTCTTGTATTCTAATCTTCACCTGAAATTAAAAAGTAAACAATCTGTTTCTGGTTTCTGTGTTTGTAAAAATAGTGATCTGTTGCAGCAGCTACACTAAATAACAAAAGTGTGTTCTTTCACAGTGAAGAAGAGCAGTGTTTTGTCAGTTGTGTCTGTGGCTTTTACTAAAAAAAGTTATAAATTCACAAAAAAGATGGTTGCTAAATCCTAACACCTGTTGAGCACAGCACAGGCGCTAGCATGTCGTCATTGGTCGGGAAGCTTGAGTGATCTTTATTAAGGATAATTAGCCACTTAAACTTGAAGAATCCCCAAAGCTCCCTGAGCCTCAGTTTCCTCATGAGTAAATTAGGAATGAATACCTTCTCTGGCTATCTTCTGGGGTTTGAAGCCAGATAAAGTAGAATGTTCAGAAACAGAAAAGTAGTATGTTTATAGATGATATTGTGTAATGAGGGTTTCTGGCACTTGGACAGGGTCTGCTATTATTTTATTTCTACTGAAGCATGCTTACTTGACAATGTTACTAGTTTTAGGTGTACAGTAAAGTGACTCAGTTATGTATACATTTATATCTTTTTTTTTAGATTATTTTCTCTTATAAGTTATTACAAAATATTTAGAGTTTCCTGTGCTGTACAATAGGTCTTTGTTGGTTATCCATTTTAGATATAGTAGTATGTATATGTTAATCCCAAACTCCTAATTTATCCCTCCTCTCCTTTACCCCTTGGTCTGACTGAACTGAACCATAAGTTTTCTGTGTCTGAGGGTCTGTTTCCATCTTGTATATCAGTTCATTTGCATCATCTTTTTAGATTCCACATTATAAACAGTATCATAATATTTGTCTTTGGCTTAGTATGATAATCTCTAGGTCCATCCTTGTTGCTGCAAATGGCATTATTTCACTCATTTCTGTGGCTAATATTCCATTATATAATAAACAGTTTAAAAGTTGCAGTGTGTATATACACACACACACACTGCAATTTCTTATTTCAATATTTATTTACTGGCCGTGCTGGGTCTTTGTTGCTGCTCAGGTTTTCTCTAGTTGCAGCGAGCAGGGGCTCCTCTTCATTGCAATGTGCAGGCTTCTCATTGGGGTGGTTTATCGTGCTGTGGAGCACAGGCTCTAGAAGTGTGGTCTCTAGTCGTTGCGGCTCACAGGCTCTAGAGCTTGGGCTCGGTTGTGGCATACAGGCTTGGTTGCCCCGCAGCGTGTGGGATCGCCCCAGACCAGGACCAACCTCATGTCTCCTTCATTGGCAGGTGAATTCCTGACCACTGGACCACCAGGGAAGTCCTATACTGCAACTTCTTTATCCATTCGTCCATTCATGGACATTTAAGATGCTTTCGTATCTTGGCTGCTGTGAATAGTGCTGCTATGGACATTGCGGTGGTGCATCTCTTTTTTAATTTGGCTGCGCTGGGTTTTAGCTGTGGCACGTGGGATCTTCACTGTGCCATGTTGGTTCTTAGTTGTGGCATTCAGGATCTAATTTCCCATCAGGGATCAACGAGAGCTCCCTGCATAGGGAGCTTAGAGTCTTAACTGCTAGAGCTCCAGGGAAATCCCTATCTTTTTGAATTGTAGTTTCCTCTAGATATATGCCCAGGAGTGGGACTGTAGAATCATATGGTAGCCCTATGTTTAGTTTCTTAAGGAACCTCCATACTGTTCCCCATGATAGCTGCACCGATTTACATTCCCACCAGCATTCTACTACTACTTTAAATAGTTTGATCGTTCAAGAATTTTAGTTTTTGTTCTGGGATTTTTTTCATGTCTGGTCTTTATATGAATTCTCCAACATTAAAACAAGCCCACAATGTGTCTTATATGCTTCAATAACAGCACATTCTTTGTCCAGTAATCATTTAAGATTGAGAGCCCCTGAAGATGTGCTAGTTAATAGTAATGGTAACATATTACATGGTAGTTGAGTGTGGGCTATAGCATAAAACTTCCTGGGGTTGAGTTCCAGCTTCATTAATAATTAGCTGCGTGCTGCTGCTGCTGCTAAGTTGCTTCAGTCGTGTCTAACTCTGTGTGACCCCATAGACGGCAGCCCACCAGGCTCCCCCGTCCCTGGGATTCTCCAGGCAAGAACACTGGAGTGGGTTGCCATTTCCTTCTCCAATGCATGAAAGTGAAAAGGGAAAGTGAAGTCGCTTAGTTGTGTCTGACCCTCAGCAACCCTATGGACTGCGGCCTACCAGGCTCCTCCGCCCATGGGATTTTCCAGGCAAGAGTACTGGAGTGGGGTGCCATTGCCTTCTCCAAATTAGCTGTGTAACTAGTGAAAATTTGCCTGACTTCTCTAAGCCTCAATTTTAATTTCTATAAAATAGGAATAATCATAGCAATTTGCTATTCGGTCACTAAGTCGTGTCCAATTCTTTGTGACCCAATGGACTGCACACTCCAGGCTTCCCTGTCCTTCACCATCTCCTGGACTTGCTCAAACTCATGTCCATTGAGGCGGTGATGCCATCCAGCCATCTCCTCTTCTGGCATCCCCTCCTGCCTTCAATAATAATAATAATACCTACCTCAAAGAGCTACTGTGAGAATCAAGTAGAATAGAACTGCGCATGATATGAAATGCTCACTCAAACATTAGCTTCTTCTTTTTAATTAATTTATTTATTTGGCTGTGCTGGGTCTTAGTTGCAGCATGTGGAATCTTTAGTCTTTGTTGCGTATTCAAGCTCTTAGTTACAGCATGTGAGATCTGGTTCTCTGACCAGGGATCTGGGCCCTCTGCAGTGGAAGCATGGAGTCTTAACCACGAGACCACCAGGGAAGTCACAAAATTAGCTTTTATTTATGAAGCTGCTGCCATGTAGTGAGGACTCACTGTGTGCCCATTCTGAGCTAAAGCGTCTTACATGCTCTGTTTCATGAGTCCCTTATATTGCTTCTGCTTTCCATGAAACAGACCCAAGGAAACCAAGTGCCTTATACATGATTGGCCTATGGGGTTCAGACCCCATTTCCCCAGTTCCAAGCTCAAAATGTAAGCAAATATCATGCAGAGAAGGGCTCAGGTGCCCCCACAGGTACTATAGGAGCCAGACCACCCACTATGGAAGCATCCTAAGGTGCCAGCTTGCAGGGGCGGGGTAGAGGGGGGTGCGGTGGTGTGGGGCTCATCTTTTCCCAAGGGGTTTTAAAGCTGTTGGACTCCGGTGTTTTCTGAGTAGATTTTTCCAGCTTACTTGAGGGATAGAAACACCAGCTGCAGAAGACTTGAGACTCATTCCCATGAAAGATGACTTTGGTTCCAGAAAGATCTTTCCAATTGTATGACTCATTTCAAAGCAACCAAAGGCAACAGAGGCTGAGCTGCCAGTCCTTACAGTATCTGGGGACATTTCCTTGGGGCTTGAGAAAGCCACCAGTCCTACTTAACTCCCGCCCCCACCCTTCACCCCCAACCCCGTTGCTGGAAGTGGGCCTCGCTCCACCTTGCTTCAGGATCAAACAGCCTTGCCTGGGTGTGTCACGAGCCCTGCCCTGCTGGACACGGCCCACTGTTGGCCGGAAAGCCCTGGGAAGGGTGGGAACTTGTGCTAACAGCTTTTAGGAAAGCCCAGGATGGGCAAAGGACTAGTGCCCAAAGCTTCTCAGCCGCAAATTTGCAGACCTGCCTCCACACCCTAAGTTCCCTTCTCCCCTGCAGCAGCCAGGACTCTGACTAAAGGAAAGCCCCTTCTATCCTACAGGGGAGGGCTGTAGCAAGTCAGGGCTCTGCTCCGGAGGAGGGTGTAATCTGACCACATTTCTTTCAGTTTCCAATCTCAACTGGTTAAAAAACGCTCTTCAGGGCCCGTCATTGTGCTAAGCACAATAGCAGCCCCTGGAGAGGTTTTTCTGTATTTATTTGTGCTGTCCCCCGGCACTGCTTTGTGTAGACTCAACCCTTCCCATCAGATAAAAAGAAAAGTTGGCTTGGGAAAACCTCCCTCCAAAGCAGAGACTGTTTCTGCTTTGTCCTGAGCATGTTTTACTTGTGGGCCCTCCCAGAACATCCTGGGATGTTCCAGAAGGCCTTGAGGCAGGGCAGAGCCTCCTAGCTTTCAGAAGCAAAGCTTGAGAACCAGACTGCAGGGTATGTGAGTCCAGATGGTCTAAGAAGAAGATGAATGGTGATGGTCTGATGGCGGCAGCTGATGTTCTTTGAGAGCCTCTGGACTCAGTACTTTGTGTAGATTTCATCTGTGAAAGGTAAACCCCTGACTGCGAGAGGCACTAAAAAGTGGGTGGAACTCTAGGCCTTCCCATCAAGTCAAACAGGCATATTCCTCCTAAGGCTGTCAAGGCTCTCTGGGGTCTCCTCATTAGCACCTGGCTTCAGTGTGTGCCTGCTAAGTCACTTCAGTTGTGTCTGACTCTCTGCGAGCCTGTGGACTGTAGCCTACCAGGCTCCTCTGTCCATAGGATTCTCCAGGCAGGAATACTGAGTGGACTGCCATTTCCTACTCCAGAGGATCTTTCCAACCCAGGGATCGAACCCCTGTCTCTTAGGTCTCCTGCATTGGCAGGCGAGTTCTTTACCACTAGTGCCACTGGGAAGCCCACATGGCTTCTAAGGTTTGCAGAAGGACCATCTTTGGACAGACCAATCCCAACCTTTCTCTGCAAGCTGGAGCCTGGCCAGGAATAACAACCTTTTGCTCTCAACTGGGCACATGCTGGCACAGAAAATGTAGGTTCTTTAATTCCTGCTATTGTCCCCAAACATATGCTTCATAATGAAAAGTTAGGAAATGTTGTGAGCAGTTACAGTCCCATCAGATAGGAGTCCAAGCCGGCTGGATTACCCTGTGTTTCTTTTTCTTTTTTTTTAATAAATTGAACAAATACTTCTTCCTCCACAGAAAAATAAGGCGTTTCAGACAACTCAGATTAAATTGCTAGTATTTATTTATCATTTAAAATTTTTTTGAATTTTATTTTTATTTATTTGGTTGCACCAGATCTTTCTTAGTTGTGGCACGAAGAATCTTTAGTTGCAGCATATGAACTCTTACTTGCGGCATGTGGGACCTAGTTGTCTGACCAGGGATTGAAACCAGATCCCCTTCCTTGGGTGTGTGGAGTCTTAGCCACTGGACAACCAGGAAAGTCCCTTATTAATGATTATTTGAGTCAAATGGCTTCCACTGTAAAAGTGGCACTTTTACAGGTGTTACCTCTGACCCCCCACAGGCAACCTGGGGAGCTGCCACTGCCCTCGGTACACACATCAGAGCATGGCTGACTTGTCCAGACTCACACGGAGAACTGGGGGAGAGTCAAGGTGTGGCCCCAGGGCTAACTGAAAAGCTCGTGCTTCAGCCCACAAGGAGATTCTGATTCTGTAGGTCGGGGAGGGAGATGGGAGAAAGCTGTCACCTAAAGCAAAATGTCCAAGCTCCCAGGTGTGGGACTTCCCTGGTGATCCAGTGGTTAAGACTCCGTACTCCCAATGCAGGGGGCCTGGTTCCATCTCTGGTCAGGGAGCTCCATCCCTCCTGCCTCAACTAAGACCCAGTGCAGTCAAATTAAAGAATTTAAAAAAAAAAAAAAAGCTTCCAGGTGATTCTGATGATCAACCAAGCTTTGAAGCCCTGGCCCACACTGCGTGCCTCAGGTTTAGAGTGGAACTGGCCTGTGACTCATCAAACATCCATCTGCAGACCTTGTCACTCACTGTCACCCTAATGTCACCCAGAAGTCAGACCAGGGCCTGGGAAGTCTGCCCTCGTGAAGAGGCCTGTGATCGCCAGAGGACTCCTTAGAAATGACTTGCCCCGTCCTTCACACAGCAGGGCGTCCAGCTCTCTGAATCAGAATCTGTCCAAATGTCAGCTCCTTTGCAAGGAGATGAAGGAGATTGTCTCTCTTTAAAGAAAGAAGTGTGAGATGTGTGAGAATGGGTCAGGTGCCCAGTCTCTTAAAGGAAAAAAATCCACTGGCATCTCTCCTCCTCCTTTTCTCCACTTGAGAAGCCCTGAAGGTTGAAAGCATGCCCTCAAAATCCCATTATTCTACCAAACAGCTTATTTTTTCCCTAGTGTGCTCACTATTCTTTCAATGTATTGTTTGCTGGTGGTGGTGGTTTAGTCACTAAGTCGTGTCTGACTGTTGACCCCTCATGGACTATAGCCCACCAGGCTCCTCTACCCATGGAATTCTTCAGGCAAGAATACTGGGGTGAGTTGCCATTTCCTTTTCCACGGGATCTTCCCCACCTAGGGATTGAACCCAGATCTCCTGCATGGTTTGCTGGTAGGGTGCATGTAAAAAATGCTAGTCTTGAGTTTTCTGTGGAGATAGTTGCTCCAGGGAAATTTGGGAACTATCTTTAGGCCTGGCTGGAGAGAGAATAAGAACAGGGAAACCAAGAGTTATGTCTGCAAACTTTTCTTTTACATGAGCGTGGTTTTTTATTTTTGAATCCTTAAATGTAAAGCATCTACAGTGAGTTGAAAAACTGTCCCTCAAAAGATAGGTCCACCCAAACCTTAGAATATTCCCTTATTTGGAATTAGGGTCTTTGAAGATGTGATTCAGGCAGGGAACTGGGAGTAAGAGCATCCTAGATTCAGGTGGGCCCTAAATCTCATCGTATATGCCTTTATAAGACACTCAAGAGGAGAAGACAGAGATGCACAGAGACAAAAGCCATATGAAGGCAAAGACACAGATTAGAGTTGTGTTGGGCTTCCCTGGTGACTCAGTGGTAAAGAATCCACCTGCAGTGCAGGAGATACCAGTTCGATCCCTGGGTTGGGAAGATCCCCTGAAGAAGGTCATGGCAACCTACTCCAGTATTCTTGCCTGGAGAATTCCATGGACAGAGGAGCCTGGAGGGTTATAGTCCTTGGGGTCACCAAAGAGTCAGACATGACTGAGTGACTAAACAGCCACCACCATAAGCTCAGGAGTCACCCATCTGAAAGAGGCAAAGAAGTATCCTCATCTGGCTCCTTGAGCAGGATCATGGCTCTGCCTTCACCTTGATTTTGAACTTCTGTATTCTACAATGATGAGAGAATGAATTGCTGTCATCTTGAGCCATCCAGTTTCTGCTCATTTGTTACGGCAGCTCTAGGAAGTTAATCAGAGAAGGCAATGGCAACCCACTCCAGTACCCTTGCCTGAAAAATCCCATGGACAGAGGAGCCTGGTAGGCTGCAGTCCATGGGGTTGCTAAGAATCGGACACGACTGAGCGACTTCACTTTCACTTTTCACTTTCATGCATTAGAGAAGGAAATGGCAACCCACTCCAGTGTTCTTGCCTGGAGAATCCCAGGGACGAGGGAGCCTGGTGGGCTGCCATCTATGGGGTTGCACAGAGTCGGACACTACTGAAGCAACTTAGCAGCAGTAGCAGTAGCAGCAGGAAGTTAATATTGCATTTTTATCAATGTAAAAAGGTCTTTAACTCCTCAGCAAGATGGAGCAAGCATTGGTCTAAACCAGATACCTTCATCATGCTGACCTAGGTCCCCAGGGCACTCTGATGCCCCTGCCCAGGGTGGAGACACAAGGCCTCCTTCTCCAACACCAGAGAGACAGATAAGGATCGGATTTTTCTCTTTCTAGAAAAAATGTTCAACATTTGCCTGGCTATCAATTGGCTGGCCAGGCAGGCATCAATGGCCCAACCTGGTTATAATGTTTTCAGGAGGTAAGGCCTGAAGCAGGCACAGCCCACCTTGGGCATCCCTGGGCAGACGAGCTGGTCAATCAGGTGGCGTCTCTTCCTCCCTCAAGGGACTTTGCTCTTTAGAGCCTGGCCCTTGGCTAGGCTAGAAGCAGCGAGGATATTGATGTAAACGTCCGTCAGCCAGTGTTTAGGGGGAGAGGGGCCTGTGAGTTCACCTCTCTCTGTGACTGTCAGGAGCTCCCAGTGCTCACTCCTTCAATCCAGAGCCACTACCCAGCACATTGACCTGGACAAGCTACTCCTGCCTCAGTTTCTGCATCCCTGTAGTGAGGGGGAAGATGCTGATTATCCCAGGAGTTGCTGAGAGGATTATGCATGAGGCACACTCAACGATTGCGCACGAGATAACACAGGCCCATTTGTTGTTGTTCAGTTGCTAAGTCCTGTTCTACTCTTTGTGACCCCATGGACTGCAGCACACCAGGCTTCCCTGTCCTTCACTGTTTCCTGGAGTTTGCTCATATTTATGTCCATTGAGTTGGTGATGGTATCTAACCATCGCTTAGGCTCATGTTAACACCATAATAAAAGGTAAGAAAAATATTATTATTGTTACTAAATTAGTATTTAGTATTGGGTATTATCAGCACGAGGGGGAAGGAGTCTATGGCTTAAAACCTGATTGAAAATGTCTAGATCCCAGGAGCTTATTAAAAATGCAAACTCCCAGGTCCCTCACCACCAGATAGGTTTAATAGAGGACCTAGTAGTGTATGTGTGTGTGAGTGTGTGTGTGAGAGACGGAGGGAGGGAGGAAGGCAGATTAATAATAAAACTCTCATGTGATTCTTGGGCTGGTGGTTTACAAAGTATAATTTTTAAAAACATTGCCAAATTAGGCTGTTCCCTAGAACCATGAAGTTTATTTTAATTATTAATCACTAGGAAGAGACTGCATTTGCTTTGAAACTAAAATCGAAATCTTGACATCTCATTTCCATTTTCTGTAATTGGTTACTTTGAGATGGTACAGAATGCCAAGGTCATAAAGTTTATTTTAATGACTCTTTTCCTGCCCCTAGAAAGTGCTTAAGTTCAAATCGCTAAGCTTTATGCTCTGCATTTCTCAACCTATATAATTGGAAAAGATAAACAACAGCACAGTATTCTAAAAAAAATTTTTTTTTTTTTTTTGCAATCTGGGACAAAATGTTCTGTCAAAGCTTCAGTGCTCTTTCAGTGAGGGACCTCCTGTACAACGTTCCAAAACAGGTTGGTGCTCGGTCTGCTTGAATCTCCCCGGAATTCTGGTGTTGAAATTCTAGTGCCCAAAGTGATGGGATCAGGAGGCCAGGCTTTTGTAGGGGTGATGAAATGATGAGGGCAGAGCCATCATGAGATTAATGTCCTTATAAAAGAGGCTCCAGCAAGACCCCTCAGCCCCTTCTGCCTTGTGAGGACAGAAGGAGAAGTCTGCAAACTGGGTGTGGCCCTCATACACCCCTTATTGGCACCCCAACCTCAGACCACCAGCCTCCAGGGCTGTGCGAAACACATTTCTGTTGTAAAGAACCCAGTTCATGGTATTTTTGTTGTAATGGCCTGAGATAGGGAGTCACCTTCCAGACAAACTGAATTTTTCCTCCAGTCTCTGAGTTTGCAAGCCTTGAATGGAGAAAGTCCGCTTACCTTCTCCCTACCCAGGGAGCCACAAAGTGGGTTTTTCATGAAAACTCTAGCATGTGGGGGAGGGGGAAATAGAGGGAAAATGAGAGAGAGAAGTAGCCCTGCAGGTTTGACCCTTAACTTTTTACATCTGACCTCCACTTGAACTCAAGCTAGAATCTCTGCCATTCCGGGGGCTCACGTGTTATTTCTCTAGCATGCTTTTTACTTTGGTTTCCTAGGTGGTCAGTGGTAAAGAATCCGCCTGCCAATGCAGAAGAGGCAAGAGACACTTGTTCGATCCCTGGGTCTGGAAGATCCCCTGGAGAAGGAAATGGCAACCCACTCCAGTATTCTTGCCTAGAAAATTCCATGGACAGAGGAGCCTGGTAGGCTTCAGTCCATGGGGTCACAAAGAGTTGGACACGACTGTGTGACTGAGCACACTTTTTACTTGGATGTGTTTCAGACTTTGAAAACATCCCACCAGAGCACTTTGGTTAGTTGTATACTCTGTTTCTGCTTACTGGGTGATGTGATAAGCATTGCTGTAAGAAGGCCACTTAGGATGAAGTAACTCTCTGGGAGTTGTGGGCTACCAGGCGGCATTCCAGCATCTAACACACAGTAGGTGCTATATAGTACACCATCAAGAAATGCTTTTTCCTGGTTGTGCTAATTCTTCATTCTCATTGGGTTAAGCAGGCTAAAATTATTCTTTTATCTCACTTTTTAATTTCAGTAACATCTATTTAGTACCTCATGTAAAAGACATGATGCTTGGTGTTATGGAAAATATGAACATGAATAAAATAAGGGGTGGTTACTAGAGAGAGCCAGGTGAGGTGCAGAGGGCTCACAATTTAAGGAGACCTCACTCCCAGGGTCACACAAATATTGATGTTTAGATAACACAATCCCTCAAGGAGCTTGAAGGGTGGAAAGCAATATGGACAAGTATATAATAGATTAGATTTAGGACCTAAAGCAGATGAAAAAGTTCATGAGATTAAAAAAAATAAAATAGACCAAAGACTTAAATATAAAACCTAAACTTATGCATTTCCTAGAAGAAAACATAAGGGAAATTGTTCATGACTTTGAGCTAGGCAAAGCCTTCTTAGATATGATACCAAAAGCATGATTCATAAGATTTTAAAAGTGATAAGTTGGTCTTCATTAAAATTAAGAACTTAGGCTCTTCAAAAGGGATTCCTAGGTGGCACAAGTGGTAAAAACCCACCTGCCAATGCAGGAGACGCAGGAGATCGAGTTTGATCCCTGGGTCAGGAAGATCCTCTGGAGAAAGAGAATGAAACAACAAGCCTCAGGTGGGAAAAAAATATTTGCAAATCACTTATCTGCTAAAGTACTGGAATCCAGGCAACATAAAAATTCTCACCAAGTGCTGGCAAGAATGCAGGACAACTGGACTCTCACATGCTGCTGGTGGGGATGCAGAATGATACAACTGCTCTGGAAAACAATTTGACAGTTTCTTGAAAGTTAAACATGCACCGGTCATATGACAGCACAGTCCATCTCCTAGGTCTTCATCCAAGTAAAACCAGAACCTTGGCTCCCATGAAACCTGTCCATGAATGTTTATACTGCCATGATTCAATCTGCCTAAAGCTGGAAACATCCCAAATGTTCTTTAACTGGGGAACAGATAAACTGTAGTTCTTCCATACCATGAAATAGTACTCGACAATAAAATGGAATGAGCTCTTACAGTAACATGGGTGAAGGGCAAAGTCATTAGCTGAGTGGAAGAGAAGCCAAAAAGCCACAGATATATGATTAGATCTACATGATATTCTAGAAAAGGCAAAACTATAGGAATGCTGCTGGTGCTGCTAAGTCGCTTCAGTCATGTCCGACTCTGTGCGACCCCATAGACAGCAGCCCACCAGGCTCCCCCATCCCTGGGATTCTCCAGGCAAGAACACTGGACTGGGTTGCCATTAGAAAAACCACAAATCAGAGGTTTTCGGGGAATAGGGAAGGGGGAGCGTTAACTATAAAGCAATACATGGAAATTTTGGGACGTGATGAAATGTTCTGTGTCTTAATTGTGGTGATGACTTTGTGACTATGCATTTTTCAAAACTCATGGAACTGCACACCAAAAATGTTGACTTTTCTATAAAAATTTGTAAAAAAAAAAAAAAGTGCAATTCAAGTCAACACATTTTTATTGCAGTACTAGTGTATTGGGATCTGTGAGATGTTGTAAAAGGAATGTGATACATACCCAAACTGGCTTACAGTCTTGCTATAATGTAGGCGTAGGCGCTATGCTGAGCACTTGAGATAAAATAGTGAGCAAATAGACATTAATCCAGTAACTCGACAAATATAAACAGAGGGGTATGAGTGTGTAAAGAATTAATGGTCTGATTGATTCTAGACCATTTGCAAAGCATTGTTGGGGCCATGCTTCTATTTGAGTTGCCACTGGGCTGGATGTGGACTGCAATGGGGAGGAGGGTGGATGAGTTGAGAGTAGCATACAGGATGATGGCTGAGTTTCTGGGTTGTGCAACAGGAGAGAGGTGGTGGAACCTGTAGTGTACTTTGGAAGAGGAGCAGGTTTGGGGTGGAGAGGAGAGCGTGAGCTCAACGTATGAACAAGGGCTGAACCACATGAGCAACAGCTGAGTAAGGGCATAGCTATGCAGTGCTATGAAAACACGCGTGCATACAAAGCAGTGTACATGAATATTTACAGCAGCATTATTTATAATAGACCCAAAGTGGAAACAAATCATAGTCTAGCAACTGATGAATTCATAAATAAAATGTGATATAGCCATACAATGGAATGTTACTTGAAAACATAAAGGAACAAGTTCTGATACATACTCTAACATGGATGAACCTTGAAAACATTATGCTAACCCATGGACGGAGGAGCCTGATGGGCTGCAATCCATGGGGTTGCTAAAGGTCGGGCACAACTGAGTGACTTTCACTTTCACTTTTCACTCTCATGCATTGGAGAAGGAAATGGCAACCCACTCCAGTCTTGCCTGGAGAATCCCAGGGACGGAGGAGCCTGATAGGCTGCCGTCTCCAGGGTCGCACAGAGTCGGACACGACTGAAGCTACTTAGCAGCAGCAGCAGCAGCAGCAGCTGAAAGAATCCAGGCAGAAAAGACAGTGGCATGGAATGTCTTTGGGGGTATTAAATAATTCCATTTATTTCCAGAACAAGCAGATCTGTCGATTCAGAAGATAGATTAGTGATTGCCTAATGCTGAGGGAATGGGGAGAATGGGGTGATGACTAATAGCTGTAAGACTTCCTCTAGGGTGATAAAGATTCTAAAATTAACTGGTGATGGTCGTTGTTGTTCAGTGCCTAGCTGTGTCCAACTCTCTGCGACCCTGTGAACAGTTGCACCACTCTATTAATGTAGTAAAAAGCATTAAATGGTACACTTTAAATGGGTGATTTGCACACTATGTCAATTATATCTCAATAAAAATGTTTTTAAAAGGAAGAAAGATAATCTGTATTAGGATTTTTTTTTTTTAATGTTCTATTTAGAACATTGAAATCTAGTAATCACTTCAATACCCCTCCATGGGAGGATGATTATAAAAATTATGACATATCAATTCCTTGGGATTCAACACAGCAATTAAAAGAAGGGCCGTTAATTTGAAAAAATGTAAACAAGAGTTTTATTTTTATCATAAAAACCAAAAGCTATATAGTGGAGAAAGATGCAATCGATTTTGGGGAAGAATGAGGTTCAACCAAGTGTTGACTGGGGATGCAGAAGGATGGGAGATTGGAGAGAATGGAAATCAAGAGCGAGGGCAGGGATCTCTGGTGGTCCAGTGGCTGAAGACTCCATGCTCCCAGTGCAGCAGGCCCAGGTTCAATCCCTGTTCAGGCAGCTAGATCCCACATGTCGCAATTTAGAGTTTGCATGCAACAAGTGAAAAAAAAAAGAGCATTGTGTTTCCAGAGCTCTGTCATTAGAGGCTCTGAAGTGGCCATGTTAGCTTTTTCCCTAGTGGAGAGTGGGCAAGAAGTTTGAGCAGGAAGGATATACGTGTATGGATGAGGGTGTTGAATTGGTTCTATGCACATGAAGGAAAGCACTGGGAGAAAAACTACATTCTAAGCTCTTAGCTCTTTCCTTTACCTCTCTCCTCCACCCACCCCACTCCAAGACTTAAGCCCTAGATAAATGCACCCACAACCTGTTTTTGAATATTCACTCAATAGCAGATATTATGCTGTTTTTTCTGTGCTTCATCCTGGAGCATCCTTACAACATTGTCTATGAAGTAGGTATTATTATTATCCCCATTTTACGCTGATGAATATCCAATGTTACACTGATCAACGATGGACCTGGGATAATTCAGTCATGCCAGCCCTTCAGTCTGAAGGACTGAGTTAAGCTATGACCCAGCTCAGGAAAATCTTTTATCACAGCCTCCCAAGTTCTCCCACTTTTCTTTTTTTATATATATATATATTTATTTATTTTTACTTATTTATTTAGCTGTGCTGGGTCTTAGTTGTGGCATGCAGGATCTATGTCTGAACCAGGGATTGAACCCAGACCCCCTGCATTGGGAACACAGTCTTAAGTGGGGGGCAGTTCCAGCTCTCCCACTCTCACAGCCCTGTTGGAGATGGCCCATCTGTTGGGGAGACCATGGACTCTAAGACACTGAACACTGTGATGCCCCCACGTGTTGTTTGAATTGTGAGAGTATTTGGTGGGGAGGACCCAAGAGCCCATCCACAGGTCATGCACACGGGCAGCTGCATTCTCTCAACAGTCCAGTTTGAGAGACTGGACTCTGACCGTTATGTGTTAACAGGTTACTCTTTTTCTGAGAAAACTGCTCCTCAAGTGCTTTTTTTAAAAAAAGAAAAACGATTGTTGTTCCTTGCCATCTGGGACCTGCCTGTTCTTGGCTCCAAACCCCACACCCCAGGCCCTTCTGCTCTGGGACCTTCCGTAAACATTACTTGAATTACACTAAAAATTCTAATCGAGCGACAGAACGAGATCCCCAGACACCGGCCGATTTTAGTGGCTTGGTTTCAACTGCTCTGCCCTGGTGCAGCCTCCTCTCTTCCCATTTACATTCTCTCAGTTGTTTCTGCCAGGAGAAACGCTGGCTACCTGAGGCTGTTTCCAAACAAAAAGGAAGTTGGAAGCGCCAGGCTAGCATCCTCCTCTCTCCACCCTGTCTCCTCCTGGCCAGCCTTTTCCCTCCCCTCTCTCCTCCTCACCCCCTTCTCTTCGCACTCCCCCAGAGTATTTTGATCCTGAAAGAAAAACAAGTACAACTGTGTGATCCAGTAGGAACACTGAAGCGGCTCACTGTAACTCAACGTTCAGAATCCTCAGAAACCAGTTGTGACCCCAGGTGCAGAGTGGACTCGCCTTGAAGATTTTGTTCCAGAATTTGTTGTTGTTGTTCATGCAGTCACTGAGTTTTATCCAACTCTTTGCAACCCTAGGACTGCAGCACTCTCGGCTTCCCTGTCCTTCACCATCTCCTGGAGTTTGCTCAAATGCATGTCCATTGAGTCAGTGATGCCATCCAACCATCTCATCCTCTGTTGCCCTCTTCTCATCTTGCCCTCAATCTTTCCCAGATTCAGGGTCTTTTTCAATGAGTCAGCTCTTCGCATTAGGTGGCCAAAGTATTGGAGCTTCAGCATCAGTCGTTCCAATGAGTATTCAGGGTTGATTTCCCTTAGAATTGACTGATTTGATCTCCTTGCTGTCCAGGGACTCTCAAGAGTCTTCTCTAGAATTTACCAGCATGAAATTTTCTAGATGCTTTTATCATGGGCCCAGGATAAAATAATAAGCAACCATCAGCAGAGAAAAGGAAGCATCATTTTCTCAGTTTGGTTAACTGTGGGAAAGGAAAGCCTCGTGAATGCTTGGCTCCTCAATTTGCAGTGCTGGACCAGGGCATCCCCATCACCTGGAGGCTGTCACAAAGGCAGATTCTCTAGTCCCACTCCAGATCTTCCGCATCAGATGTTGAATGTTAACAAGATCCCCAGGTGATTCCTATACATGTTACCATCTAAGAGAACTCACTTAGTAGATAAGACTTTTTTGCCAGTGAAGATGGAGTTTCTGGTCCCCCTTGAGGCTGTAAATCCCTTTGTACAGTTTATCATCCAATAAGGCCCCAGGTGCCATGCTTAGTGTCAGACACAGGGAAGCAGAGAGGGAGAGCAGAGACCTGAGTGGGTGGGTGAGTGGATGAGTGGTTGAAATCTTAGCACCAGTTCTAATCCTTGGCACCAAGCAAGACCCTTCTTCCTGTGGAGGGGTTTCTGAATCCAGCCACAGCTCTCTTTTCTCTGCCATAGGAGGATGTGTGCTTAATTGCACCCGACTCTTTGGACTGTAACCTGCTAGGCTCCTCTGTCCATGGGATTTCTCCAGCAAGAAGACTGGAGTGGGTTGCTATTTCCTCCTCCAGGGCATCTTCCCGACCCAGGAGTCGAACCCGAGTCTCCTGTGTCTCCTGCACTGCAGGCAGGTTCTTTACCCACTGAGCCATCAGGGAAGCCCACAGGAGTGACTCTTATCACGTGGGGGGGGGAAGACGCCCTCCCTTCCAGCCATCTTGGTCATTGTTGCATCTAACACCTGTTGTGAACGTACATCTCAGACATGGAATTAAGTGCCGTATGTGTATTGTCTATCTCAGGGAATCCTCACAGCCAGCTTGTGAGGTGAATACAATTTTTATCTTGATTTGACTTAAGGGAAAAACTGGCGTACAGAAAAGTTGAGTATGTTGCCCAAGGTCATCAGCTAGACAGAGGTAGAGGGGAGAGTCTAACCTTGACTCTAGAGCCTATATTCTGGTGTTTTTCACCTTTCTTTAATCATCGCCTCTGTTCATGAGCCTTTAAAAAAAATTATTTATTTAGTTGTTTGGCTGCATCAGGTCTAAGTTACACTCGGGATATTTAGTTGTGGCATGTTCCCTGACCAGGGATCACACCCAGGCCCCCTTAGCCACGGGGCCGCCAGGGAACTCCCTGTCCAGGAGCCTTTGTAGACATTTTCTCCTAGGTTCTATTTGTGATATTGTAATTTATAACAAGAAATTTATAGCTGTTTAGAAATTTCTAAAACCCTTGAACTTCCCTAAGTGATAAGCATGATAAAGGTGTCTTGATATTCAGAACAACCCCCTTTCATCACACCCATGTTTATGTTAATGAGGTGATTTTGGAGCGCTTCTAAGGTTGGGGGCAGGTTGCCAGGAGAACCAACCATGTGACTTAAGGGTTAGAACTTTCAGTCCCAACCTCCTGACACCCATCCCACCCCCCAGGAAGGGGAGAAGGGGATGAAGGCTGAATCAATCACTAGTGGCCGGTATTTAATCCCATGTAATGAAGACTCCATAACAACCCAAAAGAAAAGGGTTCAGAGAACGTCCAGCTTTCATGAATACCTGGAGATGTGGAGATAGCGATGAGCTGGGAGAGGCATGCAGCTCTGTGCCCTCTCCCCAGACCTTGCCCTTGGCATCTCTTCCATCTGGCCATTCTTGAGCTGTTTCCTTTTATTACAAACTGGTAGTCAAGGTTGTGGTTTTTCCAGTGGTCATGTATGGATGCGAGAGTTGGACTGTGAAGAAAGCTGAGCACCGAAGAATTGATGCTCTTGAACTGTGGTGTTGGAGAAGACTCTTGAGAGTCCCTTGGACTGCAAGGAGATCCAACCAGTCCATTCTAAAGGAGATCAGCCCTGGAATTTCTTTGGAAGGAATGATGCTAAAGCTGAAACTCCAGTACTTTGGCCACCTCATGCGAAGAGTTGACTCATTGGAAAAGACCCTGATGCTGGGAGGGATTGGGGGCAGGAGGAGAAGGGGACGACCGAGGATGAGATGGCTGGATAGCATCACGGACTCAATGGACATGAGTTTGAGTGAACTCTGGGAGTTGGTGATGGATAGGGAGGCCTGGCATGCTACAATTCATGGGGTCACAAAGAGTCGGACACGACTGAGTGACTGCAGTGAACTGAATCTAGGAAGTAAAATGTACTTCTGAGTTCTGTGAGCCACTCTTGCAAATTAACCAAACCTGAAAAGAAAGTCTTGAGCATCAGCAGTATATAGACAATTGATCAGAAGCACACGTTATAACCGGAACTTGGGATTGGCATCAGAAGCTATGGGGATTAGGGGCGGGGAAAGGCTTGGAGCACAGTCTCGTAGGACTGAACCCTTAACCTTTTGGAGTTGATGCTATCTCCAGGTAGATGGTGTCAGAATTGAGTCGAATCATAGAGTACCCAGCTGATATCAGAGCATTGTTTGGTGGTATGGGGGAAAGCTCCAAACGTGTTTTAATTGGCGGCTGAGATTTTACTCGCCCATGAAATTTTAATGCATAGACATATACTGTGTATCTGTTTATATGCTGTATGTGTGTGTTTATATACCATGAGATTTTTCTTGCCCCTCCCAAGAACAAATTTTTGTCCCCTCAGGGATACGATCACACCTGTGGAAAACGCCTCACTCTTTCATGATGACCTGTGGATGATTCTATGTGCTAGGCTGTACCCACAGTGAAGAGCCTGGTGTCTGGGGTTCTAGAAAGACTGTCTGAGCAGAACAGGACCAGGGACCTTGGTCAGATGTGGCAGCATTTTCCATCCTGGAGGAACTGGGTTCAGACCTGCTTCTACCCTCAGCACAGTGGCTGCTGCAGAAAGAGCCCTGGCCTGGGAACCAGGAGACTCAAGAGTCCAACTCCAATCCTGCTCTTGTGGCTCCAGGTCAGTCATTCTCTCGGCACATCCCTTACCGAACTTGGGACTGGGGGACTGAACTCAATTGATACTTTTAAAGGAAAACCATGCTGTGTGTCTAAGAGTAGGCATATTGGTAAGCTTGCAGCAGCACAGAGGACCTGCTGGGGAAGGCTCCTGGATCAGGGTCACAGAGAAGCGCCTGTGCACCCCAGACAGCCTTCCAATCCCTCCTGCCTCCCCCGGGGCTGCTTAGCAGGAGCTCCATCAGTGCATGCCCACGTTATCTTCAATATAAATGAAATCTTGTTTCTGCAAGGTGGAGGCACTCACTCAGTGACTACTTCCCATTTCCATCCCTTTTACCCTATGTATGAGGACTCAGTTGCTAAGTCATGTCCAATTTGTGACCCCATGGACTGTAGCCCACCAGGCTCCTCTGTCCATGGAATTCTCCAGACAAGAATACTGCAGTGGGTTGCCATCTGCCCACCGCCCCCACCTCAGGGGATCATCCCAACCCAGGGAAGGAACCCACATCTCCTGCATTTGCAGGCAGATTTTTTACCACTAAGCCACCAGGGAAGCCTATAGTTAACAATACCAGGTTTTATATTTTATCCCTTACCCCAGTCAGTGACTTTAGGGCAAAAGACTAAAATTCCACTCCTTTCATCCAGCCATTGGAAAGGGATCCAAAAAGAGTGCACCAGGGAGTGGGAGGAAGAGGCACCAGGCAGGTCAGCCTGGAGGGAGTGGGTTCTGAAATGTAGTGATGAGAATTTGAAGCTCAGCCTTGCTAGGTGGAGGATTAAGAGGCTGAGCTGTTCTGGCCTGGTGTGGGCCCAGGCAGCCCCAAGAGGCCTTGGGGAGCTGAGCCTGTTGGCAGCACAGTGCTGGGAAAGCACCTATTGCAGACAAGTGGCTTTGGGCTTATGGCAGGGTCTGTGGACCCACAGCCAGTCTATAAACCTAGGCACCTGAGACTTGCTAGTCCTGATTGGCTGGCCATCAAGGGGCTTATACTGAGTTCCTGCTCGAAGGTTGTTGTTTTCTAATATTAAATGAGAAATGAATTTTGGAAGTGGGAAAGTGTTAACAGGATTTCAAGAATGCTTTTAATCCTTCAGTCCTTTCAAAATGTTCTGGGAAGACTTGATGAAGGAGAAAGGCCTCTGGGCTGGGTCTGGAAGGACCAGCTGGGGCTCTGCAGGGAGAAGGGAGTTCGGGGAAGGAAGCAGGAAGGACTTTCAGCTTCCAGGCACAAATGAATGATTCTTCTGCAAGGTGTCCTTATCTGGGGACTCTGAGAAACTTGCAAGGCTCTCAGTTCTGGTCTGGCTGCATTTCTGCCCAAGCCTCATCTGAGAAATGATTATCTTACCAATCACAGGAAGAGTCAGAAAAAAAAAAAAAAAAAGTGAAACCAAGATCAAGACCCTGACCACTTCCCAGGCACCATAATTCAGGCACATTTCAGGGGTTCTGTACAACTTAGGGTGACACAGTGTTGGGACTACCCAGGGAGAAGGGGCAGCTGATCCCTGAGCACAGGCAGCTGGAAGAAGAGCTCTTGCTGGACGCCGAGACTGGGTGCTGGTGCCACCTGCCAGCTGCTGGTCTGCTTTGGTTGGTGCTGGCGCCTCTCTGGATTCTGGCATCCTGAGTGTTGGATTCTCGGTGATTCCTGGTTTCAAAACAGCTCTGAAATATTCTGCATCAGTGGACTGGGAACCTGGGCAGAAGTTAGGAGACAGAAGGGCCTGGAGATGGGCGGGGGCAAGCATTAGGAAAGAGCATGGGGAGAGGGAGACAGAGCAAGGAGGCGTGTGTCCACCCACTCTCCTCGCCTCCATCCACACCCCTTCCTCGAACCCTCGGCTGTCTTTATTTCTTTGAAAGTGTTAGTCACTCAGTCATGTCCAACTCTTAGTGACCCCATGGACTGTAGTCCGCCAGGCTCTCTCCACGGAATTTTCCAGGCAAGAATACTAGAGTGGGTTGCCATTTCCCTTCTCCAGGTGATCTTCCCGACCTAGGGATTGAACCCAGGTCTCTTGCGTTGTAGGCAGATTCTTTACCCTCTGAGCCACCCCAATATTTATTGTTATTTACTTAAATTCTGAAGTATTTCAAGCATGCTGGTCAGGAGGGTCAGTCACTTAAATATTGAATAAACACTTTCTACTTCAAAATTCTAGGCCTTGGCTTCTTCAAGTGCATCAACAAAACTCAGGGTTGACCTGAGCCAGTGGTCCTCACTATATAATATAAAATACACTCTGTAGCAACCACTCAGATTTAAGAAGAAATGTTACCTTAATGTCATGTTGACTTGTCTTAAAAAAAATAGTGAAACCTACTAGGATGGGAATAATTTTTAAAAATGGAAAATAAAAAGTGTTGATGAGGGTGTGGAGAAACGGGAACGCCTATGCCTTGCTGGTGGGAATGTGAAATGGTGGAGCCTCTGCAGAAACATTTTGGGTAGTTCCTCAAAGAGTTAAGCACAGAATTAGCAAATCACCCAGCAGTTATACTCCTAGGCAGTTGGGTCAGAGATGGTGCTCAAATGGGACTGGCTTGGGTCCTGCCAAGTGGTGACCTTGCGCAAGTTCCAAGGTCACCATGTGTGAAACAAGGGGAAATGTACATGCTGCCTGGATGGCTGTGAGAATTACATAGGGTAATTTTATAAAGCGGGCTCCCCTCCTCATTGCCTTAGCTGGCAATTGCCTCAACACTATGACTGAAGAAACCTGTCTGGTGCCGAGAACTGGTTTAGAAATTAGGGGAGAATCAGCCCTTCTAGCAGATTCCAGACTCTTCCACAACACCCAGAGGCCCTGGTGCACCCCCACCCCTGCTGAACTTGGTGGGAACACCCACCCACTACCTTCCCTCCAGATTGGAGGTACTCAGTTTGGTTTCAGGACTACCTGCAACAGAACAGCCCATTAGGGATCCTGTGGTCTGTCTGGGGTGGGGTTGGTCAGAGCCCTCCAAAGGTTGAGAAGGTGCAGGAAACCAGATCCTCTGATCCTAGAGGCCAGAAATTCAATGAATTAGAATTCGAATGGGGTGGCTCCTTTATCAAAGTTGCAAAGGGACTAAAGACATGGGGTTAAACTGCATCCAGGACTTGGACCTTCTCTGGTGACTCAGACAGTAAAGAATCTCCCTGCAATGTAGGAGAAAGGGAAAGGGAAGTCGCTCAGTCGTGTCCGACTCTTTGCAACCTCATGGACTGTAGCCTACCAGGCTCCTCCATCCATGGGATTTTCCAGGCAAGAGTACTGGAGTGGGTTGCCATTTCCTTCTCCAGGGGATCTTCCCCACCCAGGAATCAAACCCAGGTCTCTTGCATTGTAGGCAGACACTTTACCATCTGAGCCACCAGGGAAGTTAAGATAGGAATGTAGGAGACCTGGGTTCAATCCCTGGGTTGGGAAGATCCCCTGGAGAAGGGAATGGCTACCCACTCCAGTATTCTTGCCCAGAAAACCCCATGGACAGAGGAACCTGGTGGGCTACAATCCATAGGGTTGTAAACAGCTGGACACAATTGAGCCACACACACATGCGACTTGGAAAGAGGGGAACACAGTGCTGAGCCTTCCAAAGCCCTGATTCCTACTGATGGTTTGAAGCACTGTTTCCGTTTCCTTCTTGAAAAGTGTGGTGAAGTCCCATTTTAAATTCATTCTGCTTACATTTCTGATTACTTCTGTTTGTTTAGAGGCTCTGAGATTTGCCAAGTCTCCTTGGATAAACTAGAGAAGGGAAAGAAGAGGCAATTAAAGGGCTGGAGCCGGGTGGTGGTGGGGGAGGTTAGGGAATGGGGAGAGGGAGCAGGCAGGAGAGAGATGGAGCCCCCCCCCCCCCGCAGCTTTCTGAGAGGACGGTGCCCTTACAGGAAGTGCTAACGGAGCCGGCCACCAGAGGACTGGCGGGGTGAAGCCTGTCAGAGCCCTGGGAAAGCCAGGCAGGAGGGAGACACGGCACAGGGTTTGGAACCCGGAAACCTGAATTTCGAATCAGTTCTGAAAGAGACTGCCTCACTTGGTGACTTGGGTGAGGCCCCAGAATCCTCTCGATTCATAGGATGGAAATACTTGAATGCTACCTTTTGTACTTAGTGACCTCAGTTAGAGTCAGCCTCACCCCTGGGAGGGTCAGTGGTGACAAAGGCCTGATGGAGGAGCAGAGCTGGACCTGTAACCTACTGGCCCCAGCTGGCGGCTGGAGTTGAAGTCTGGTCAGGCGTGACCAGCCACCAGACTTGAGGCGGGTCTCAAATTGCCAAGCTGCATAACCAGATTCCCCTGGAGAACATGAAAGGAAACCGGGGACCCAGCAACGTCCAGTTGTCTCTGGGCACTGTACATGGGAGGGTGGGAGCCATGCCCAGCCATTTGCAAGATGAGGAACAGGAGGGAGGAGGGAGAACATAAAAAAGCAAGAGACCCTCCCCCATCCAGACCCAGTTCCCAGTCCCTGCTTCCCGAGGCCCCCGGGACACTATTTCCTTTCCCTTGTTGCCAAGATGCCCACACTCTTCCTATTTTCTGAACCCCCATGAGCCCAGTCCTCCTGGAAGAGTAGCTGAAAGAACTGAAATGATGTACAGGGTTGACTTGGAGAGCTCAGACCTGGGTCCCTAGGCCTACTCGGAGTTGATGGGGGTCCTTCACTTTCTGCCCCCAACACCCCAACTTGCTGACACTTATCTATATCCGATTCAAGATGCTCAGCTCTCTTCCCGCTTGTCTTCCCCACCCCCACCCTACACTCCCAGCAGCAGTCCCTCTGCTACCCGGCCTCTGCTCTCTGCAGTGCCTGGTAGCAGCTGGGAACTGACAGGGGCTTAGCTAATAAATAGCTGAGGACTGACTGACTGACTTTATTTTCTGGGGCTCCAAAACCACTGCAGATTGTGACTGCAGCCGTGAAATTAAAAGACGCTTGCTCCTTGGAAGAAAAGCTATAACAAACCTAGATAGCATATTAAAAAGCAGAGACATTACTGACAAAGGTCCGTGTAGTCAAAGCTGTGTTTTTTCCAGTAGTCATGTATGGATGTGAGAGTTGAACCATAAAGAAAGCTGAGTGCTGAATAACTGATGATTTTGAACTGTGCTGCTGGAGAAGACTCTTGAGAGTCCCTTGGACAGCAAGGAGATCCAATCAGTCCATCCTCAAGGAAATCAACCCTGAATATTCATTGGAAGGACTGATGCTGAAGCTCCAATACTTTGGCCACCTCATGCGAAGAACTGGCTCATTGGAAAAGACCCTGATGCTGGGAAAGATTGAAGACGGGGAGAAGGGGACGACAGAGGATAAGATGGTTGAATAGCATCACTGACTTGATGGACGTGAGTTTGAGCAAGCTCCAGGAGTTGGTGATGGACAGGGAAGTCTGGTGTGCTGCAGTCCACGGGGTTGCAAAAAGTCAGACACAACTGAGCAGTGGGGACATTTACCCCTTGGCCACCTAAGTTGCTGGAAACCGCAGGGTCTGCCTTGGCCCTTCCATCTCCCTCAAGACCTGCACTCAGGCACAGAGGCCTGGCCTTGAACTTCTGCCTATTTCTGCCCTGGTCCTCTCCTCCAGGTTTCTACCACCCCACTGACTTATCATCTGGCTGGTGCAACTGCTTCCTACACTCCACGCTCCACTCAGCTGCCCAGGAAATCCCGGACACCTTCACTTTTCAGGGCTGCCCAATCCTCTTAACTTTCAGATCACTCCGTGTTCTGGATCTGGAGCAGGCCTGTGCCCACCCCTCTAGCCTCACCTTCTCCGCTCCTGGGGTCTTACTTTTGGCTTCAGCAGCATGCAACTACTGGACCCTTAAAAGGTCTCCCCACTTTTTCCTGGGAAGTCTGTAGTCACTCTGCCTCTCCTGTCACCAAACTAGCTCTAACTCATCTTTTAAGACTCAGCTCAGTCATTTCCTCTTCTAGAAGGTTTAGGAGGCTTCTCCAGGTGGGATCAGGGCCCTCCACTGGGTTCCCAGAATCCCTTGTGCTTGGGTCTAATCAGAGCCCCTACTTGGCTGGGCCATCGTTATTCCCTGATCTGAGGCTTCCCAAGACAGTGACAGACAGCCTGGTACTTCCTTGAGCACCAGGAAAGCAGACTACCTGGGCTTAATGTCTGCTGGGCTCTCTTTTAGCTGTGTGACTTTGGGCAAGCTGTTTAACCTCTGTAAGCCTCAATTTCTTTACCTACATGGTAGAAATAATACTACTCAGATCACAGGCTTATAGGAAAAAGGACAGGCTATGCATGTACAGCCCTTAGCATCCCATGCCTGGCTTGCAAGGATAGCTCCATGGATGCTATGGAGAATGTGAGCTGCTAATGGAACTGAGAAAAACAGTTCTAGGACTGCTGGGGCAGAAGGTCTCAACACATCAGGGCTAAATCTGCTGTTCCAAGAAAGAATTAGGAAGTCTTCTGGAAAACAGCCGCAGCAGCAACAACAAATCTTAAGTGTTCCTTCGAGGAAGTTGGGAGAGACTTGCAAAACCAGGCGTTCAGCACAAACTGTGATTGAAATTTTAAAGTGAAAATGGAAGTTTAAAGGAAAACATGGATCTTCCTTGGGGGCCGGTGGGGAGGACATGGGCCTGTTGATGGAGGGACAATTGATCAAAAAAAGGAAGGTAAAAGATGGGAAGTGTGCAGCTTCCCGGCAGCAGTGGTGGAGAGACGAGACTGGGCTCCTAGGGAATAGATGCTGCCCCTCGGGGCGGTCGGCGCTTAGCCTGTCCAGGAACTTGCTCTCCGGGATTTATCTAGGCGGCTCTATAAATTCTAGTCCTGGGGGAACCTGGCACAAGGCGCCCAGGGAACCTGGGCTGGGGTGGAAGACAGCAGGTAGACGTCTTTGCGATCGGCTGCCCAGAAAGACTGTGCGAGAGTAGCAGCAAGTCCTGAAGAACTGGGGACGGCCTCGGTTGTCCCCACCCCCCTCCCCATGTCCCTCCTCGAGAAATGCCAAGGGCAAAAGTGCGCGGACCCAGGGGTCAACTGGGATGCGGGGTGTGCCCTAGGTACCTCTCAGCCTCCAGACTCAGACCTCAGTCTCCACCTCCTGGCAGTGGGTTCGCAGCCTGGTGGTTGGAAGAAGAGCTCCGGTAAGCCGCCCGAGCCCGCCCCTCCCGGCGGCCTCCCCCAGCGTTTGGTCAAGTCTCGGAGCCGGGACGTGAAGCAGCTGGCGCGGGAGCGGGGCCCCGGGCGCGAGCGGACTCGATAGCTGACGGTCCGCCGGGGCCGGCCGCCGAGTTCCCCCGCGGGGCCGACGCGCCGGGCGGGGACCGGGTCCGGGGCCCGGGCGCGGAGCAGCGCCAGGAGGTCCGGGCGTGAGCGTGACCTCACGGGGAGGGGCCAGCGCGGCGGCCCTGGGCTTGGAGCCGAGCGCCGAGAGCGCAGCGCCGCCCGAGCCGAGCCGCGAGGAGCGCACGCCGCGGCCCCGATGGAGCGGTTCAAAGGTGAGGACGCGGGGTCCCGGGGCGGCGCGCCCCCAACCCCTTCCCACCCGCACGGCGCCAGAAGGCAGGGCCGAGGGTAGCGGGGGCCGTCCCCGAGTGCGCCTCGCGTTCCTCCGGGGCTCAGGTGAGCCAGGCCGGCGACCCCTGCCCAGCCCGGACCTGTGCCGAAGATCTTTTGATCCTCCCAGGCGCGGAGGCCGGGGCGGGGTCGGCGTGACGAGGCTTCTCACCTGTCGGAGGGCCGGGGGTGCACATGCAGACCCGCCTTCTAAGCCCCGGCCACCTCGGAAAGATGCCAGGGACCGAGCGTTTCCGAGTGAGGTCGGAAGAGTGCGGGGCTGCTTGGGGGGCGAAAGGGCAGGTAGTCGGGGTTTCTGGAGCGGGTGCCAGTCAGAGTGGAGGGCTTCTTGCAGACCCCGAATAAAAGCTTGCGAGGGGATGCGCTTGGGCGGTGGGGTGGGGTGGGGTGGGCGCGCAGCTCGGCTCCCGGCTTGGTCGGGCCACCGCAATCGTGCGGGTGCTCCGGTAACTGCCTTATCCCCAGGCAGGGGCGGGGTGCCGGGATTTGGGGCCGAGTAGGGTGCCCGGCAGGTGGAGCGCGTCCCAGCCCAAAAGCTTAGCTCCGGCGCAGCTGAGCAAGTTTCGGAGTTGGCCTGGGCCCTGATATCTCGGCCAAACCCTCCCGGGCGGCTGGCCGGCCGGGGTTGTGCTGGTTGTGCCCGGCTCGCACCCGAGCTCAGAGCTCTCCCCCTCCCCGCCCCACCCCGGGGCTGGAGTCTAGAAGCCTCCGATGGCACATGGCACGTCTTTTGGAAAAGGTTAAGGAGCTGCCCCTTAATCGCGACGCTGTAGGGACCCCCCCCCAACTCCCCCGCCACAACTCCTTTCCTTTGGGGAAACATCTTGCATTTTCCTGGTCTGTCTCTACCAAACCTGCAAAAGGAAATACTATTTCTATATTTATTTTCTCCTGGGAAAGAATAATGTAGAAAAACGTTCAGATTCCCAAGGAATCTCTCTCCCAGCGGTTTCTCATTTCTGAACTGACATAAATTTTAGGGCTCAGCTTTGGTTCTCTAAACCAAGTTGGATCTTTTGATTTTTCTCATGTTTTTTTCTCATCTGGGTCAACTGGTTACAGGTGAGGAAGGGTCTTTGCCAAGAGCACAGAAGACAGCTGGGGAGACAGGGTTAACTAAGCTGGCAACCTTCCTTTTTTTTTTTTTTCCTGTGAACCCTCCCTGGAGCCTCTCTCACATTTCTAACCGGGATTGAGTGTTTTTTGTTTTTTTTTTTTTTGTCTCAAATTCTGCTGAGATCACGTCAGTTTGTGCCTGGATGGCTGAATGTGTCCTTCTGTAGTCTCTGAACACTTGAGGCCACAGACCCTCTCCTTCTAAAATGGCAGTTTGCTGCTCCCTGCCCCACTGGGCCCCCTCCGCCCTCTGGGAGGGACCCTCACAGGGAATTCAGTTCTTAAGCTGTTTCTCTGAGGAACCCTTCCAGCTCAAGAGTCTGCCCTTCCTGAATTATGTCAGCTCCTGATGGAAGGTCCAAGTTGCAAGCTACTTTCTCAAATCGGTATGTTAATCCTTCTGAGTTTAGGGCAAATGATAACATTTTGGGTCATCTTTCCAAACACCCAGTGATTATCAGAAGGTTTTTGTCTTAATAGCTTTCAACTTGGCCCTTAACCTGAGTAAGTCTTCTTGGTTATCTTTTTCTCTTGGGAGTTTAAAATCCACCCCCCCCCACCCTCAAAGATCCTTGAATGGTTTATGCCAGCTGAAGGAAATTTTAGTTGCCAGTTCAGAGTGTTTATGTTTTGGGTAACCCATGCATCTGCCTTCTCATTTTGCAGTAAATCAAGCATAGCCAGTGATAAGGGAATACACTTGAGAATTATCTGGATTGCAGGGGGCTCATTTAGTGTTTGATTCTGGGGAAAATTCTCCAAGGTTCCCTAGTGAAAGTTACTAGTCTGTTTACTGCACCTTTCAGCTGAGGAATCTGGGAATTTCCCTGCCCTGCCTCGCCAGAGATTGTAGAAATCCCCATTCACTTAAAAAGCTGAGTTGTATGTTCAACAGTCACTGCATTGAAAGGTTGACCCGTGCAAAATTAAGTTTTGTTGTGGTTGTTCAGTTGTTAAGTCCTGTCCAACTCTTTGTGACACCATGAACTGCAGCAGGCCAGGCTTCCCTGTCCTTCACTATCTCCCAGAGTTTGCTCAAATTCATGTCAGTGATGCCATCCAATCATCTCATCCTCTGTTGTCCCCTTCTCCTGTTGCCTTCAATCTTTCCCAACATCAGGGTCTTTTCCAATGAGTTGGCTCCTCACATCAGGTGGCAAAGTGTTGGAGCTTCAGCATCAGTTCTTCCAATGAATACTCAGAGTTGATTTCCTATAGGATTGATTGGATTGATCTTGCAGTTTAAGGGACTCTCAAGAGTATTCTCCAGCACCCCAATTTGAAAGCATCAATTCTTTGGCGCTCAACCTTCTTCATGGTCTGACTCTCTCATCGGTACATGACTACTGGAAAAGCCATAGCTTTGTCAATGTGGACCTTTGTCAGCAAAATGATGTCTTTGCTTTTTAATACATTGTCTAAATTTGACATAGCTTTTCTTCCAAGGAGTAAGCGTCTTAATTACATGGCGGCAGTCACTGTCTGCAGTGATTTTGGAGCCCAAGGAAATAAAATCTATCACTGCTTCCACTTTTCCCCTTCTATTTGCCATGAAGTGATGGGACAGGATACCATGATCTTAGTTTTTTGAATGTTGAGTTTTCAGCTGGCTTTTTCACTTTCCTCTTTCACCCTCATCAAGAGGCTCTTTAGTTCCTCTTTTCTTCCTGCCATTACAGTGGTATCATCTGCATATCTGAGGTTGTTATTTCTCCCAGCAATATTGATTCCAGCTTGTGATTTATTCAGCTCTGCATTTCACATGATGTAATCTGCATGTAAGTTAAACAAACAGGATCACAATATAAAGCCTTGTCATACTTCTTTCCCAATTTTGAACCAGTCAGTTGTTCCATGTAAGGTTCTAATGGTTGCTTTTTGACCCACGTACAGGTTTCTCAGGAGACAGGTAAGGTGGTCTGGTATTCCCACCTCTTTCAGAGTTTTCTACAGTGTGTTGTGATCCACACAGTCACAGGCTCTCATGTCGTCAATGAAGCAGAAGTAGGCATTTTTCTGGAATTTCTTTGCATTCTCTGTGATCCAACGAACGTTAGCAGTTTGATCTCTGGTTCCTTTGCCTTTTCTAAACCCACTTTGTACATCTGGAAGTTCTCGTTTCACATACTGCTGAAGCCTGTCTTAAAGGATTTTGAGCATGACCTTACTAGCATGTGAATGAGTGCACTTGTACAGTAGTTTGAACATTTTTTTGGCACTGCCCTTCTTTGGGATTGGAATGAAAACTTACCTCTTCTAGTCCTGTGGCCACTGCTGAGTTTTTCCAAATTTGCTGACCTATTGAGTGGGGCACTTTAACAACAACATTTTTTAGGATTTGAAATAGCTCAGCTGTAATTCCATTACCTCCACTAGCTTTGTTTGCAGTAATGCAAACAAAAAATCTCAAAAATGACAGAATGATCTTGGTTCATTTCCAAGGCAAACCTTTCAGCATCACAGTAATCCAAGTCTGTGCTCTAATTACTGATACTGAAGAAGCTGAAGTTGACTGGTTCTATGAAGACCTACAAGACCTTCTAGAACTAATACCAGAAAAAAGATGTCCTTTTCATCATAAGGGATTGGAATGCCAATGTAGAAAGTCAAGAGATACCTGGATTTGGCTTTGGAGTACAAAATGAAACAGGGCAAAAGCTAACAGAATTTTGTCAAGAGAACACACTGGTCATAGCAAACATCCTTTTCCAACAACATAAGAGATGACTCTCCACATGGACATCAGAAAATGGTCAGTACCAAAATCAGATTGATTATATTCTTTGCAGTAGAAGATGGAGAAGCTCTATACAGCCAGCAAAAACAAGACCTGGAGCTGACTGTGGCTCAGATCATCAGCTCCTTATTGCAAAATTTAGGCTTCAATTGAAGAAAGTAGAGAAAACCACTAGTCCATTCAGGTATGACTTAAATCCCTTATTATTGTACAGTAGAGGTAATGAAGTGAGTCAAGGGATTAGATCTGACAGAGTGCCTGAAGAACTATGGACAGAGGTTTGTATCATTGTACAGGAGGCAGTGACCAAAACCATCCCAAAGAAAAAGAAATGTAAGAAGGCAAAGGGATCGTCCGAGGAGACTTTACAAATAGCTGAAGAAAGATGAGAAGCAAGAGGCAGGGGAGATAGGGAAAGATCTACCCAACTGAATGCAGAGTTCCAGAGAATAGCAAAGAGAGAGAGAAGGCCTTCTTAAATGAACAATGCAAGGAAGTAGAGGAAAACAATAGAATAGGAAAGACTAGAGATCTCTTCAAGAAAATTAGAGATACCAAGGGAACATTTCATGCAAAGATGGGTTCAATAAAGGACAGAAATGGTATGGACCTAACAGAAGCAGAAGATATTAAGAGGTGGCGAGAATACATGGAAGAAATACACATAAAGATCTTAATGTGTTTGGTCACTCACCTAGAGCCAGACATCCTGGAGTGTGAAGTCAAATGGGCCTTAGGAAGCATTACTGCAAACCAAGTAAAATTAAGTATGTTGGTCCCAATCTTCCATTAACCAGTGCAGCCTCTAGTGTCTGAGTCTCCTCTTGCCTGTCAGAGATTGAGGGCCTTTTTCTTTTAAAGGTAAGATTGAATAATTATGAAATAACTAGGCACATGGTAGTTTTAACAGCAAAATTAAATAGAAGTGCAAGATGTATTGGAGTCTCAGAACATTTGTAAAAATTGTAAAGAATTGTTTGTGATACTTTTAAGAATAGGTAAACTGCCTCATCACCATCTCCAGAATCTCAAAATGTTTTCTCTCATTTGTAAATCTCACAAATCAGTCAGTACAGGAGAAACTGTTTTCCATATTCCCCAGTCTGCATGTTACATACTGTGCATCGTGAAAGCTAGCCTGTCATTTTTAGGCTCTGGGCTGATTTTCCATTGTTTCTTAAGATGTAAAGAGATGTCTGGAGGTAAAGAGTCTTTGGAATATCACCCAGTGTGTAATGCAGAAATACTTCCAGGCTTTCTCCTCATCCTTTCTAAGCCATTCTGCTAGACAGCCATGGTTCTCCTAAGCAAAACCAAGGTGGTAGAGGAGGAAGTATGTGGGGGTGTCTTCCCCAGAGAGGTGGAGCTTTTATAAGAGTTGTCCTAGAAAGTGATGGTAGAATTGCTGTATTTTGCATGTGAATTTCTTTGGTATTGTCTAAACTGTGCTAAATCCTATGGGGTACTTTGAGATGGTTCCTGTCCTGGGTGTTTACATATTTATGAATCTCCTAAGAGCATCCTTGTGTCCCTGTGGATGAGCCCATTGGCTGAACTCGCACCATGTGGTCAGGGATTCTGGTTCCTACTGCTCTTCCAGCTGGTGAGTGTGTCCAGGGCCAAATGTGACTGACCTACTATCTGTGGATTGCACTTGGAAGTCCCTGCCAAAGCTTCCTGAAATTGCGTCACACTTGGAGCCATACAGACACAGTTGAGATAGTTGCTTTAATTTGGATCACGATAATTGGTCAAAAGTGGATCATCCCTTTCCTGTGTTCTTTGGTTTCTGAGTCAGATCACCTGATTGCCAGGAGAGGGCACTTAATTCTTGGGCACTGGAAGATAGGGATGAGCTGTGAAGAGTCAAGCCAGTAAAGATACTTGAAAGCTTATGTGGGAATCATGCGATCTGTGGCCAGGGAAGGTCTGAAAAAGGAAAACTAATTAAAAGGGATGAACAGATTGATAGTATTTGTTTCACCTTCAGAAGCGTCATCTGAATTTGTTGTTCTTCCTTGTCGAGGAGCTCAGGTTTTTCCAGTTGAATTTCTACTTAAGGCAGAGAGTCGTAACTTTAAACACATGTAGGAGATATTCAGGGAGCTTTAAAAAAGATGACCTCCATCCAAGACATTCTGGGAGATGGAAGTGGCAGCCCACTCCAGTATTCTTGCCTGAAAAATTCCCTGGACAGAAGAACCTGGTGGGCTACAGTCCGTGGGACTGCAGAGTCAGACACAACTGAATGTGCACGTGTGCACCTGCACACACACATGACATTTTGATTTAACTGGTTTAAGGGTTCAGCTTAGGTAGTGTGTTTTTTAAAGCTCTGGGTGATTCTAAGGTGTAGCCAATGATGCGAGCCTTTGAAAAAAAGTATGTAACACTTTCCTTACCTAGAAAATTAAGAGCAAGTGTGGCGTGAAACAGATACCTCTTCCATACTTACCTGATGTGGTTTAACCAAATCTTGTGATGGTGCAGAAATCTAACGTAATTGCGAAAGCTTTTAAAGGCTTTAAAGGCTGTGGGAAAGCTACTGAAGAACAATCTCCCATGTGATGCTTCTGAATCCTAAGCTTGGTGTTTGCTCATGATCGTACTTGACCTTGAACCCTCCTGACTTTGAAGCTCTTTGTGTGGGAGCCCTCGATGCTTTGGCAATGAAGTGGTCTGAAACAAATCCTGAGAGGTCACCTTTGGTGCTGAAAGGACAAGAGGAGTGGGGGGATTCTACTCTGGGCCCCTGCCCTTTTCAGAAGGGGCCAGTGCTCTCGGAACTGGGCTTGTTCCAAGCCCCATTAAAGGGCAGGAGGGGCCAAGGAGCTTCAAAGCTGAGGAAGCTGTGCCAGTTTTCTTCCAAATCCCTTTAATGATGGGAAGCGTTTCTCTAAAGACTTCTGTCATCCAGAGATGGGAGGCTTTCCCCAAGCTGAGGGAAGATGGCACTTCTTCCCGGAGCCTAAGCAGAAATGGGAGGGGAGAACAGTCAGGGTGCAAGGAAGAGGCAGCTCTATGGGAACTGGGAGCCCCACGGGTTCTGCTTGGTCGGGTGAATCACTCCCCAGGCCTCAGTATCCCCTTCTAGGAAACAGTCTCCAGCGTCTGTCCATCCGGTTTTCCGAGCACTCTTCAGCGCCACTTGCTCTGTGGTCGCTGAGGAATCTCTGGAGGGTGAATGTGCCCTGGGGAGGGGAGGGAAGTGAGAGAGAGAATGTGGGCAGCCCAGAAAACGTCAGTTGAGGATTGTGATTCTTATAAATAAAACCAATTTCCTGTTGAGAGTGGAGCACGGCAGCCTTGGTGGGAAAGAGGATGCCATCAGCTGTGCAAGGAATTTGTGGCTCAAGGACTTTTGTGTGAACGTGCCTCCAAAGCCCGGAGCCTAAGACGCAGGATTATTCGCTCCCATTTGAGAGACAGGTCCACTGAGATGAAAGAGATTAACTCAGAAAGTCAGAACCCAGATAAGAGATCCCCGAGAAATGAGTTTCTAATGGGTAGAGTCCTGTTCTAATAACAGCAGGGCTTATTGAGAAAGGAGTGCTCAGAACAATTTCAGGCTCTTTCCTTATCAGTGTCCTTTTAGCCAGGAAACAAGCCACTCAGTGAAACTCCTTTCAGTCTTCAGGCCCACGTGCCGCCCCTTCCAGGAAGCCTTCCCTGAGTTGCTTTGTGTTCCCTCACTATTTTAGGTACAGCACATCCCAAGTGCTCAGAAACTATTTGTTGAATTAAAGTCACATTGTCTTATCGTTATATGTCTGCCTGCCCTGAAACCCGTTCAAAACGCGGTTGTTTCTCTCCTGCAAGGATGGCTTCCTCTCAGCCCTAGGACACTGCCAGCTGACATAGTAAGTGTCTGGGACATGATGGGGGAATGAGCGAAGGAATGAATTCCAGGCAGCAGGAGCCCTGGGCACCAAGGAAAATGAGGCATGATCCCAAAGCCAGATTCCAGACGTGGAGACTGCAGGCCCACAGTGGCCACCCTTGGCTTTCTCGACTTGAGCCTGTTTCTGTCTGTTCCAGCACAGGGGTGTTGCTGTCTGGTGGCGCAGAGAAGGATGCTGCAGGTTTCTGCTTGTGAGTATGAGCCTGCCTGTGCCCCCTGCAGCAGCTCACCCGCCTCCAGGGCTCCTGAGGGCACAGACCTGGCTCCGCCCATGCTCTGGACCGATTTCTGAGGGATGTTTTGGAGCTGGGCACGGGCCTGGGCACTCCGGGACTCAGGGTTCTAATCTGGCCTTGGCCACTAACTCTGTGCGACCTTGGGCAAGTCAATTAATCCCTCTTGGCCTTGCTTCCTGTACAAATGAGGATAAAGACTACTAACTGCTGCTTGGTGGAATAACTTGTAAGAGCTGTGCTGTCCTTGTAAGGGACAATTTTATATTAATTCAGGGGAGCAGATACCCGGAAACCTCTGACATGGTTTTGACCCCTCCAGTTCCTGCCTTCTTCGGGTGGCTGGGTGGTCCTCACAGCCGTGGTACCAGCCGTGCCCCTCATGCTTCTGGAAGCTCTGAGCTGGGGATGCTTAGTCGTTCCCAGGCAGCCCAGGTTCTCAGAGTGGCTATGTAATTCCCTCGAGGTCAGCTGGAAGGGCAAGGAATTCCTCTGCTGTCTCACTAAGTTTATGTAGGAGAGGCCCTTGCATTCTAACAAGAACTTCAAGCTCTTTACTAATTTTCTGTCGCTTGACTCTCACCTTCTCCCTGAAAGTGAAAGTCACTCAGTGGTATCCGACTCTTTGTGACCCCATGGACTGTAGCCCACCAGGCTCCTCTGTCCATGGAATTCTCCAGGCAAGAGTACTGGAGTAGGTTGCCATGCCCTCCTCCAGGGGATCATCCTGACCCAGGATCAAACCTGCATCTCCCAAATTGCAGGCAGATTCTTTACCATCTGAGCCACCAGGGAAGCCCTTGGTCTCAAACTAATGAAAAACTCCACTGAAAGGGAGGAGTAAGGAGAATGCATAGAAAAAGTCAAGAACATGCATTGCATTACCCTGGACACACTGTACTGGTTATAAACCAGATGAGCCCAGCATATTCTCATGTCCCGTCTCTCTGTGGACCTTAAATATCTGCCAGGGAGGGCAAGGCGGAAGTTGTGCTGACAGCAACAGAAGCCCTGCCCTGCTTTTTCCCTAAACAGATCCCTGAGTTCTCTCACTTCCTTGAGCCCCTCCCAGGGACTTCAAAGACAGCAGCAGCCCTATTGAGTGTGGTCAGGTTGGTCCCAGCATATTGCAGATTGACTGCCTGCTCCTGATTCAGTGGGGGAAGGATGGTTGGCTGTCAACTCTTAAGAGAGCAACCTTCTGCTCCCAGGAGGAATCTGAGCGGGGCCATGTGCATTCCTGCCCCTAGAGGTGCCTTTCCCCAGGAGAGTGACCAACTGTCCCAGTTTACCCAGGACTTTGCTGGTTTTGCCACTGAAAGTGCCACATCCCAGGAAATCCCTCAGTCTCAGACAGACTAGAGTTGGTGGGTCAAGTCACCTTGTTCCCAAGCCTCAGCTTTATTGAAAGGCTAAATCAAATGTGGTTGCTGCTGCTGCGCTAAGTTGCTTCAGTTGTGTCCGACTCTGTGCGACCCCATAGACAGCAGCCCACCAGGCTCCCCTGTCCCTGGGATTCTCCAGGAGAGAACACTGGAGGGGGTTGCTATTTCCTTCTCCAATGCATGAAAGTGAAAAGGGAAAGGGAAGTTGCTCAGTCGTGTCTGGCTCTTAGCGACCCCATGGACTGCAGCCTACCAGGTTTCTCCATCCATGGGATTTTCCAGGCAAGAGTGCTAGAGTGGGTTGCCATTGCCTTCTCCAAAATCAAATGTAGTTACTCCACAGCAAAGATGAACGGAGCCAGTTATTTCATCTCTTTGACAAGAAAGCAAAAGCCCAAAGCTTAAAAACCAGCACTTTGTAACTTAGTTTGTAGCTGCATGATACCACCAGTGTCCTGAGAAAGAGAAGCCAGACTTGAAAAGCCTACACACTGTGTGATTCCATTTGTGTGACTTTCCGGAAAAGGCCAAACTGTCCAAAAAGAAAAACAGGTCAGTAGTTGCTAGGGCTGGGACAAAGGCTTCACCACAAAGGGGCTTGAAGGAAATTTCTAAAATGATAGAAATCTTCATTTCTTGAATCTGTATCACAGTGTTGGTTATGTAGTTCTAGAACTGTGCAGTCAACAGGGCAGTTTTGTTTTCGCCCTTTGTGTAATTTATACCTCCAGAAAGCTGACTTTAAAACAAACCCTAGCCATTTATGACACTGTGGTATCAAATGAAGAATCCATTGAGCGTGTGGTTGGCCATCATGGGTTGTAAATAGAATCTGAGGTCTTGGTGTGGTCATGCCTGCAGCCGTCTGGAGGCGCAGCAGGTGGTGAATTCTGGTACAAAATAAATGACTACTTGATGGTAACTTATATGCAAGAGACTTATCTGTGAGGCACAACCAGGGTGATGGTGGAAGCTCTTCTTCTATTGAGAGAAAAGGAAAAGCTGATCTCCTAAAACCCAGGCAACAGATGTGCCCAGGAAGGTCATGGAATACTGAAGCCTTCGCCCTGGGCTCCCCCCTGGGAACTCTTCTGCTGCACACATATGGCTCTAATGTATTAACTTTGGCAGCCTTTCTGCTGCAAGTTTGTTTTTTTCCACCAATCAAGTTATTGAATTGGAATTGAGTACCCAAGTCTGCACCATAGTTATTTCCTGGCCAACGTTTTGTTTTTGGCAGTCCTGCGTGTCTATGCTAGATAGGATTGATTCTGAGGAGGGAGAATGAATGATTTAGCAAAATAACGCACCTAGCCTCATGCCAGGTAAGGGGTTAGGAAGCTAACCCCTGGTTGGAAGCAAGACGTCTTGTTTCCGACAAGACTTAGCAACTGAACAACAACAACAACTCTTGTTTCCAAGCAGGGAAAAGCCTTGTGATGCACAACCAGCACTAGTCCTTGGTTACCAGCCCAGGAGGTGGGATATGGAATCCCACGAAAATAAGGAAGTATTAATCTGGTGGTCCTAATGGAATCTGAAGAGCTTCGTGGTTCCCCATTTCTTACAAACTCATACCCCAAGTCGAACTGGCTTGTTACTCAAGTGAACGGTGTCTGGCTCTATGGCCCCAGTAGCTGACTCTGTGTCTTCTCTGTTTTGTTAAGTACAGCGGGTTGGAAGGCTGTAGAACCTTCATCCGTGAGGACCATGTGGGCCCAGGTGACTTTCAACCATGAATTACGCTGTAGAATTTCACACACGCAACTCTTCTTAATCATACATGTGTCTAGGATGCTAATTACCCACAGAGGCTGTTCCACCTGTTCTTGGGGGTATTTAGGAAGAATTCCTGAATAATAAACAGAATAATAATAGAATAATTGCAGTCCTTAGTCCTAATGGTCCCAACTATGTTGGAGGACACCAGCGAGGGCGGGAAAGAGGCAGGAAATACCTGTGCGTATTTGCAGTGAATCTTCCCTGATGCATTCTCAGGCCTGGCTTGTGGCGAGCTTTGGGGCTGCCCAAGGGCCCACTTCTAGGTTGAGTGCAAACATGAGTATTAGTCTGAGTTCTGCAGAGAAACTGGGAATGCAAGGTGGGGAAATTCCAGATACTTCCTTACCTGAACTGCAAAGTGTTACCACCATCTTCCTGGGCTACCTTGGCATGCTGGCATTTTTTTGGGGGGTTCTGTCTTAGCCTTTCTCTTAGACCAATAAATGGGAGTCCTGCCACTTCCTTTCGTCCTCCATGCCCCCCTTTCCTCTCTCCCAGTTTTTACACAACAGGATTTATTCATGTTAACTGTATTCAAGTCCCCAGATGGGGAAGAAAAAAGATTGTGTTGAATGAGCTTATTGTTTGGAGACTTCACTGACTTCTTTTATTTAATACCCAAAGTCCTTGAACATATTGAGCTGATTTACTAAAATTCAAATACGGGCCTTTTGGAAGGAACTTGGAGGGTGCTGGGTGTCCCTCATAGCAGGGCTGGGACCTATTGGGTGGAGGGTTTGCCAGGGACATCCTGGCTTCATCTTCATGCTCTTGGGTCTCCTTGAGGGCAGATATTCCCATTTATAACCCCAGATTTCTTATGAGCCTGAGATGATCACCACCTTATTGCCCTTGGCATTGCTGGACCTTTTGTGGTATCCCCTTCTAGCACTTTTTTTTTTGACACAGTGAAGATGGATACCACCACTGGGTACTTCCATCAGCAGAGCCACACAACCGCCCCCACTTCCCCACCCCGCTCCCCGCAACCACGGCTTCAGCTTGACAGTTTCCTGTGCCAGTGGAATGAAATAAAGGGTGGTGATGTGGCAGAGCTTGGGCAGCCTGTGGCTTAAATGCCTGATGCAGTGGAGCTGGTCCGTGACAGTCAGGGCAGAGTTGCATGGTGTGTCTTTCAGCATGTTTTGGAGATGGGGTCTCTGGGAGGAATTTTGCTGGAGCTGTGGCTGAGGGTCATGGTGTGTCTGACAGTCCAGTGCGGTTGCCTAGGCTCAGGGATGGTGGGGTGTCTGGAGCCCTTGAGGGTTTCCTGAGAGTCCTGTGGGTACCAGAGCTGGGCTGAGACTCGTGTCTCGCTGGAGACAGTGCAGGTCTTTCCTGGTCCCAGTCAGTAACATCCCAGATGCCCTGAAAGTTAGACTGTGGCCAAGCGGGTCGGTTTGAAGACAACACCATCACAGGCAAGTGTGAGTGCCTCTTTGGTCCTGCGGAACCCCTCCTGGGTGCAAACAGCCCCACAGCTGCTCCTGTACATTCAGCCTTCTCTTCCCTGCTCCCTCTATTTTCTCTCCACCACCCCGACTCTCTTCTTTCATTCCTTTATTCTCTTCCTTTTGATTTTTTCATTTTTTTTTTCCTCTATGAGTTCTGTTCAAGTCTCCTGTATCTATAGAAAAGGGATCTTCCCCATGAGCCTAAGGTCAGAAAGCCCCAGAAAGAGAGTTTTGCCTTGGCCCCAGGTCTCTACTCTCATTTCTAGCAGCCAAGGCTTGAATCCCAGGCTTCACTGCGGGTGGAATGGGGAGCTGATGACCTCAGAGGCAGGATGGGAAGTGGGGCACGCTCCCAGCCCATCAAGGAGCATCTCATTCCTTCTAGGAAGAGGAGGCCTGAGTGAAATCTGTTCTATGCAGTCCCTAACTGCTTCATCAGGCCTTAGAGAGTGTCGCTGCACACTGCCTGCTGCAGAGAAGGCCCCCTTTCCCAACCCTCGTGGTCCAGCCACATGCTAACCCATCCCACCTGACCTGGTGCAGGCTAATGTGACTGGTCAGTGACTCGGATTCCCGGGAGAGTTCTCACCCTCTCTCTGTGGGTCCTTAAACAGCCCCATGACCTGCTAACCTTCAAGGGGTGGAAGAAACAGTCTCAGCCCTGGGTGGGGCTCCTCCCACTGCCATCCCAGGCTCCCTGAAAATGAACATCAGAGGATGGCCTGGCATCCGCACAGGGGGAGCATGGGAACATCACCACAGTTTGGATAAACGTTCCAAACATGAAGGCTCAGCATTGAACTAAAATAATTTTTTCCCATTGACCTCCTGGCTTCCCTGTGGGCAAGCATCCATCTCCCGCCCATCTGATGCTGGTTTGGTGTATGTAATTGTAAACAGTTCAGGCGGGAGCGAATCTCTGAGAGGAGTTATGGGATCCAGGTGTCGCTCCCGGCTGGCCACGCACTGGTTCCCCCGAGAGTGGGGAAGGTCGTCTTGTTCTCCAAGAGAGAATTGAGTCTATTGCTTTTGAGATCAAATCCTCTGGAAGCAAGATGCCCTCCCATGCCTTCACCACCCAGGTCTCCACTCAGGCTGGGGGAGGGGCCCTTTCATAAGTGAGTGGGGTTTCTACTCGCCTGACCCTGAGGTGAGGGCCCCAAGTCTCAGGGAGGCAGTGATGTGTTGCTGTGGATGAGAGGAGCAGAGAGGCCAGCCCGCATTCTGTGTGTGAGAACTGGGGCCCCGCTAACCAGGGCAAGTTTCAGGTCAGTTTCAGCCTCGTTTCTCAAGTGCAGCTGGACTCCTGACGCAGGCTTGGCAACTGGCAGGCGGGAGCCTCTTGTTCTAAGCAGGAGGCCTCTAAAGTGTGTGTAGGCGGCTTTGGGCACTTGGTTACCTCCTTGGCCCTAGAAGTACAATTGGAAGTCAGAGCAGGGGTTGTCTTAGAGAACACCTTAGGTCTGTTGGAGAATGTGGGGGGTGGGGCACTGATGTTGGGAGTCTGGCTTCCCCCCTCTTTGCACCCTTGCAGTTCTTAACATACCTATCAGCTGGGGAAAGGAGCTGATAAGCTCATTCATTTCACGGGCATCAGGCATGATTTGGTTTATGTGTGTGTGTGTCTTGGGGAAGAGATGTCAGATGATCAGCCCCATTTTCTCAAAATTTCCTACAGCTATTTACCTAATGCCTTTCAAGTGAGAAGCAAATGGCAACCCACTCCAGTACTCTTGCCTAGAAATTCCCATGGACGGAGAAGCTGGTAGGCTACAGTCATGGGGTCGCAAAGAGTCGGACATGACTGAGCAACTTCACTTTCACTTTTCACTTTCATGCATTGGAGAAGGAAATGGCAACCCACTCCAGTGTTCTTGCCTGGAGAATCCCAGGGAAGGAGGAGCCTGGTGGGCTGCCATCTATGGGGTCAC
>SJXQ01010774.1:179430-259769 GCA_006408695.1 Aepyceros melampus
AATCTTGCACAGCTTTCCTCTGTGTCTTCATCTATGCTTACGGATTTCTTCTCTGGCTGGAAATAATAAGACCAATCAAACAGCTTGGAGCGAACTATTGTCTACAAATGGCTTTTTCTCCCCCCCACTTAAAACATCACCATTACTGGGTGTAAAAATGGTTTAGCTTCAGGAGGAAACAGCTGGCTGGCAGAGATCCTGATGGGGTCCTGGGTGAGATTCTGTTGTGTCACTAATGACTTTCTTCGGTACATTTCCGGCACAAGTGCAGTTGGCAGTTGGGGAATTCTGTGGCTGAGAACTTTTGTCAAGGCAAGAGCTGCAGCCAGAGCAGCTTCTGGCTGTGGCCAGGAAGGGAAGTCTTCATTGCATTCAGGATAATCTAGACCTGTCCAATGGGTGTCTCTTAGCGACTTTGGTAGCTTAACTTGAATGCTAATGAACCTTTTCCTTCTAGAATATTATGTCTCTGGGTTTCTCTTAGACTTCAACACCTTGGTCTGTAGCTAAGGTGAGCCCAGATTTCTTAGGGTCCCTGACCCATGCCCTCTTTCTTGAATGCAGGCAGTGTCTAAAGCAACTCTATGAGTAGAGTGGGAAGATGTGTGCTGCTGGAAAAAGTCAGAGCTCCTTCTGCAATAGACCATGCCTATTTGTGCAGTTCCTATGGCTATTTCTCACCTTGTTCTATGTCTCAGCCATTCTGGATTCCTTGTGCTTTCCCAAACTGGACCTTGGCAAATGCTGTTCCTTGACCCAGAATGTTCTCCCCTCAAGACTGCCAGCCAGGTTTATCTGCAATGGTCACTCAGCCTTGACCTTGACCCCACCCCCTGAGCCTTTAACCCCTTACTGCACCTTACATGACCCACCATGGTCATCAGGTCCATATTACAGTTGATGGAAAGTCTGTGTGCCCGGGAGACTGAAAGATCAAAGGTCAGAAGCCATTATTCCTCTTTGTGTCCACAGCACCTAACTGCATGGGTGATGTATTGTCAGTGCTCATGTATGGGATCATATGATTGAGAAATGGTTGTCGTCCTCAAGTTTTCTAAGTTTGATTGCATCAAAGTGAAGGCTTTCTGGTCATTAGTGGGCATCCTGATAAAGGTAATAGGCAGATGAAAGAAGAGAGAAAGATATTTACAATCTAAAAGCTTCAGGGGGTTAACAATTAGAATATACAAGGAACTGATGCACATCAGCCAGAAAAAGGCAGAAATCTCAGCAGAAAAGAAGGTGAATAAAGGGTGTGAATGGGAGTTTACAGGTGATGGAGCCTCCAAAATGTTAATGAGCACCTGGAGGAATGCTGACTCGGCCTCCTTTACTTATCAGAGCCAAACCAGCCGGAACAGCCACCCAGGAGGCTGGCAGAAGTGAAGAACTGCAGGAGGCTGAGTATTCTCAGAACACTCAGAACTTTCTGCATGGGCCCACTCTAGGCAGGGTTGAAAATTACCTTTGCAGCATTATTTGCAGTGGTGAAGAGCAGGAAGTGGTCTTGGTGTCTGGGTGAATGATGATAGCAGATGTATGTTCTGAAAAATTAAGTAGCAACAGAAGCAATGAATTAGGTGTCCATCCAGAAAAATAGAGGGCTCTTTAAGGCAAAGTGCTGGCAGGGAAGTAAGAAGCAGAATAGCACACTTGACAACTGCAGCCTCTCAGGCCATTAAGAATTCATAGAGCAGTACATGGAACAAGAACATGTACAAACAAAAAAGTACATGGTATGGGGTTGGCCCAAAAGTTTGTTCATATTTTTCTGTAAGATGGACTGGAAAAACCCTAATGAACTTTTTGGCTGACCCAACAGACCATCATCTCTGTTGGGTGGTGGGTAATGGGATACGGGATGCAGGGACATTGGTAAGAGTGTGCTTGTCATCTGCTGTTGATGCCAGAATTGGCACAGTGATGGCAACAGCCAGGAGTGCAAGCAATGTGCTATGGAGAGGTGGAGGGGGTGGGTACTCGTCTCACCGCCATGCAGAAGAGTTAATGGGAGGCCATTTCTTTCTTATTAATTGCTGGGCTGTCCGAGACTCTTTGCTCGTGAGGTTGTGATAACAGATAACCTTTACAATACACACCAAAGACCTGTAGCAGTGATTAGCAGCCTATATGGTCATGAGGGAAAGGGATGCTTATAACCCTGCCTCAGATAAGCCTGGGATGGTAGAGCTGGCTTTTAATGGTTATTTTTCATTCCCACCTCTAGCCACTCTGAGCACCTGGAGTCATCTTTGGGTTCAGATTGCTAATAAGTACATACAGGTCACAGCCTAGAGCTGATGTCCACAAGGTTTACCAGACTGACTCTCGAAGGCATTAGAATTGGATTTTTCCAGTATGTGGTTTATTGGACACAAAGTTGCTAGACTCTGTACAGCAGTTCATTTTTGCTTCTGTCCACCAAGGAGATGGGAATATTCACTCAAAATCAGTGCATTCAAATGAGAGCAATTGCTTCTTCCACAACAGGTCTGGGGTCTCCTTGATCTGGACAAAGTTGGCCCTGAAATTTTTTTGTTCCATCTCTATATCTACTTGAAATAGACCTATTTGTCTTTTAAGTCTTTCTGAGAGCCAGAGATGTGTGTGGTAAAGAGCCATTTGGACCAGAGAGGTGGTAGTTTAGTTGCTAAGTTGTGTCCAACTCTTGCGGCCCTGTGGACCATAGCCCACCAGGCTCCTCTGTCCATGGAATTCCCCAGGCAGGAATACTGGAGGGGGTTGCCATTTCCTTCTCCAGGGGATCTTCCCAACCCAGGGATTGAACCCCGGTCTCCTGTATTGCAGGCAGATTCTTTACTGACTGAGCTTGGACCAGGGAGACCACTGCCCAAATCTGCTCTGCCCAAGGTGTGCTCTGAAGGCTGCCTGGGCCCAGGAGGCAGAACTGGAGCTGCCTGGGGTCTTGTGAGTGTGGGCAGAAGAAATGACTCTTTTGGCTGTGGCTCAGTTGGGGAAGAGGGGGCAGCAAATTCAACTGTGTGTAAAAGCCAAGAACCAAGGCTTCAGGTTTTCTGAAAAGGGACAAATCCCTGATTTGGGCTCTGCTCATTCAATTGCTTTCTCATCATCCTTTCTCTTGCACTGATGTCTTTTTTCTAACTGTTCTTCATCTGACCTTCCATTTATTGACCAAGTTCAGTTGTCACCTGCTACAACCACCCCAGTCTCTAGACCTGCATTGCTTGTTCCTAGGTTCACTGGAATGTGTGTGCCTTAGTGATGGAACAACGCAGATCATCATTTCTGTTCTTTCAAGTTCAAGCATCAGCCCCAGGGTCTGAGCTTCCTTGGTGGCTCAGTGGTAAAGAATCTGCCTGCCAGTACAGGAGATTCAGGAGACACGGGTTCGATCCCTGCATTAGGAAGATCCTCTGGAAGAGGAAATGGGAACTCACTCCAGTATTCTTGCCTGGAAAATTTCATGGAGAGAAGAGCCTAGTGGGCTACAGTCTGTGGGATTGCAAAGAGTTGAACATGACTGAACACACACACAACGGGCGAATTTCCAGGTGTTCACACTGTAGGCATTTTTTGAGCTTCATCATGTGTCAGGTGTCATCAGGATGTTGAGATAAAGCTGGACACAGTATTGATGAGGCTCCTGTCCTAATGGAGCTTACATTCTAGAGGAAGGAAGCAGACCAGGAGCAAGCAAGCACAGTTCTAAAAAAGGGTACTTTCAGGACGTCCCTGCTGGTTCAGTGGTTAAGACTCCATGCTTCCACTGCAGGGGAATGGGTTTGATCCCTGCATAGCAGAGCCCAAAAAAAAAAAAAAAAGATACTTTCAAATAGTAGTAAGTAACATGAAAAACAGGATGTTGTGGAAGTAATTGGCAGAGGGGGAGGGAGTGGTCCCAATATCAGTCAGGGTGATCACGAGAATCTCTGAGATGACATTTGGGTTGAGATCTAAATGAGGGGGAAGCTGCTATGTGGAGAAGAAGTTTGGGAGTTCCAGTCAGAGAGAAGAACAGGTACAAAGGTCCTGAGGTCATCAAGACCTTGTATGATATGGATTTAGGGGATGGGGCCTGGGAGCAGATCATCAGCAAAGGGAGAGTGGAGAGGGATGTGGTTGAAGAGCCAGCAGCTTGGGTTGTATTCTGAGAATGCTTCACAAGCGGTCCAAATTTAGCTTCCCAGTCACCCACTGCCTCTTACAAATGGGTAGGTTACCACTAGTCTTCTATTCCACAGCAAAAATCCAAGCACATCCTAAAAGAATATTCTTCGTACTTCTCTGAAGAGATTGAGGTGCTACAGACCTATTCCAGTTTTCCACACTTCACTGAAGGGGGTTCTGAGGGGGGAATTGGGCACAGAGAAAGCCCCCAGATACACGGCTTGTTGGTAGCAGGTATAGGCCAGGTGCCTGAGTTCACAGTCGGTGATCTCACATCCTTCCCACCAGGCAAAGCCATGGAAGGAAAGCAGCTGTTTGATCTCCATTTGACCCAACATCTCTGTATTGGGCCTCTCTAAGAGGCCTTGAATGCTTTATTTCTGCCGTGTGCCAATTGCAGCGAATATACTCATGTTTGAAAGTGGCACGTTTATGCTGACCTGGTTCGTATCCAGCTTGCACGCTTGCAGTGTCAAGCAATTACTTGTCCTCTCTGAGCCCTCCTTTCTTTATCTGAAAGCAACTGATTACCCTCTTCCTTAGAGGTTTGTAAGAACTGAGTGAAATCTTGTACGTCTCCCTAAGTACAGCACATGGTTAGAGCCCCACAATGCTAATTGTAGGTAGTGGGTGGTGCTGGAACAAGATACTGGGTTGCATTTGCCATGGGTCTCCCATGTTTATTTCTGATGCCTGAAGCCTCTGCTTTCAGTAATGCAACCATTAGTATTGGGGAGGGGCAAGCTGATTCTTGTAGATGAGCCATTTCCTGTTTCGAACTCATTGATATGAGAACACTGTGCCTCGTTACTCCTCTCTCACCCCAGCCTCAATTTTTTTTGTTGTTCAGTCACTAAGTCATGTCCGACTCTGCAACCCCATCTATAATAATCATCACTCTACTTCCTTCCCAGGCTTGTTGGGAAGTTGAATGAAAAGCATGCATGAGAGTGTCCTGAAATCTAAAAAGCACTGAACATATATGAAAGGTGATTTTTTTCAGTACTAGACTGGGAATTGCATAACAGGCAAAGGGAAATCCTTGGCGCTTCCTTAGGCATTGCTAGTTGTGCCTGAGTAGTTCTCATCCCTGGCCAAAAGGTGGGTTTTCTTGGTCATGGTGGGAACGTGTTTGAGATTGGCTGCTGGGAGGGACAGTGAGATGTGGAATCACGGTCAGCAGTGAAGTCTAGCTAAGAGCTGGTAACGTTCATGTCAGTCCTGTAGGCAGTAGACCCTTCTGTGCTAAGAGCCATCTGTGAAATGAGGAGGGTGACAAGCCCTCTGCAGTCATGGGGGACCAGTGCCCGCATAGCTTGAATACCAGCTGCAACCCCACGAGAACATTTGCTCAGAGACATTCATGCCAGATTGTTGCTCGCTGGCCTGGCAACGGGGTCCTGCTGGGCCCAGGGAGCCGCGGGCCTTCTGGCAGCTGCTCCCTGGCGAGGGCTGGGCTGCCAGGAACTCACACACCTGACCTCTCCTGACTTCCGGCACCAGTTCTGACTTTTCTTCACTTTCTCTGCTCCTCCAGCAGCTGCCACCTTCTTGATTTTAAGTGGAGCATCAAGAGTGTTTATGATGATTATGAAAATTTCCCTGGTGGCTCAGATGGTAAAGAATCTGCCTGTAATGCGAGAAAACCAAGGTTCGATCCCTGGGTCAGGAAGATCCCCTGGAGAAGGAAATGGCAACCCACTCCCATTATTCTTGCCTAGAGAATCCCCTGGCCAGAGGAGACCGGTAGGCTACAGTCCATGGGGTCGTAAAGAGTCAGACACAACTCCAAGAGTGATATAGTGATTATGAAAAACAATAATTAACACCAGTATCTTATTTCAATGGATGTTCTATTTTTACCTCTTACGGATATCCCAGTGAGATGTGTTGGAAATCTTAAGAGAGTGCTTTTCTCCATGGGGTAACTAAGGGCTTGAGCCTTAAATGTCACACAGTTACTAAGAAGCTGTTTCTACTGGAAGGTGAGTTTTCAGACTCTCAGGGGAGTATAAGTCCTGCTGCCCGCATCTGGTAGTGGCCATGCTCACAGGTTCAGCGGTAGCCTCTCTCCCCTGGGCATTTTGTTCTCACCGTCTCATTTAATCTCTAAATCCTCCTGGGAGGTGGCAGTGAGAACCTGCCACTACTGAGCCCTCCAACAGGTACCTGTAGCCTCCCTGGGGAAGCCACATGCCTGGGAGAGTTGTGGTAGGAGAAGCATCTTTGAATCCTCCATGACATTCTTGGCATTGCTTTGCTGGGGAGAAGTCTCCTGGAATGCAGAGACTTGCTTCCCTGAGTTAGGCTGAGCTGAGAATGTTAATAAGAGGCTTCCCAGAGCTTTTCCATCAGACACTTTCATCTTATTCCAGGCATGCAGAATCAGAACTGGGTATGGGGGTGGGGCGGCAGGAATCCAGCAGTAAACATTATTGTCCTTATTCTGTGGATGGAGGAAATTGAAGCCAGATGCAGCCCAAGCAAAACCTCACTGCCAATCTGGCAGGATCCAAACCCAGTTCCATCAGACTCCAGAATGCATTCTGCTTCTTGGTGTAGCTTGATCAAGCTAGACTTGGTCTCCATCCTCAGATGGTTTCAAACCAGCTGCGTCCGTATTTAAATCTGTTGTTAAATGGGGTGTTGCGTCTCCTGGCTGCATCTTGGTCCATCCCTTTGGGATGGGGAGGAGGATTCCCCAACATTGCTCACAGCTGAAGCTTGGCTGTCTCTGCAGAGAACCCTGGCTGATGAAACAGTCTTTTCTAAAAGCAGGCTCCTCTGTGTGCCTGCCTTCTGGGTGTCCTGACTCCCTCTGTATCCTTAGCTGGCCCGGCCAGATCTGTGCTTCTGCTGTTCTTTATCGGGGAATATATGCTCCGATCCCTCCTCTCTTTTGTACTGGTACCCACCTCATCTACCACCCCTGCCTCGGAAAGCCAGCTTGCACTGATCACATCTGGTTCCAGCTGCTCAGGCTCCACGTGGGACCCAGTCAGCACTTCCCTGGGCTGGCATATGTGGTCTCTGCTCCTCGTATCCCTGCCATGTCTCCACAGCTAATTTTATAGGCCTTAAGATGCACAGCAGAGTGTTTGGCACATAAGCGGGCATTCACTTTGTCCCTGGTAATTCCCAGGAGTTCCTGCCCAGTTTCCCATCTGCCTCTTTCCAACCAGCCTTCAGGAGTCCCTGCTGAATGTGCGCACACCACCCTGTTGTGGGCACATGGAGGGTCAGGAGAGGCAGGGCATGGTCCCTGGCCATGTCTCCCTATGGGCCTGGAGCCAGCTGTGGGTGCAGCGTGCACACTGTCTGTTTGCTAATGTGCTCCCACGATGCCTTGCACACCCTGTGATTAGTGGGATGGCCGTAAGGGAGAAGGTGAGGCTTTTCCCCATATCTTAGAGTTTGAAAGGAGAAAAGATAAGTGGCAACCCACTCCAGTATTCTTGCTTGGAGAATCTCATGGACTGAACCTGGTGGGCTGCAGTCCATGGGGTCACAAAGAGTCGGACACGACTGAGTGACTTTACTTACTTACTTATTCTCATTTGGAAAAATAAATCTCACCACAGGCAACATTCAGCCACACGCCCTTGGAGCCCAACAGCTGTCTCTCATTTGTTGGCAAATGTTCCCAATGATGAATGTCCTCCATCCATGCTCACAGCCGTCCCTAAATGGAGCCTTTGGACAAGTGTAGGGGGAACAATGGCCCTTCTCAGAGAGCCCTCAGCAGACACTCCCAATGAAGTTGGTTCATCACTTGGAGCTGGGTCAAGACCACAGACAAGGTGCCATTGATTCAGCAAAGGAAGCCTCCAAACAGCGGTGGACTTGGGGGGCTAGAGGCAGCAACAAAGAGAGAGAAGGATGGGATTCATGGCTCCTGAGAAAGGCCCCACATCATTGTGAAAGAGTCCACCTCTTCAGTACTGCCTTCTAGAAGGTCCTAAAGGAAATCAACGCTGAATATTCATGGGAAGAACTGACACTGAAGCTCCAATACTTCGCCCACCTGATGGGAACAGCCGACTCATTTGAAAAGACCCTGATCCTAGTTCCTTGCCAGAATCTCTCTGCTTCATTGCTCCTGTAGCCAGATCAGAAGGGATGATGGAGAAGGAGAAGGTGGGGAAGAGAGTTAGGTGAAACCAGTGAGGACTTCTGGCCTTGGGGCTGGGAGTGGGTATCTCAGCACTGCCAGCCTCAGGCTGGGCATCCACAGGACCCCTTTCCACCACCCTCCAACCTCCCCTCTGCACTTGCATCTCCGCTGACTTTCCAGAACAAAGATGAAAGATCAGCATTCTAAGCCAGAGATAAAAGGGCCCAACTAGGCAAACTCAGTCTTTCTTTCCCTTTTTGTTATTTTCATTTTTTTCTGATGAAGTTACTTTAAAATAGTGTAAACAGCAGCTACATTTTTCAAACTGTTATTTCACTCTGTAAGGAGTTCATGTAGTAATTTTATGTCTTGTTTTTTTGTGGCCAAAGTCATACGTGTTTATTATCAAATATGCATATGTAGCAGAAATTTATAATCTGAAAATCCCTAGAATTCCATCCTCAGTGATATTATCTGTGAAGGATATATTTAGCCAAATATTTTTCTTCCTCTCTGCAATAATCCTCACTGTCCCTTTCTTCCCTTCCCTCTACTCTTACCCTCTCTCACTTCCCCTTGGCCCTGTCCTTTTTTCTTTCCTTCTTTTCAACCCCTGTGGTTTTGTTTTGTTTTGTTGGCTGCACTGGGTTTTAGTTGCAGCATGAAGAATCTTTGTTGTGTCATATGAGATCTCCACTTGTAGCATGTGGTATGTGGTTCCCTGATCAGGGATCAAACCCAGGTCCCCTGATTGGGAGTGTGGAGTCTTAACCACTGGACCACCAGGGAAGTCCCCTACCCCCAAGCCCACGGTATCATTTTAAAAAGCCAAAGGGTAGAGTAAAAAGTAAACCTCCCTCTTACTCCTATTTACTCATGTTCCCTTGCTGGAAGCAAGCACTGCTTCAGTTGTATATATCCTGCAAACAAGAAAAAAGAGTGCATATAGAAGCAGCTATGTAGGTATACGGGCTTCCCTGGTAGCTCAGCTGGTAAAGAATCCGCCTGCAATGCGGGAGACCCCAGTTTGACTCCTAGTTCAGGAAGTTCCCCTGGAGAAGGGATAGGCTACCCACTCCAGTATTCTTGGGCTTCCCTGGTGGCTCAGTCAAGAATCTACCTGCAATGCAGGAGGCCTTGTTTCAATCTCTGGGTGGGGAAGATCTCCTGGAGAAGGAAGTGTTGGCAACCCACTCCAATATTCTTGCCTGGAGAATTCCATGGGCAGAGGAGCCTGGTGGGCCCCAGTCCATGGGGTCGTGAAGTCAGATACGACTGAGCGACTAACACACACATGTAAGTATGATGTCCCCGTTTCCCGCAAATGCTGCATCCTCACTGTTCACATTCTCATGTGAGTTAAGGGTGTTTCTTGGAGTTCTTTCCTGATAGATCTGCTGATTTCTCTCTAATGCTGCTGTGTGTTGCCTTTATATGGAGACAGCATAATTTATCATTCTTGAGCATTTACGTTTTTTCCCAATCTTTTGCTCTAACAAACAGTGTCACCATGAATTTCTTTGCATGCAGGTCATTTCACATACATCAAGGATCTCATCTCAGGTTGAAATCTCAGAAGCAGAAATGCTGGGTCGAGGGATATATGCATTTACAGTTTGACTAGATAAATACCCTCCTGTGAAGTTGTGTCCTTTTTATGCTCGTAGACAAAGTGTCAGAGTGTCTGTTTTCTTACACCCTCATCAGCATGATGTATTATTACACTTTTTCACTTTTGCCTGTCGGAGTGGCCAAAGCTCGCTCTCTATGGTTCTCTCTCTTTTTATAAGGAAAGTTGAGCATCCTTTTGTATGTTTACAAGCCATTCACATGTGTGTGAGTGTTCTCATTTCTCTTTTGGGTTGTTGGTCTTTTAAAATTCATTTTGTAGGCACTTTTTGTATGGTAAGGGAATTAACCCTTTGGATACGAGCTGCAAATTTGCACCCTCTTCCCCGCTGCCCAGTTTCTTGTCTTTTGACTTGCTTTTATGTTTATTTTTCTAAAGTAGAATTTTTTGTATGTGTGTGGTCAAATTTATCTCCTTTTATGGCTTTTGCTCATACTTAGAAAATCTTTCCCTAGAATTCTACTTTAAAAAATGTTTTTTCCTTCTTTTTCAAAACAGCCTTATCAAGATGTCATTTGCATACCATATAACTTACCATTTAAAGTATACAATTCAGTGGGTTTTTTGCATATTCATAGATATATGCAACCGTCACCACAATTTTAGAACATTTCATCATCTGATTAAAAAAAATTCCCTTATACTTAAGCTGACACCCACTTTCCTCCATTCTCTCCCTGCCCCTACTCCCAGCCGTAACTACTAATCTACTTTCCTATCCTGGATTCTCACATGAATAGAATCACATAATATGTAGACTCTTGTGATTGGCTTCTTTAACTTGGCATGTTTTTAAAGTTCGAGTTGTAATATTATCAATACCTCATTCCTTTTTATAACCAAATATTCCATTGTATGTCTATGGATAGCTGTAACACACTTTGTTTATTCATCTGTTGAACATTCCACTTTTTGGCTATTATGAATAATGTTTGCTGTAAGTACTTATATATCAACTTTTATGATTTGTTTTTGTTTCTCTTGGGTATATACCTATTAGTAGAACTTCTGGGTTATAGGGTAACTTTATGTTTACTCATTTGAGGAACTGCCAGACTGTTTTTCAAAGTGACTAAACATTTTACATTTCCACCAGTTGTATTTTCTCCTAATACTTTTGTGATCATATTTTTCGTGTACTAAGTTTTTGTACAATTTGAAATTTTCATAAGTTATGACATAGGGCTTTAAATGTCTGTCTTTCCAGATGGCCACCCTCGTGTGTGAACAGTGTTTTTCACTTATCTGTTTTTTCCCCCCACAGTGTCCATAGCCTGCCAGGCTCCTCTGTCCAAGGGATTCTCTAGGCAAGAAGACTGCAGTGGGTTGCCATACCCTTCTCCAGGGATCTTCTCGACCCAGGGATCGAACCTGTGTCTCTTATATCTTCTGCATTGGCAGGCGGGTTCTTTACCACTAGCGCCACCTGAGAAGCCCCAGAGGACACAGAATAGACCCTAGTATATCCAGTGATTTAGTTGATGATAAAGACATTGAAGGGTTTCCCAGGTGGCACTAGTGGTAAAGAACCTGCCGGGCAATGCTGGAGACATAGGAGATGTGGGTTTGATCCCTGGAGGAGGGCATGGCAACCCACTGCAGTCTTCTTGCCTGGAGAATCCCATGGACAGAGGAGCCTGGCGGGCTACAGTCCATAGGGTCACACACAGTCAGACATGACTGAAGTGACTTAGCGCACACGCATTCTGTGCACTCCAGTCTTTTTGGTTGATTTATTTGACCATTCACATGTTATTGCCACACTGCTTTAGCTTTGTGGCATATTCGTTCACTCTTAATTTTTTAAAAGAGCCGCTCATCACAGGCATTTATTAAACCCTGTTCTATGTGCAGTACAGAATTAGAGTTTGTACAAATCAAATCCAACATTGCTCCTGCCACCAAGAAGCTTGTAGGAAATAAGAGTTCTCATTGCCATGCCTCTAACAAATGTTGTTAGGTGAATTATCTTATTCAATTTTACAATTCTGTGAGGAGAGATAGAGCTCTGCATTCCCGTTAGAGACGTGAGGAAACCAAGGCTTTGGGACAGACAGTGTCTGTGTATGTGTATGCTCAGTCATGTCCCACTCTTTGTGACCCCACGGGGATGGCAGCTCATCAGGCTCCTCTGTTCATGGAATTTTCCAGGCAGAAATACCAGAGTGGGTTTCCATTTCCTACCCGAGGGGATCTTTCTGACCCAAGGATTGAACCAGGGACATACAGGATTGTCTTCAAAAAGTTCTGGGTCGGGTGCTCTTGGGTGCCTTGTCAATGGAGAGACATTCCAGGGCAGTGGGTGTAAATTCACTCAGGGTCTTCCCTGGGCCCAGTGTCTGCTTCCTCATCATGGAATGACCAAGGAAAATGAGCCTTCAGAGGAGAGCTCCCACACTTTGGAATGCAAGCCTCTTGGATGTAAAAACCCTATCATTCCTTAATACTAAATTGCCATTGAGACTCCAGACAGTAGGGAAATAAGGTTGGATGTTAGCTACATTCTCTCCCCAGATTGTGTGACTCAAGATCCCTGCCAGGGATAGAGTTTTTGTTTTGTTTTTCCCCCCTTGCAAAAAGACAGCAGAGTATTTGCCATATAAAACATACAAGCCCCATAAAGTCCCAACCAATGAAATCATCTCTTCCCAGGCAGACTCACTGTCCTGACCTTGGCTGATTTCCACTCTCTGGGGAATTGTAAGGCAAGGGAACTGATTTACTCAAGGAAAAGACCTACTTAACTTTCACTTCCTCAGACTTCATCAAACACTCGGAGTTCGGAGGGTTATGGGATTAAGAGAGGACCATGTGACCACTCTGGAAGCATTCACTTGTAGGAATGTGGGGTAAACCTATGGAGAACAAATCTCAGGAGGCTTTTGTCTGGAAGTGGCAATAAAAATGCAGTCCAAGTTGCCTCAATATTTCAAACTTCCACTAAAGGAAAAAATGTCTGTCTGTCTCTGCCTCCATCGTCCTGACATCCCCAAAGACCTTTGTTTTATGGGAAAACTCTTCCAAAGTTTTAACAGTTCTGCCGCTGGGTGGTGGGTGACTTGTACTTTGCTTTTTATCTTGGGAAAAGAAGATATTTAGGCTGGGTCAGGGTGACCTGGATTTGAGGATGCTGGTTGAGCTGACTTGGTGTCAGACATCACCATGACAGAGGAGCTGGTGTAGGTGATGTGTGTATTTCTGGCCTAGTTCATGTCGCTGCTTCTCCATCTGGTGCACGTCTTGGTCCAGGCCATGCCAGGGGCAGGTGCTTCCTCAGGGTTGTTGGGTCTGGGGCTTACTGGCCCTGAACCCCCCTTAGTGATGACCAGTGATGTGTTCTTGGTCTTCCATGGTGGCTAGAACATCCCTGCAGGCCTGGAATGTTCCTCCATGGGTTTCCTCAGGGAACTTCTTAGACTGTGGATCTTGGGAAACTGGGAAGTGGGAGTCATTACTTCTCTCCAAGACCCATAGCTTTGGTTTATTTTGGGGGGGTGCTGCTTAATTTAATTTCAGGCATCATTTTAGAAGCAGAGGTCTCTGACAGTCTGGAAGGTGGTACATTTGCAGGGAAAGCAAAATAACACTGCTTTATGGAGAAAGACTCTCAAATTGCCAACATTTGCTAGATTATAGAAACAGCAAGGGAATTTCAGAAAAACATCTCTCTCTGTTTCATCAGCTATGCTGAAGGCATTGACTGTGTAGATCATGACAAGCTGTAGAAAGCTCTTAGATGGGAATACCAGGCCATCTTACCTGTCCCCTGAGAAACCTGTATGCAGGTCAAGAAGCAACAGTTGGAATCCTGTATGGAACAACTGATTGGTTCAAGATCAGAAAAGCAGTATGACAGGGCTGTCTGCTGTCACCCTGTTTGTTTAACCTATACACTGAACACATTATGAGAAAGGCTGAGCTAGATGAGTTAGGAGCCAGAATCAAGATAGATGGGAGAAATATCAAAACCCTCAGATATGCAGATGATACTCTAATAGCAGAAAGCGAAGAGGAACTAAAGAGCCTCTTGATGAGGGTGAAGGAAGAGAGTGAAAGGGCTGACTTACGACTAAATTTAAAAAAAAAAAACTAAGATGGCATTCAGCCCCATTACTACAAGGCAAATAGAAGGGGAAAAGGTGGAAGCAGTAACAGATTTCCTCTTCTTGAGCTCCAGAATCACTGCAGATGGTGACTGCAGCCATGAAATCTGAACATGATTGCTTCTTGGCAGGAAAGCAATGACAAACCTAGGCAGTGCGTTGAAAAGCAGACACATTACTCTGCTGACAAAGGTCCGTATAGTCAAGGCTATGGTCTTCCCAGTGGTCACATATGGTTGCAAGAGCTGGATAGTAAAGAAGGCAGAACACCAAAGAATTGATGCCTTGAACTGTGGTGCTGGAGAAGACTCCTGAAAGTCATTTGGACAGCAAGGAGACCAAATCAGTCAATCTTTAGGGAGATCAACCCTGAATACTCACTGGAAGGACTGATGATGAAGCTTCAGTAGTTTGGTCATCTGATCCAAACAGAAGACTTATTGGAAAGGTTGGGAAAGATGCTAGGAAAGATTGAGTGCAGAAGGAGAAGAGGATGTCAGAGGGTGAGATGGCTGGATGGCATCACCGAAGCAATGAACTTGGGCAAACTTCGGGAAATGGTGAGGGGCAGGGAGGCCTGGCATGCTGCAGTCTGTGGGGTTGCAAAGAGCCAGACACGACTTGGTGACTGAACAACAATGGAGAAAGACTTTACCTTTCTCATTTTTCTCATGTAGAAATTGTAGTTCCTCGTATTAGAAGATATTCATTTAGATTTTAAATCTCCTGGCCACTAGTGATAATGAAGACAGTGGCAGCACTTTTAATATTTGTTCATAGAAAGCTTCTCAGTTTGCCCTGGGAAGGGCTAGGACTTTAGTGTGTGTTCCCACCTTTTCTGTGTGTGGTGTTCCCACTTTTTCTGTGGGCTTCCCTAGTAGCTCAGCTGGTAAAGAGTCTGCATGCAATGCAGGAGACCCTGGTTTGATTCCTGGGTCAGGAAGATCCACTGGAGAAGGGATAGGCTACCCCCTCCAGTATTCTTGGGCTTCCCTTGTAGCTCAGCTGGTAAAGAATCTACCTGCATTGCGGGAGACATGGGTTCGATCCCTGGGTTGAGAAGATCCCCTGGAGAAGGGAAAGGCTGCCCACTGCAGTATTCTGGCCTGGAGAATTCCGTGGACTGTATAGTCCATGGGGTCACAGAGAGTCAGGCATGACTGAATGACTTTCGCATCCCACCTTTTCCTTGTTCCATCTAGGTGTCTGTGAGGTTACGGACTGGTGAGGATTAACAAAGGTACAAGCTTCAATAGTATGAAATGCTTTTGCACCTTACTGACTGAAAATTCCAGTCCGTTTCCGTGCAATATAAAGCTAGTGCTTATTTTAGAAACATGTTTAGCATTCAAATAAGAAAGAATCATGAGCAACTTGCCTTGTGAATTCCATGAATGATGGAAAGAGAATTCTCCTCCGTGTTCTTTGCCAACAGGGCAATCCCCCAGCAGGTGGCGGGACACCTGGTGACTTGCATCCGCATTCTGAAGGCCCTTTCCCTTGACTCAGGCTTTGTCTCTGCTGGGACAGCCCTCCTTGCCCGAGATGCTTCCTGGCAAACAGGGTCACAGCACGTGGAGGTGTGGCAGCAGCGAAGACCCAGAAGAATCATGGTTTCGTTTCTTGGGAAGCAACTGCTGAGAAATGTTGCAGAAAACACACATGAGCCCTTCCAGACACCCCCAGACATGGGGAGAACTCTCCGTGTCCCTTCGAAATGGAGCCCACCTGCGTGATACTTGGTCCCTAAGCCTCTCAGGCCAATAAATACTCCTTTCTCTGTGCTCCCCTCACTATTGGCTCATCACTGTCTTGCTGAGTTGAAATGAAGGCTTTTGAGGTAGAAATGCCTTATTCTTAAATATTGTTTAAAATAGAAATGCCTTAAAATCTTGCTCTTTTTTTTTTTTGTATCTCAGTTCAGTCTCTCAGTCATGTCCGACTCTTTGTAACCCCATGGACTGCAGTACGCCAGGCTTCCCTGTCCATCATCAACTCCCAGAGCTTACTCAAACTCACTGAGTCAGTGATGCCATTCAACCATCTGATCCTCTGTTGTCCCCTTCTCGTCCCACCTTCAATCTTTCCCAGCATCAGGGTCTTTTTTAGTGAGTCAGTTCTTCACATTAGGTGGCCAAAGTATTGGAGTTTCAGCTTCAGCATCAGTCATTCCAATGAAGATTCAGGACTGATTTCTTTTAGGACTGACTGCTTGGATATCCTTGCAGTCCAAGGGACTCTCAAGAGTCTTCTCCAACACCACAGTTCAAAAGAATCAATTCTTTGGTGCTCAGCTTTCTTTACAGTCCAACTTTCACATCCATACATGCTACTGGAAAAACTATAGCTTTGACTAGATGGACCTTTGTTGGCAAAGTAACGTCTCTGTTTTTGAATATGCTATCTAGGTTGGTCATAGCTTTTCTTCCAAGGAGCAAGTGTCTTTTAATTTCATCATTGCAGTCACCATCTGCAGTGATTTTGGAACCCCCAAAATAAAAGTCTGTCACTGTTTCCATTGTTTCCCCATCTATTTGCCATAAAGTGATGGGGCTGGATGCCATGATCTTAGTTTTTCCAATGTTGAGTTTTAAGTCAACTTTTTCACTCTTCTCTTTCACTTTAATCAAGAGGCTCTCTAGTTCTTTGCTTTCTGCCATAAGGATGGTGTCATCTGCATATCTGAGGTTATTGATGTTTCTCTAGGTCTTGATTCCAGCTTGTGTTTCATCCACCCTGGCATTTTGCTTGATGTACTCTGCATATAAGTTAAATAAGCCGGATGACAATATACAGCCCTTGACATGCTCCTTTCCCAATTTGGAACCAGTCTGTTGTCCCATGTCCAGTTCTAACTGTTGCTTCTTGACCTGTATACAGATTTCTCAGGAGGCAGGTCAGGTGGTCTGGTGTTCCTGTCTCTTTAAGAATTTTCCACAGTTTGTTGTGATCCACACAGTCAAAAGCTTTGGCATAGTCAATAAAGCAGAAGTCGATTCTCTTGGCTTTTTCAATGATTAGAGGAGAATAGAAGCTCAATAAATAGTGATTGAATAATTCCATCATCACACTGGGGGAAACGCATAACCATTCTATTCCATTAACTGCTATTTTGCCAAGATCTTGGTTCTGTAGACAGCACTGAGAGCGGATGGAAAAGGGGTACTCCTTAATGAATACACGTTGTATGTGGTGTAATGTCTGTGATACAGCAGATGGCCCAGAAGTGTTCATGTCCTGCACGTGAGCACAGTGATGGCTTCTTTTCAAGAAGCACAGAACTGTCCTTGATTGGACTCCAGTCATCTAGGTTACAGATCATGCTTTGTGCCACCTTTGATCCTAACCTTGGACTGGCTTCTCTGAAGAGTCGTGAAAAAGGAACATCTCTGCTGGGCTTTTCAATAATCTGGTAAAATATTCCATGTACTGAACTTGAGTGGTAACTCTTTGTGTGCTAGTCAAGGTGAAGTTTATGACATCCCATGTTTGGTTGTTCAGGGGTGCACTTTGTCTTGGGAAGCCAGGGGCAGGAGAGAAGGGATAAGTGTGAATTAGCAAGCTGTGGGCCAAAGGCGACGTTTTCTCTGTATATTATCATCTTGGCTTGTATAATATCATTGGTGATGCTTGAAGGTGCCCAGCAGAGTGCCCTTTTCTCCTGCATCAGAAAGGCAGGTGAAGGCTGTGCCAGGCCCATTCCCCTGGACTTTCCCCATCATCTCCTTCCCGCTCCTCCTGGCTTGAGGCTCTGTGGGTGGTGACTTCTAGGGAGGCCCAGAAGCTCCAGTGATTTCTCAGGCTCTGGCTGATTCTGCCTGGGTGGTCTTTTATTCTTCCCATGTTTCTCTATTTTTACATCTTCAGTATTTCTATCCCTTGGATAGGGTTGAAGTCATAATGTGTGTTTTTAATTGAGTGTCGACAGTGCTGGATATAACACATTCAACGACTGCTTTATCAGGGTTTGAATTCAGAGCGTCGTTTCAGTCCCTGTGACTGTTTCAGAGTGATCGTGGGTTTTGGGATCGGCAATCGCCATGATCCTCTTTCAAAAGGAGCACTGATTGTAGAGGTTCCTCAGTTCTGGGTAAAAGAACCTGAATACGCTCTCCCTCTGTTAGGAGAAAATGCATTTATAGTGAATAAATACTGAATACTGTAGTGTTCGACTCTTTGCAACCCCCTGTATTATAGCCTGCCAAGCTCCTCTGTCCATGGATTTTCCCAGGCAAGAATACTGGAGTGGGTTGCTGTTTCCTACTCCAGGGGATCTTCCCAACCCAGGGATCGAACCCTCATCTCTTGTGTCTCCTACATTGGCAGGCCAGTCACGTGCTACCATAGCAGCGATGTTGGTGTCAGAGTTTAGTGTATTATTTAACTGTTATTTCTTCCTTCTCTTCTCTTATTTAGAAGTCCTTACATGTAGCTAACATTTCATACTTCACTGTATTGCACTCACCACCCCCACCCCACCTCCATATATGTGGGTTTATGTCACAAGTCAGAGTGCTTATAAATAAACACGACCCTTCCTCTGGCAGATCTCAGTCTCTCAAACAAGTTTTAATGTGTGTGGTTCCTTTAAGAGGCTGACTTTTGTGGGGGAGGGATAGAAGGGAACAATATAATTGACCATGTAATATTTTGTTGTCCCAAATCCAGTATCAAATGTTTAATATTTGCTCCCAATTAGACTCTCATGGAACTGAAATAAGAAATCAGAAAATTGAAGTCTTCTTCCTTTTTGTACTGGCCAGTGGCTTTCAAACTAAGAAAGATTTTTACAGATGAACATTTGCAATCAATCTAGTGAAAGGAAACTCTTACTCTGAGCCCCCAGTGAGCCCACTATCCCCCACCCATAAAAATATTTTCACTCACATTAGACCCGTATTATAAAACAATTACTCAATGACTGTATTTTGAATTTTGTCAATAGGAAATTTTTGCTTTCTCTTGTTAGAGTAGTTCCTACATAATATCCTTGATTTTTACCTAGCAGTATGCTGTAGAATGAAGGGACCAGAACACTTCTCTGTAAAAGGCGGATAGTAAATATTGCAGGATTTGTAGCCATACAGCCTGTGCGGCAGGGACTCGACTCTGCCACTTTGGTGTGAAGCAGCCGCAGGCTGTAAACAAATGGGCCTGGCTGTATTCTAACAAAACTTTATCTATGGTCACTGAAATTCAAATTTTGTATGATTTGCAGGTGTCCCAAAATCATCTTTGAATACTCTTTCAGCCATTGAAAAGTGTGAAGTACTTTCTTAGCGTGAGGGCTGTACAGAAACGGGGTGGGCTCAGTCCAGCCCGTGGGTCACCGTTTGCTGACCCCAGGCCTAGAGGACCTGGAGAGGAGGCAGTAATCCTCCTAATGCCTCAGTGGTAGCTCAGCTCACTAACAAATCTGAAATAGTACCAGACCAGGTAGCATCTGGCCTGTTGCCGAACTCCCTTCTCACCACTGCCACGGGGCACGCCTGCTCCCATGGGCCTCTCCTTGGCTGGGAGGGCTGGAATATCGAGCACCATCATCCCGCGAGCCTAGTTCTCTAAAATCTGTCTAGGAAACAGTTTCTTCAGAATGCAACATCAGCCCTGGGCCTCTTCCAGCTCCTAGTTGGAAGGTCTTTCCAAGGATGGAGAAATTGAAACAGCTGCAGGATTTTTTTTTTTTTTTTTCCCTTCTAGAATCATCCAACAAGGGGGTGAGTTCAGGACTCTGGCAGCTCCTGTGTAAGTGCTGAGCAGCGAAAGACAAATCTAGGAACGAATCTGGAGCAAACCCTGCTACTCCCCAACCAGCAAGACGGGCCCCACAGAGCCAAGGCTTGCAGCGCCGGCCTTTATGTTGAGGCCAAGGCTGGGGAAGGGGAGCCTCTCAGAGAGTCTTCCAGGACACACGAGGCTCTCCGTCCCTCAGCTGGGTGTCTGTGAAGACCCTCCCGGGGCAGCTGCATGTCTGCAGCTCCCCACGTGAGACCTGTCCTCATGGATAGGCCTGGTGCCCCGGGCAGGGTGGCTCCGTGCCAGAGGGTTGGCCAGCTGTACTGTTTGTTTCATGGAGAGAGTTTCCAGAAACACTTTTTCCCTTTCTGCTTGAATGACCAAGTTTCAGAAAAATCCAATGATAATGTGCAGGCGTTTCAAATTTGTGACTTGAGCTGGGATGTTTGGGGTCATGTTGCCTAGGAGATGTAAGGAGTGGGCATGTTAAAGTCCATGAAATAACCAACAAAATGTGCTCCCCAGCCCGAAATGCTGAAGCCACAGCCTGGGGAGTGGGAGAGGATTTGGCATGTAGAGTTTGTGAGATGGTTTGAATTGATGGATCTGTGGTGTTTCTCTTTGACGCTAGACAGAAGCCGCCCGAGGGCAGGCCTCCTACCCTCTGTATCTAGGCAGGTGGATCTTGGGGTCTCAGTCAATCTCCTGTCCACTGTGGACCCAGGTCTGGCTGATTTTACAAGCAGAGAAGGGCAAAGTTATCTTGGTGTTTGGCCTTGGGAGAAGGGTGGGGATGGGGGATGATGTGCACTGAGGGGTAACCGTGGTAACAAAGGCTTGGGGACTTCCAAGACTGAGCAGGGTATGGAGGCAGAGCTCTGGGGCTCTGGCCTTTGTCTTCCAAGTCTCTGTCCTCTCTGTTGGCCACCACGTGTATGTCCTAGAATGTCATCATTCGGGGCAACCAGGGGGACTTTGAGGTATTAGAATTGAAAGGTTTAAAGAAAGAGAGGCAGGAAGAGTTAATGACATTTTCCTCCTTACTGTGCATTTCCTGCAGTTTAGGTTTGCAAACTAATAACCAGTATTTTATAAGCAAAGCAATTATATTTTAAACATGCATTGCATCCATTCAGCAGAGTACATGCAGCTGTTCAAAAGAACAAGGCACATCCATGTGTTGCCCAAAGTGTATCTCCAAGGGGCATTGACAAGTGAAACTAACAAGGGTCAGAATGCCATCGGTAATCTAAGCTTACTAATATAAGAGAGCTTTCCCTGTATTTTTTTATGTATGTTTTTTATATAGACTAGTATGCATCAGAAGTCTCTGGTAAGACACATAGTCCATTGATAGTAGTTTCCAGCGAAGGGGCTAGTGTTGGGGGTTCTGAGTTGGGAGGGAAGCTTTTCACTGTCTACGTTTGTGCTGCTGTTTGATATGAATAAATAAACAAATGAGTATATTTTAACCATGTGCCTGCATACATTCCATTTTTCCAGTAAACGTTTAATAAAAATAAAAGAAAGTACACAAAAGAAGTCATTGAGAAGGTATTTGGCATCATGGAAGCTTCCGGAGCTGGTCACCCTCAGCCTGCTCTGGATACTGAGATATGGAGAAAAAAGCAAAAGAAAATACTGGGTTATTTCACTCGTGGCAAGCCCTGCCCCTCTCACCCCACCCAGCACCATGCAGCTTCCTTAATCTGAGCCATAAATTCTGGGCCAAACAATGGCAAGACAGTCCAGCGCTGGACTTGGTGTTTACAGAGGGAAAATCTGGGAACCTGTTGGCATGAATCATGGTGCCTGGGGCTTCTGGGCTGGAAGGCAGGTCTCCCAAGGTGGCCCCAGGCCTGCCCAGGTGACTACCCAGGGACCCAGGAGAAAGACCAGTGATCATTCTCAGGGTTAAACTCTCCACCTGTCCTGAGGTTCTCCACAAAACCATTCTTAACAGCAGCATCCCTTTCCAAGTCCAAGGAGAAGCTTCGATTTGGAACAAATTACTCAGGAATTTTGCTGTTTCATCCAAGTTTAGGGAGAGAGACCTTTGTTGCTGTTGTCTCTGCAGGATGTGACTTGCTGGGGAGAAGTTAATGGAGTGATTCTCGTGGGGAGAGGCAGTTCAATACAGCAGAACTCATCCATATTACCCACACGCTGCAATCCTGTTTAATTCACTCGGTTTATGAGCTGTATAGTGGCCTTCCCCTCAGCCCCCACAGAAAAATAAGCTTCCCTCTGCTCTTGGGCTGTTTAAAAAAAAAAAAAAAAAGGCATAAACACAGGGAATTTTCCGTGGCCCAAATTCTGACCTTGGTAAATCATCTTTTTTTTGGACTGATGAGGGGTCTTGCTCTGCCGGTCTGCTTTCTTCAGAATCGGCATTTACAGCTGCCCACACCAGAAGCCTTTAATTTTATCATCTGCCTATTCCCAGCTGACTCTCTTCTTTCCAAGATGGCGGCCAAGGCCCTGCCTCCTCTTCCCCACTCTCCTTCCCCAGCACAAACCCACCTGGCTTTCTCCTGAGGACTGAGCATGTTGACAGGTGGACCGAGAGAAGTCTTCAGCATTAATTTGGCGGCTTTGCCCAGTGGCAGGTGGGGAGAAATGAGAGAGAAGGACTGAGCCCTCCGCTTGGCCTTCACCAACCAATCTCCTCGCTGTCGGCCCTGTGGGAGGCCCCGCAGACACCAGCCTGCCGGAGTGAGTTAACTGAAGCATTCCTGCAGCCCCCAGATATATCTCACGGTCATGGGAAATGGAGAGGTTAGTTTATTGTTGCCTGACTGCTGCCTGGGTCTTGTTGGCTAGGGAAGGCCCTTTGGAGGAAGCAGGATTTGTACCGGGCTTTAACAGATGGAAAGGATTTATGGAGGTGGAGGTGGGGGGAATTCAAATAAAGGGAAATATTGCAAATAAAAGTTTAGAAGTGGGAAGAGAGCCACGCTGTGGGTGCTTTTAACAGACTGGGTGACTTCCAATGGTTAAGGTATAAAGGGGACCTAGGTCCCCTCCCCCACAGTTTCAGTCCCTGCTGCTGTGTAAAGATGAAGCCAAGCAACAGACTAAGTTCAGCTGCACCCCAAATACCCATGAGCCAGAAGATACGATAAGAGCCTTAATCTGTTCTATGGGCCTGATGAAGCCCAGCTTTCTGGTGTTCACTGGTTTTGCCCACCAGGCCCTTTGCTGAAGGCAGGTTGGAGAAAATGCTCGTGGCAGAATTAGGTCCCCTAGTGGTCCATCCAGTAGTGAGCGAATACTGCACTGACTTGTCTCAGACCCGATTCTCGTGAGGGTGGAGGCTCTGAAACAGAGTTTCTAGCTACTTTCTTTGTGGGAGCACCACTCATGTCAGCAATGAAGCAGTTTCAGCATCCTTCAAAGTAAGTAAAGCCTTGTCTAGCTGCCTCTGGGGTACGGATCTGTGATTGGGGTCTTTCAGCTAACCAAAACCTCTGGTGTGTGTTATCTGTTTAGGGTACTTTAAACATGATCCCCTCCCACCCCAGGGTGTGGATTTAGGCTAACTTGCACACACATATATTGTACTGTTCAAAAAAGAGTGTGAAAGTGGATTCTAGGCAGTATTATAGGACCCTCAGATATCTGAAAACAGCTATATTTGGAGTTTGGATAAAACCCGAGAGACCCACCCCTCTGATTTTCTATTAGTGGTATGGAAACTATGGGTCAGGAAGGTTGATCAGCTTGCCTAAGGTCACCCTGCTTGGTATGCCAAAAGAGGACAGGGCGTCTCAGTTCCTCCCATTATGACCTTCTTCATCCTGCATCTGGGCTAGAGGTGCCAAAATGAGTAAGAAATAGTCATGTTCATTTGTTGGGTATGATCATTGTTATTTAAAAAATTTTTATTTTATATTGGAGTGTAGTGGAACAATGTCATGTTTAAGATGTACAGCAGAGTAATTCAGTTGGACATGTATCTATTCTTTTCCAAATTATTTCCCCATTTAGGATATTGTAGAGTGTTGAGCAGAGTTACCTATGCTATACAGTAGATCCTTGTTGGTTATTAATTTTAAATATAGTGATGTGTACACATGGCTTCCCTGGTGGCTCAGAGGATAAAGCATCTGCCTGCAATGCAGGAGACCCAGGTTTGATCCCTGGGTTGGGAAGATCCCCTGGAGGAGGAAATGGCAACCCACTCCAGTATTCTTGCCTGGAGAATCCCATGGACAGAGGAGCCTGGTGGGCTACAGTCCACGGGGTTGCAAAGAGTCGGACATGACTGAGCGACTTCACACTCACACACAATGTGTACACATCAACCTCAAACCCCAGTCTGTCCTTCCCCATTACCCTTCCCTACTGGTAACCATAAGTTCATTCTCAGTGAATTCATAAGTCAATGAGTCTTTTTCTTTTTTGTATGTGAGTTCCTTTGTATCACTTTTTAAAGATCATATAATACGTCTTTCTCTTCCTTAGCAGGGTAATCTCCAAGTCCATCCTTGTTGCTGCATATGACGTTATCTTATTCTTTCCAATAGCTGAGTAATATTCCATTGTATATATGTAATCACATCTTTTTTATTCATTCATCTGTATGATCATTGGTGTTGAATGTAAAAAGATTTTACCTGACAGAGACATGTTGGGGTATTTATGCATATTGCAGGACTTACTATATTTTGAACAGATTTGTTTTCAATACTTCAGCAAAAATAAGTGGAACAGGAGATGAAATAAGAATGCCAAAATGCTTAGAACTGTTGGAAAATTATGAAACCAATCGTGGGTTCACGGGGAGTTCATTTTACTATTCCTACTCTATATGTTTGAAATTTTTCATTAAAAATTAATTTTATTTAAAATTTTCATTAAAAGTTGTTAAAAATCAGCAGTAAGTTTCCACACCCAGCCAAGGAAACCATAGTCACAAGGAAGACGTGTAGTTGCCAGTCATAATCAGTTTTCAAGAAAGATAGGATTTTTGTCCCTAATGCACTGGTGCTGTGCTTATTAAATAGTGGCATCCTTTTCTGAGCCATCTACCCCGTGAGGCAGGTGGAGCCTCTTCTCTCCTCCACCACTAGGGCCATGCAGCCCCGGCTTGGCTCTCATACACTTGTGGAATCCACTTCTGTGATTCTGGCTTCTGGTCTCTGCTCCCTTTGTGCAGCAGAGCACCTCAATGTGTTCATGTAATTGATTACTCCAAGAGCCATGCTGCAGCCTGGCCTGCAAGGGTGGGAAGAAGTACGCTTTCTGTTGGTAGCAACTGTGCGTGCCTTCCCATGGGTGTGTGCATTTGCACTGACTGCTGCTAAAAAGGACACAGTCAGAAAAGGGTGAAGAGCAGTCTTTTTCCCGAGCCCCTCTGCCTGCCTCCGCCTCCTTGCCAGGGAACCGCCAGAAAGGCTCTGGAACGACCTGAAATCAACTTGCAAGTTCAAGTAGAGCCTCCATTCCCCTCTCCCTGGCAATTAACAGTGATTTACTGGAGGTTACATTCTAGTGTGGCCTCTGGCCTTCTGTTATCAGCAGCTTCGGGGACTGGGGCTCATTATTGGTCAGTTCCTGGCTGCTCTGCAAACAAGCCTTTTCACATTTAGCTCTTGCCCACAACCACATCCTGTCCCTTTAGTACCGGACGGCACTGGGCTGTGCTGGGGTTAAATCAGGCAGGGGTGTGAGATGGAGGCGGCCGCCCTAGACAGATGGACCAAATCACCGAGTCATTTTTCCCTTGGCATTTTAGAGATGGGATGCTCCCTGAAGTTCGCTCTCCATGACACGTCCTCAGAGAACAAAGGTCAGCCTGATAGGAGTCTAAGTCCCAGAATGTCTGCCTGCAAACAGCTGATGCTGTTTTGCCCTGGCACAGACAGAGCATTTCCAGAAGGCTATTTGTCTTCTCGCCTTTTGTCAAGAAGACTCCCGTTACACAGAAGAGATGGGAAGTCACCCAAAGCTCTGTTTTCCCTTTGGCTCAGCCAGAAGGTGACGTGTGGGCTGTCCCTCCCACACATCAGGGGCCGTGTTCACGGGCGTGTGGTGGCCCGGCCATCTTAGCTCAGCAGCTCGGCCCCACCGATAAATGTTAATAGTATGAGAAAACCCTGGAGGAGCCTTGATCTGTCAAAGGTGAAGCATCTCTCTTATAATGCAGTACCGGGAAAAAGGCGAAGGACTGGTATGTGTCCAGATAAGAATAACTGCCTCCCCTGCTTTACCTTTTTGGACTATCTCAGAAGGCAAAGCTCCTATTTCCTATTCTTTACAACTTTAGCCTACATTTGGGGTATATTTTCTTTCCTCCCCTTTTTGGCTTGGGTTTTGGTTTTCTGTTTCCATTTTCAGAAACCCTATAGGAAGCATCCTGGGCACAATAAGTTACCTGTTCAAAGGCACTGATTCTTGGGACTTCCCTGCTGGTCCAGTGGCTAAGACTCCACATTCCCAGTGCAGGAACCCTGGGTTTGATCCATGGTCGGGGAACTCAATCCTACATGCTGCAATTAAGAGTTCACATACCACAACAAACCTGGTGCAGCCAAATGAGTCAGTAAATATTCAAAAACAGCAACAACAAAAAAATAAAGGCTGTGATTCTTGCTTGCCTTCCATCCATCATCACTTTGCCCTTTGGTTTTTGAGGTCCCTACGTAGCCCTCCCTGCTGGAAGGCTCTGTGCTTTCTCTCAACAGAATGCCAACCAGGGCTGCCTTTTCACAATCCTGCCTCAGTTGGCATCTTTCACGAGTATCTCAGCGTTTCCCTCTTGTTCAGAGACAGAAACTTGTTACTGATAACTGAGACCACAGCTCTTTTTATAATTAATGAATCTGCTCACTACACAGTCACGCTGGGAACATCTTTATTGTCAGTCTAAGCCCCAAAGATACAGGTAGTTATAAATGCATGATGGGCATCTCAAGGATGCTAAAGGCAAAGGTGCCCCGTAAACTGACTGTAGTAACTGGATTTGGACAGACTTGGCTGGAAAGGCCTTGTGAGGGTCATGAGCTCTGTAGGAACTGCAGTGGTGGGTGGGGACTAGTTCCTCGGAAGCTATTGGAAGTGGTTTTCTGCCTTGCATTAAGATTATGTTTCTTAAACTGGGCCCTAGATATTGTTTGTTTCTAAGCCGTCTATGACGATTTAAATTCTCATTTTGGTAATAATTTATTGAACTGTTTTAAGCCTCTTCTGGATCATCTGGATGGCTAGCTGTCAGTCAGTCAGTTCAGTCACTCAGTTGTGTCTGACTCTTTGCAACCCCATGGACTACAGCACGCCAGGCTTCCCTGTCCATCACCAACTCCCGGAGCTTACTCACACTCATGTCCATAGAGTCAGTAATGCCATCCAACCATCTGATCCTCTGTTGTCCCCTTCTCCTCCCGCCTTCAATCTTTCTGTCATCAGGGTCTTTTCCAGTGAGTCAGTTCTTCACATCAAGTGCTCAAAGTATTGGAGTTTTAGCCTCAGCATCAGTCCTTCCAATGAATATTCAGGACTGATTTCCTTTAGGATGGACTGGTTGGAGTCCAAGGGACTCTCAAGAGGACTACCTGTGACTAGTCTCAGTTATATTTACTGTCAGGTTGGTGCCCAAGGAGGACCAAAAATACTCATATGGGGCTTCCCTGTTGGTCTAGTGGTTAAGATTCCTTGCTTCCAGAGAAAGGGGAATGGGTTCAATCTTTGGTGGAGGAACTAAGATTCCACATGCCTGTATGGTGTGGCAAAAAGAAAAAACCCCCAAAACCTCATATGAACTGGGTTCCCTGGAGGGACCACAGGGTTATGCTTAGAGGGGGTTCCTGAATTGTTAGGTTAGGAATGGAAGAAACAATACACGTCTCAACACTTCTGCACATTTTATGTCTATTACATTGTATTGTATGTTACTGTGAGTTAAAGCTTGGAGAAGTTAGTCACTTTCTTTGCCAAAATGATCCCAATGATTTAATAAGTATATATACAGAGAAAGGGAGGAGGGAATTATTTCCTATTGAGAGCCCTGGGTGTTGAAGTTCTGCTTTCAAGTCATTGGCCTTGTAAAACATGAATTGCTAGGAGTTTCTAGAGAGGACGTAGGGTTCGTCAGACAACCCCTGATGCCCAGCCTCTGTCTGAGTTGTGAACTTGAGCTTGTGGCTGGAACAGAGGTGGGCCTCAAATTGCTGGGTTCCATGCACCACACCCAGCTAACTCTTGAGTGAGTCTGTTTTCATCCTTATCCTTCTGCTCCAAGCCATTTATGAGTTCCCATTAGCAACTGGATGCTTTACCTGGGCAGCAAGGTAAACACACCTCCGTCTGGCTGGCAAGTCTCACCCCATGAGAGTCTCATCTCACTGTTCGCCTGCCAGAAGTGTGTGCTCCAGCCACCCTTCCTCACGCAGCCCCCAAAGCTCCCATCTTACCTCTTTCATCACCTCCCTGAATGCTGCCTTGGCCGCATCTCCATTGGTCCAAGCCCCCACCACCCAGCCCAGCCCAGTCCAGACACCGTTGTACCCTCTCGGATCACCCCACTCCCATCACTGGCACTCTTCTTTCCTCCCCCCAGAACAGTAGTGAGTCTGTTTTCATCCTTATCCTTCTGCTCCAAGCCATTTATGAGTTCCCATTAGCAACTGGATGCTTTACCTGGGCAGCAAGGTAAACACACCTCCGTCTGGCTGGCAAGTCTCACCCCATGAGAGTCTCATCTCACTGTTCGCCTGCCAGAAGCGTGTGCTCCAGCCACTCTTCCTCACGCAGCCCCCAAAGCTCCCATCTTACCTCTTTCATCACCTCCCTGAATGCTGCCTTGGCTGCATCTCCATTGGTCCAAGCCCCCGCCACCCAGCCCAGCCCAGTCCAGACACCGTTGTACCCTCTCGGATCACCCCACTCCCATCACTGTCACTCTTCTTTCCTCCCCGCAGAACAGCAATCACATGGACTTGACACGCTCATGAGTTGTGGGATGGTGAGTAGATGAGTTTGTTCCCTCCGCTTCTGGGTTATGCACTCTTGGGTGGGAGGCAGGGTTCAACTCAGCTCCTGACGTGGCTTTGTCTCCTTCTAAGGTGCCCTTCATAGCACCTGTGTTTATTTGTTCACACATGGATTCATTCCTTTGCTCGCTCGTTTGTGGAAAAGACTTGTATTGAGTAACTACTATGTGCCAGCCACCAAGTTTGGCACTGTGAGTAAGCAGTGATTAAGACAGACATGGAGGAGTATTCCTCATGAATCTTAGAGGCTGGGGGATGGAGTGGGGAAGTTGGGGAGGAGAGGCAGGCCTTAACAAGCCTTGACAGCTCAGGAGTATTGATAGAAGGAGTCTAGAAACCCCAGAACACACTACAGAGGAATGTCAGTTATTGGCTGTGTAAGACTTAGCACCCTTCTCGAACCAATGGTTTAGTACACTTAACACCCTTGGACTCGCGCTTTTAATCCTGTCTGCTCATGTGAATCAGCTGGGGAGCCTCCAGGTGCCTGGGCCCAACAAGAAAGAGTTTGACATATTTGGTCTGCAGCATGAATATTGTCAGGAAAACAAAACTCATGGTCCAAGGGGGAACAGGAAGACCCAAAGGCCCCCCGAGTCTGGTCCCCATATTGCCCCCTGAGAATAAGGGCCTTGTTCAGTGCTGGGGCCACAGGTGAGAGGGCTCAGAGAAGCTTGTTTGGGCTTCCATGGGCCCTGTCGTGGATCCTCCCCAAAGTTATGTTCGAATCCTAACCCCCAGAATTGGCCTTATTCAGAAACATGGTCTTTGCCGATGCAATTCAGTTAAGATCCAGTGGCCCTACTGGATTAGGATGGGCCCTTCTCCATGAGGATGAAATGTCCTTATAAAGAAGAGGGTGGTTTAGGATCCAGACACACAGGGAGGCTGGCAGAGGCACAGGTCAGACCAATGCAGCTGCAGCCAAGGAATGCTGAGGCTTGCCAGCAACCACGAGAAGCTAAAAAGAGACAAGAAAGTGTTCTTCCCCGGGTACATCACGGGGAGTGCGATCCTGTCAACACCTGATGCGGGACTTCAGCCTCCAGGGCTGGGAGAGAAGACATTCCTGTTGATTGAAATCATCATCCCGTGGTATTTTGTCATGGCAGCCTTGGGACCTAATACAGACCCCAGGGGTCATGCCCACGGGAAGGGCAATGCCAGGTTCCCCCCTTGACCTGGGTAGCAGGAGCCCAGAGGCAAACCCTCAGCAAGTATCACAGCTGTGACTTTCTTGACTTTTTTTTTAATCAAGACTGCAGCCTGCACGGGAGGTCAGCAAGAAAGAAGGGGACTCAAAGTGTTAAGGGACAGCGTGGCTGTCACTTAATCAGTCCCACAGCTACAACTGCTCATCATTACTACAGCTTCATCATCAAGTCAGTGGCTTGACCAGGGTTCTGGGTGGGGAAAGAGCGTGTACTCTGGGGCCCTGGCTCTAACCCCATCTGCGTCACATCAGCTGTGTGACTTTAAGAAGTGTGACTTGGAGACCTCTGTCTCCCTCTCTGTAAAGTGAGGTTAATAATAGATCCTATGCAGGGTTAAATAAAATGTGAGCAGAATGCCTTGGTAAGACAGCTGTTACATGCCAGTGCCGTCATTTTAGTGGTTTGAACAGAGCAGGCTGAATGGTGGAGGAAAACATCCTCTGGCTTGATCAGGGAACCCGATCACGCCAACCTCGGTGTGTGGATGAACCCGGGTGGCGGGGCAAAGATCTGAGCTTGGATTTTGGTTCTATCATGAGTGACCTCTGGGACCTTAGGAAAGTTACTTTCCTCAGTGTCCTCAACTTTAAGATTGGTTAACAAAATCTATACGATAGTGGAAGATGAAATGATACAATGTCATTTGTCATTGTTGGCCAGGGACTCATTGGAAGGGACAGGAAGGACCAGGACTCGGAACAGAGCCAGGGCTCAGCCTGGTTCCTAGGCAGTGGGGCTGCTGGGGGCTTGGGGTGCTGACTCTGGAATGGGGTAGCTGACCTGACTCTGGCCTCACAGTGTACGTGCTGCAAGTTTCTCTAGGATGGGAAGCCAGTGGGTTCTCTTCTTGGAAGAGAACCTTCCAAGAGCCACAGGTTGGAATCTCTGACTCTTGCACTTCTTCCAGTGGTGGCCTCACCCCAACTTCCCAGTTTTCCCAGTTCTCTGCTCCTGTGTCCAGCACTTACTCCTGCAAGACTGCTCCGAGGGCACAAGCGGCTCAGACCCCATCACCATCGAGCAGAGCCTGGCAGAGGGCAGCCTGGGTGTGTTCTTGTCCCCCTGGGCTCTGTGCAGCTGCCCTGTCGGCACCTGTTGGTAGCCCGCCTTCTAGAAGCCCTGGGCCCACCACCTGCTCAGCTTTTTGTGAAAGTTGTTTGCTGTTGTTTATAGCCAACATGAAGGGCTCAGTTTCACCAGAGTGGATGTTTTCAAATTCAGAGGTTTTTACCTGCTTGATTTTAAATCTAATCAGATTCTTCTAATCTAGTGGAAAATCAGAGCTTTCCAACCAGGCTAAATCTTTTGTAAGTCTGTTCCTTCTTGGGCTCTTTGTTTGTTTCACAAGCTGCCTATGAGCTTTCTGCTCTAGTTCCATGAATTGAAGGCTAGTGTGCTAGTTACCCGTGCGTGTCTGTGTTAGTCGCTCAGTCTTTGAAACCCTATGGACTGTAGCCTGCCAGGCTCCTCTGTCCATGGAATTCTCCAGGCAAGAATACTGGAGTGGGTAGCCATTCCCTTCTGCAGGGGATTTTCCCAACCCAGGGATCAAACCCAGGTCTCCTGCCCTGCAGGGGGATTCTTTACCATCTGAGCCACCTAGGATTGCAGCAACAAATGACCACAAACTAGGTGGCTTAAAATGCCAGAATCTTATTCCTGACTGTTTTGGAGGCCAGAAATCTGAAATCAAGGTGTCAGCAAGGTCGTGGCCCGTCTGATAGCCCTAGGAGAGAATTTTTTCTTGCCTCTTCTTATTCTGGGTGGGGCCTGGCATTCCTTGGCTGTGGGTACTACTGCAGTGCCTGTCTCTGCCTTCACATGGCCTTCTTCCCTGTGTTTCTGTATTTTAAAGCTCCTTCTCTTAGAAAAAATTCTTTTTGATGTGGACCATTTTAAGAATCTTTATTGAATTTGTTACAATATTTTTCTGTTTTCTGTTTTGGTTTTTCGGCTGCAAGGGCTCTTAGCTCCCCAACCAGGGATTGAACTCGCAGACCCTGCACTGGAAGGCAAAGTCTTAACCACTGGACCAGCAGGGAAGTCCAAGAGCTCCCTCTCTTTTCTTCAGTAATATCATCAGTCATTGGATTTAGAGCCCATCTGAAATCCAGGATAATCCTATTTTAAAATCTGTAATTTAACTGCATTAGTAAAGACCCAGTTCCGAATAAAGTCACATTCATGGATACCAGGGGTTAGGACTTGGATGTATCTTTCTGGGGGCTTCTATTCAACCCACTACAGGGGATAATAATAATATTTATTAATAATGTTTTGTGTCTGGTGGTTTTCACATGTTACTTCACTGAATCCCCACACTAACTCTGCGAAATAGGTACACTTTCTTCCCACTTGAGCTTCCTTGGTGGCTCAGATTTGGTAAAGCGTCTGTCTACAATGAGGGAGACCCAGGTTTGATCCCAGGGTCAGGAAGATCCCTGGAGAAGGAAATGGCAACCCACTCCAGTACGTTTGCCTGGAAAATCCTATGGACAGAGGAGCCTGGTAGGCTACAGTCCATGGGGTTGCAAAGAGTCGGACACAACTGAGCGACTCCACTTTCTTTCTTTCCACTTTCTTCCCACTTTTGTAGGTGGGAAAACTAAAGTTTTAAAAAGCTGTCAAGCTTGTTGAAGTTCAAACAGCTTGCTAGTGCAGCTACTGAATTCTAGCCTAGCCTTTCCACTAAACTGGAGTCATTCTTCATCATAAGAGGGAGAGAAATGAACAACTACCATACTAAAATGGCCATAGGAAAAACATATGGGTTTTCCGCAACTCATTCATGCATGGAGAACCACCGAAGAATATTGGGGCATTAAGAATATCAGAAATTTTTTACCCTGGAATATTAGTCATAAAAAAAGAATGAAATTTGCTACTTGTAGCAACATGAATGGCTTCGGTGGACATTGTGCTAAAAGTCAGATAAAGGACATGCTGTATGGTATCACTCATGTGAAATCTAAAAAGACAACAAATAGTGAATAAAACAAGAAATTATAGCAGATACAGAGGACACACTACACACTAGTGGTTACCAGTGGGGACTGGGGGAGAGAGGGCTAATACAGGGGTAGGGGAAAGAAGAGCAGGAGTTTTGTAATGATGTTCATCTAAAAGTTGCTGAAAGCTAACGTTAACTAGAGCGAAAGGATTTATACCAAAGGATATTGATGGGTACTTCAAGAGGGCCATACCCAGTTTATTTAGTGGTTGAATCTAAAGGTCTAACACATATTTGTGTGTGTGCTAAGTTGCTTCAGTTGTGTCTGACTCTTTGTGACCCTATGGACTGTAGCCCACCAGGCTCCTCTGTCCATGGGATTCTCCAGGCAAGAATACTGGAGTGGGTTGCCATGCCCTCCTCCAGGGGATCTTCCTGACCCAGGGATTGAACTCATGTCTCTAACATTGTCTTCTGCATTGCAGGCAGATTCTTTACTACTGAGCCACTAGCAAAGCTCTTAACATGTATTGTTACTGCTAAGTCACTTCAGTCGTGTCCGACTCTGTGCGACCCCAGAGACGGCAGCCCACCAGGCTCCCCCATCCCTGGGATTCTCCAGGCAAGAACACTGGAGTGGGTTGCAATTTCCTTCTCCAGTGCGTGAAAGTGAAGTCGCTCAGTCATGTCCGACTCTTGGCGACCCCATGGGCTGCAGCCTACCAGGCTCCTCCGTCCATGGGATTTTCCAGGAAGAGTACTGGAGTGGAGTGCCATTGCCTTCTCCATAACATGTATTAGGTGCTCCAAAAATATTTGGTGAATAGATGAATGCCTGAAGAAATGCAGCTGTGAGAAGACTAAGGACAAGGTCACCTTGAGACAACATCCTGCTATGGTATATGACCTTTTAGCTGCCAAAGTAAAGTTGAGGTGTTCCTTCACTTTGCACAGTCTTTGCAGCAGAGCCTCTCTGCTCAGATGTCACTTCACAGATGGGAATGCTTTTCTTAGGGAAAAAAACAAAATTAAGTTTGTATTAAAAGTTGGATGCCAGGAGTTTGGGAATAATCTTGATTGTCTCACTGTTATTTCCCAACTGGGATCAGTTGAGACATCTCAGAGCCCCAAACCTTCCCAGGCAGAAGCTTGTCCACCATTTTCTGCCAGGGTTCATTTCCTGACTCTGGGTCCCACGATTTCACAGGAATAGAATATAAGCAAATGGAGGAAATTGTTGTACTGCTGTGAAATTTTGCTGGGAAAAGAAAATGCATGCTGAAAAGTTTTAAGAACTTCTGAGCCTCGTACCCAAGAGACTGTACAGCTCTGTGCATTTTGAACCATGCTTGTTGAAATAAATTTGGGTTGGGAAAGTAACTAGGAGGTTTGAGGTTTCTGGACAATAGTGGTGAGTGTTTTAATTTCCAACCATGTGAAACTTTCCTTGCTGTTTCAAAATGTCTTTCAACTTGAATGGGACATTTCCCTGGTTTGTAAAGGCTCTGTGTGTTAGAGTTCTGCAGAGAAGCAGAACCAAGAGGATCTCTCTCCTTCCCTCCCTCCATCTACCCATTCATCCATCGGAAGAGATTTATTATAAGGAATTGGTTCCTGTGATTATAGAGGCTTGTGGCCCCAGTCAAGTTGACCCCTAAAATTAACCTCACACTTAATTTCTATGGCATATGTTCATTCTTAGCTCTAGTAAGGTGGCAGTGTCATAGATATGACCCCTTGTAATGTCCTTGGCAAAGGTATGTTCAATTGAAACAAAGACTGTAGGAGCCAAGGCAGAAATCAAAACAGTGGCTCATAAGATAGGATGTTTTCTTAGTCTTGTGAATGTCCACTGGCTTCCTTTGCTTCTTGTCCTGTCTGTGTCTGTTTCTCTTTTTGAAATGAGTGAAAGAAAAGATGGGTGAGATATGTTATTACAGTGCAAGGAGAGGTGTTTGGGTTTCTTTGACCACATCTACAGGGCCCTTGCTTGAAACCTGTTTCTAATACACAGAGGAAGGCTTTGATTAAAACTGTATTTGCTCACCAAACTCTTTCCCTTTTTATTAACAGATATAGCTCTCCCCATTAACCCACTCTGACTGAGGAGACTTGCTATGCAGGGGGCAAGGAAAGTTAATTAACTTCCAGAGGACTTGGATGAAGACCAGTAGGATTGGTCCATGGATGTTCATTAGGCCTCCTTCCCACCACTTTTCATTTCCCAGTTGCTGTGTTGACTAGTGAAAGGCATGTTTACACATATGGCTCACAAAATACATTTGAGTGGTAGATTTTTGTTGTTAGCTAACTTGATTTATGGATGTGAGAGTTGGACTGTGAAGAAAGCTGAGCGCCGAAGAATTGATGCTTTTGAACTGTGGTGTTGGAGAAGACTCTTGAGAGTCCCTTGGACTGCAAGGAGATCCAACCAGTCCATCCTAAAGGAGATCAGTCCTGGGTGTTCTTTGGAAGGACTGATGTTAAAGCTGAAACTCCAATACTTTGGCCACCTCATGTGAACAGTTGACTCATTGGAAAAGACTCTGATGCTAGGAGGGATTGGGGGCAGGAGGAGAAGGGGACGACAGAGGATGAGATGGCTGGATGGCATCACTGACTCGATGGACATGAGTTTGAGTGAACTCTGGGAGTTGGTGATGGACAGGGAGGCCTGGTGTGCTATGATTCATGGGGTCACAAAGAGTCGGACATGACTGAGCAACTGAACTGAACTTGATTATAAGGTATTTAGTCTTCTTAAAACCAAGAGTCATTTAAAATCCAGTAATAAAGTAACATTATTTGTAATATGGCCACTAACAGATATTGTATTAGCAAAATAATCACCATGCAAGATTTATTGGTAAACTTGTCAGGTCAATGTCATACATCAGAAGCTTTAGTAATAGTGGTCTCAGCACCTAGTTAAATATATTTCCTGAGTGTTTTATTATTTTTTATTGTGTTACTGTTCTCATGGGATATGATGTGGTCGTTGGCAGCTTGGATGAATAAGGAGGGTTGAAATGGACTACAGAGATCTTCTGTATGTATATAGGAATCTAGGCAATAATATTCTCTTAGGTATGCCAGCTCTGCTAGGTGCTATTTTCTTTATGACTTGATGGACATGAGTTTGAGTGAACTCTGGGAGTTGGTGATGGACAGGGAGGCCTGGTGTGCTATGATTCATGGGGTCACAAAGAGTCGGACATGACTGAGCAACTGAACTGAACTTGATTATAAGGTATTTAGTCTTCTTAAAACCAAGAGTCATTTAAAATCCAGTAATAAAGTCAACATTATTTGTAATATGGCCACTAACAGATATTGTATTAGCAAAATAATCACCATGCAAGATTTATTGGTAAACTTGTCAGGTCAATGTCATACATCAGAAGCTTTAGTAATAGTGGTCTCAGCACCTAGTTAAATATATTTCCTGAGTGTTTTATTATTTTTTATTGTGTTACTGTTCTCATGGGATATGATGTGGTCGTTGGCAGCTTGGATGAATAAGGAGGGTTGAAATGGACTACAGAGATCTTCTGTATGTATATAGGAATCTAGGCAATAATATTCTCTTAGGTATGCCAGCTCTGCTAGGTGCTATTTTCTTTATGACTATTTAATTTATTTATTTGGCTGTGCCAGGTCTTAGTTGTAGCATGTGGGATTTCAAACCCAGGGCCCCTGTACTGGGAGTGCAGAGTCTTAGCCACCTGGACCACCAGGAAAGTCCCAAATTGCTAGTTTCAAATGATTGTGAATTTCTTCTTCTTCTTCTTTGTAAGTTGGACTGTCCGGATATGAAAGAAGAAATTGCAGGGGAGGCCAGCCAGGGTTATGGTGGGAGAGGTGAGAGTGATTTGCATTCAGATATGAATTTACTAGCTGTGTGTGTGTGATTCTGGGCAAGTTACATAATCTCTCTCAGTCTGTTTCTTCATCTCTGGGATAGTTGTGTCTACTGTATAGGTTTATTATTAAGAGCTCGGTGTGGTGAAACTTGTCAGTCATGTGGCTGACTTTATTCACAATAAAAGCAGTTTTCCTCTTTTGGTTTATATTCCTTCTCTTTTACTGGCTTATTATGACTAGCCTTTTGTGTTATTTATTTAACTGTAATTCTGTAATTCTGTCTTCCTTGTTGAAGTTTCAGTAGAAAACTGCCCATCATAGAATCTCTTAATCCTGGTTGCTGAATGCAGAGTCTGTTGTATTTTTGTTTGACTTTCTACCAAATTACATTCAGAACAGTGGTAAGGCAAAAGAAGGCATCTTTATTCCCAGCTTTTAAGAATTAAGCCTACTTCTGAGGAAGCAACTCCTGAACCAAGTTTGGGATTCAGAGCTAGGATTGTTCTGGAGATGCTGGATGGGTCCCAACAACCAGTTCTGAATGGGAAGGACAGGGGCTTTCAGAGCCATGGGCTGGAAGAGGGGGATTCTTCACCTACTGTAGTCATCAAATGTGTTAACGCCAGCTCACGGGAGTGTGAGCCTAACAGGTGCCTGACCAGGGACTTACCAGCAGCCGGGGATGCTGGTAAACTCTGAAGTTTGCACTACAGAGATCTGGTTTGAGATTCTAAACAGACACAATTTTAGCATTTAAGAGGCTTGAAAACACTTAGAAAGGAACTGGTCCAAAGAAACTTAACATGGTACAAATAGCCCCTACTTTAAGTGAATGGAAAGTCACTGTGGTCGGAAGGGGAGGTGCTGATTGAGAGATGATTGTCTGAGATGTCACTGGTTACAAGAAGCAACCTCAATTAAGTAGCACCATGGTTGAGGGAAGAGAATACAGGAAGCACAACTACATTACCTGCAAACTGGGTTGCAGTGGGCATTCTCATTTTATGATTTCAAGGAATATATGTCAACTGGAATACACATGCGCCTGTTTTTCTCCCCTATCATATTGCTTTGCATGGTCCTGGCAGAGGGTAGGAGCTGACATCATTAAAGGGACCACTGATGTACAGCCGGTATCCAGGAAACACTTGCTGGACAGTTGGCATGAATAGACAGGTCCAGGGTACTCTGCGGGTTGAAATGCTGACCATACTTTGTGGGGTGGGCTCTTAAAGCCTGCTTTGAAGGTCAAGGGGATAGTAGTTCCGAGAGCATGTGGTGTGCATGGGTGTTGCATTAGAGAACTTGGCCCTGGCAGAGAAAAGATGTGGCTAAAGACAGTTCCAGAGTGCCCAAGGCTCGTGCCCACAGTGTTGGAGACATGGCCACAGGGGGAGAAAGGGCAGAGCAGTCCCTCTGAGATTGGCCAAGGAGGCAAAGGGAGATTGGAAGAAAGCGCCAAATGTAAACGTTAAAAAGCATTCTCCCAAACTGAAATGCTCTGGAAGAGTCAGAAATGGTACAGCAGCAGTTTGCTTTGACAAATTTTGTCAAAACAAAAAACAATGATCCAACTCAAAACTCTGTGATACCTTTATGTTGTTTATATAGAGGGTCTTCAAGGGTTTAATTCAGAACATTTCTGTGATGAATGACTGGCTCTTGTTCATGTAAACAAAAACCAGCCTAGACCAAGGAACCAAATCTTTTTCATCGGGGCACAGCCATTTTCCTGAAGAGAGAACTTCCCCTCCCTGCCCTTTCTCACTTTTGGGAAACATGACCAGCACTCTTAGAATCTTATCCCTCATCTGAGGCATTTCTGCTGCTCCCAAGGGACTCTCATTTAAGAATGACCTTTGTGCTTTTCTAGGATAGGAAACTACTTGAACTTAAATTTAGAAAGCTTTGGGCAGTTACAGGAAATACAGCTTTCTACAAACTAACCATATGACCTTGGCACAGTCCCTTTCTCTCTGAACCTTTGTTCCTTGCCGTTAGAAGGGATAACTTTATTTCTTGCATTTAAAATGCTCTAAAGAGCTTCCCTGGTGGTCCAGTGTTTAAGACTCCACACTCCTATTGTCGAAGGTCCAGTTTCAATCTGTAGCTGGAGAACCAGATTTCACACGCTGCAACTAAGAGTTTGCATGCTAAGGCCTGGCCCAGCCAAATAAATAAATGATGATAAATATCTTTAAAATCTTCTAAAAAATGAATTTAAAAAATAAAATGCTTTGAGTCTACAATAGACATTTAAGACCAGTGCTGTCCGATAGAAATATAGAGCAAAACACATATATAATTTTAAAGCACGCTTAAAATGTTTAAATTTTAAAAACAGGTGAAATTAATTTTAAGGATACATTTTACTTAACTCATTCAGCCAAAATACCATCACTTCTATATGAAATCAATAGAGTGGAAAAAAAAAATAAAACTGTTAATACAGTTTACATTCTCTTTTCTGGGAGAGGCGCTAAGCCTTTGAAGTTTCATCTTTACACTTACAGCACATCTCAGTGCAGACGAACCACATTTCACGTGTTCAGTAGCCACATGTGGCTAGTGGCCTGAGAACTGAACAGTACCGTTTGAGACTGTGAGTCATGAGTGAGGCCCCACTCAGATGCGAAGTGAACTTGAGGATGATCATTAAAAGGCCCTGCCCATAGCCCCATGAATTTCTTAGACCTTGCGAGGTTTGCATGAATTCATGAGAAGCCTAGTGTGAGTTTGCATTACCCATGAGGTCTTTTTTAAAAAATGGAAAATTAGAAGTCAGTTTTGAGGCAGAAGAAGGACAAAGGCCCTGCGAATCCCTAGATAGGCCCACAGTGTGATCTCCTCAATTCCCACATCCCCAAACTGAGAATCCAGAAGTTTGTGTGTGTGTGTAAGGTTGGCACTGGTTAATTTGGAGGATGTGATGTGATGTGAGGGGATATCTGCTCTGTCTAGCCCACTTAACCTGCTGGATGCATGTGTCAGGAAGTAGGAAGGGTTAAGATGTTGTTTAGCACTTCAGTCATGCCTGACTCTTTGCGATCCCATGGACTGTAACCTGCCAGGCTCCTCTGTCCATGGGATTTCCCAGGCAAAAATACTGGACTGGGTTGCCATTTCCTTCTCCAGAGGATCCTCCTGACCCAGGGATCAAACCCATGTCTCCTGCTTGGCAGGTGGATTCTTGACCACTCAGCCAGCTTAGCTTGAGTGTTTGTATATTTTGCTGTAGAAATATTAATGGGTTTTATTCTTGTTTCCACAGACCTTGCTGGTAGGTTGTATACCGTGATCCTTTTCTAGAATTTGAAATGTACTGACTTTCCAAACACCTCTGGTTTTGTGGGTTTCAAATAAGAGATCATGGGCCTGTAGTTGAATTTTTCAAATCTTTTGATTGTAACCATCGTAAGAAATGTATTTTACATTGTATGCCAGGATGCATATGTTAAAAACAAAAGGTTTTATGGAAGATTACACTCCTTTTCTAAGCTGCTTGTCACTCACTGGGTTGACAGCATAGCCTGCTAAGGGCCGTGTCCAGTTTGAAGAGCACTGCTGAAGGCTCTATGCTGGGGACCACAGAGAGCGGCACAAGGGTGTGGACATTAGTTGAGAAGAGATGGGCTCCTGGCAGAGAGACAACCCCCCTCAGCCCTGGTCATCTGTCCCTAGGTCTGCTGCTGCTTGTGGTTTAAATGAACCATCACAGCTTCCCTTCAGTGCCTGTGGGCCATTATCAGCTGTTTTACTGGTGGTTTGGGTACCATATTGGTCATCCAAGAAAATGACCTGGCTTTGTGCTTTGGCCTGTCAAAGGGGGCAGGAAATTCAGATTACTCTTGGGCCATTTTATGGATTTGGGAAATCAAGGTACGCCTCATAAAAGAGGTGGTTTACATGAAGCCACCATTTGTTCACACTTTACTTAACACATGAATAAGGATGATCACTGGTGAGTAATCCCCAGTTTATGTGAGAAAGGTTCATGTAGTTGGCAAGTTCAAAGGTAGCTTCAGGCATGGCTGGACCTAGGGACTCCAGCAATGTGGACAGGGCTCTTTTTCTCCAGTTACCAGCTTTTTTCCCCTCTGAGTGCTGGCTTCATCCGCAGACTGGAAAGGGTAGGAGGTGACAGGGTTAATGGCAACTCTAAGTACATATTCTCGTGGTTTATTTTCTGAAGACAGGAAAGACCTCCTTCTCCCAAAGCCAGTTGAGCAAATCCTAGGGAAAATTCTGTCCTTGCTTGAATGCATCACTGGGGCATAAAGAATGGCCAGTCCTCAGCTGCGTCCCCACCTCCTACGGCTCAGGTGCAGTCAGCCAAATCTGAACCATGTGGAATGGGTCCTCCCATTACTGAAAGAAGCGAGAAAGAATAGTAAGTAGAGCAAAATCACTACTTTTCATTCATTATTATTTTTAAACTCTTGATGTCAGAGTATAGCCATTTAACAATGTTGTCATAGTTTCAGGTGGACGATCAAGGCTCTTAGGTGTACATACACATGTATCCATTTTTCCCCCAACTCCCTTCTCATCCAGGCTGCTACATAACATTGGGCAGAGTTCTCCCTACTATATCGTGGGGCTTTGTTGGTTTTTAAATTTTAAATCAAGCAGTGTGTACATTTTTATCCCAGACTCCCTAACTATTCCTTCCTCGCATCCTTCCCCCTGGCAACCATAAGTTTGCTCTCTAAGTCTGTGCATCGGTTTAGTCTGTTTCCATTTTTAAATAAGTTCATTTGTATCATTTCATTTTAGATCCCCCATGTAAACAGTATCATTTGATACTTCTCCTTCTCTGACTTGATTCCTCAGTGTGGTAATTTCTGTGTCTGGCCGTGATGCCGCAATGGCATTATTTCATTCTTTTTTTATGGCTGAGTAATATTCCATATATATATATATATATATATATATGTATCATATCTTCTTAATCCATTCCTCTGTTGGTGGACATTTAGGTTGCTCCCTTGTCTTGGCTGTTGTACACAGTGCTGCAATGAATGTTGAAGTCCATGTATCCTTTTGGACCACAGTTTTCTCCAGATATATGCCCAGGAATGGTATTGCCAGATCATATGGTACCTCTATTTATAGTTTTTTTAAGGAATCTCCATACTGTTCTCCATTAGCTTCCATTCATTACTGATTCCTAACTTTTACAAGGCTGGGAACTGATTCCTTGTTGATGGGGTTCACATATGGGATTAGATATGGTCTCTGCCTGATTATCAGTTCTTGTCCACTGGAGACGAGAAGCAGGACTGGTCTAGCTGGAAAGCCATTCAGAACTGCCAGCTTTATTAAAATTGATCCTCTGTGTGGGGACTTTTGCTTCCCCACCGCTCCTAGTAGTAAGGGCCATTTTAGGCAGACCATATTTTGTGCTCTCCCACAACTGAACCACACCCTCCCCATTTCTTTTCCATCCTTCTGGTCTGACCCTGAGGAGTCAGCTTGGGGATGGCAAGCTCCTTCCCAGCTCTTTTGCTCCCTGAGCCAGGAGCTGCAGCTGCCACCATTGTTTCTCCTGTCAGACTGCCCTGGAGGGCTCGGCTGTCTTGAAATCCATCAGTGTTGCTTGGAATAAGTGAAAGTCTCTTTTTTCAGGTCCTTCCCCATCCCTGGATGCCTTGCTCTGCTCTGTTTCTACCTGCTGGGCCTTTGGAATTTTCCTTTCAGTTTTCCTCCCATCTTATTCCTGAGGTGGGCAAAAGTTTGTGTTCACTGCGCTCTATCCATGGGTCTTGCCCTCAGCCCAAGCCTTGGTGACATTTTATCCTAGGCTGCTCAAGATACTTTTCTTCCTGAATATTTTCCCCACACTTTGCTTTCATTAGAATGTTTTTTATTTCTACTCTCTGGAGTAATAAGCAAATCTTTACCAATATAAAGTAGACTTGGATAATGGAATAAACTCTAGGTTTGAGGTCAGAAGGATCTGTTGATTCTGAGCCCTGATGTTTACAGTGTGACCCTCCTTTGGCCTCAGGTACCCCCTCTGTGAAATGGGGATGATAATGCCTACCCAGCAGGATGAACTGAAATTGTATCTGCAGACAGCCGGTCCAGATTCCAGGCTCAAAAAAAAAAAAAAAAAAAAAAAACCGTGGTAGTTGACTCTCCCTTTGCAAGCAAAAGAGAACCCAGCTCAATCTGGCTTAATCAAAAAATGGGATGTCCTGGCTGTCCATAACTGAATGGTAGAGGAGAAGGCTAGTTAGAGTTGGAGCTGAACAGTCAGAATATCTAGGCTCTTCCTGGAGATGGCCAAGATGGCCCCAGACTGACATTCTAGCAGCTCAAAGATCAAGAAATAGTTCCAGGAAGAGTCCCAAGGCTGATGCCCATTGGTTTGGCTCTTATCACAAAGCCATCTCCAAGCCAATCACTGTGGCTAAGGGAATGAAACACTCTGATTGGCTAACTCCAAAGCCATGTGGCTGTCGTCGAGTCAGAGGTGGGGCTTCTGCTTCTATATAAGACACAAGTACAGTTGGGTGAAAGGGTTTCCCAAAGAGAAATTGGGAACAAGTGTGAAGGGCAAGTGGATGCTGGGAAGGGAGGAAACCTGTGGTAGGAGCCACTGTACACGTTCTTGGGTTGTCCCTGCTGAGGCAGTGTCTGCAGTGGGCTTATGCTCTCTGCCCATTGGAATGTTACCTGGGATGCTGTCAACGAGGTGTTGCCCAGGCTGGGGTTAGACAGCGTGGAAAACAAGCACAGGACCTGGTAGCCACCCTCCGTTCACAGCCTCCCACTCACTCTTGGCTGCACATAGGTTTCTAGTGTCAGTTTAAGCTGGACTGGGGAGCTATGGAAAGTTTGGAAAGCCCTCACTTATTTTCAGCATTATGTGTTTCGAGAAATATGGTTCTCCAGAGGGGTTCAACCCAAAGTCCACCTCAGTTACCCTTGCTGCCTTTCTGCCAGGGCATAGTTTAGTAGTCCTGCAAAAACAAACAGGGATATTTCGGATCACTTTTTTGAAACTGTTCTACTAAACTTACAGTGTGTTTATGTGTGTGTGGGTGTGAGTGTGTGTTTGTGGAGGGTCTTCCACATCCATTTTATAGGAGGGATTTAGGTTTTATTTAACAGTGGCTCAGATTGTAAAGAATCTGCCAGCAATGCAGGAGACCCAGGTTCAGAATCTGAGTCGGGGAGATCCCCTGGAGGAGGACATGGCAACCCACTCCAGTATTCTTGCCTAGAGAATTCCATGGACAGAGGAGCCTGGCGGGCTACAGTCCATGGAGTTGCAAAGAATCAGACACGACTGAGCTACTTTACATACATATACATATAGCAACTGACATTTACCTTAGTATGTGTACTTAATGGAATTATTTTGTGATCTTTATACCAATCCTATGAAATGTAGATACTGTTACTAATCTCATTTTACAAATGAGGAAACTGAAGCACAGAGAGGTCAGTTAAGCTCTCCAAATGCCACACAGCCTGTATGTGGTGAAACCAACCCAAGGCTGAGCCGTGATTTGGAGTTAGGATCAAGCAGTGTAAGCTTGGAACCTGGAGGACATGGAGGACACTGCTTTCTCTGGACCAAGAACCAAGGGTGACAGGTACATGTTGTCCAGTCATTCAGTCGTGTCTAGGGGGTATAGCTCAGTGGTAGAGCATTTGACTGCATTCAGTCGTGTCTGACTTTCTGCAATCTCATGAACTGCAATCCCATGAAGCAAAATAGTGGAGGCTCCTCTGTCCTCCACTATCTCCTGGTGAATGAGTGACTGAGAATTGTTCAGTCGTGTCTGACGCTTTGCAACCCATGGACCGTAGCCTTCCAGGCTCCTTTGTCCATGGGATTCTCCAGGCAAGAATATTTGAGTGGTATTAAAGAAATGCCAATCAAAACTGTAGTGAGATATCACCTGACACCAGTCAGAATGGCCATCAAAAACAGTCTACAAACAATAAATGCTGGAGAGGGTGTGGAGAAAAGGGAACACTTTTGCACAGTTGGTGGGAATGTAAATTGATACAGCCACCACGGAAGATGGTATGGAGATTCGTTAAAAAACTAGGAATAAAACCACCATATGACCCAGCAATTCCACTCCTAGGCATATACCCCGAGGAAACCAAAATTGAAAAAGACACAGGTATCCCACTGTTCATTGCAGTACTATTTACAAGAGCTAGAACATGGAAGCAACCTAGATGTCCATCGACAGATGAATGGATAAAGAAGTTGTGGTACATATACACAATGGAATATTACTCAGCCACAAAAAGGAACAGTTCTTTTGAGTCAGTTCTAATGAGGTGGATGAACCTAGAGCCTATTATACAGAGTGAAGTTCAGTTCAGTTCAGTCGTTCCGTCGTGTCTGACTCTTTGCGACCCCATGAATCACAGCACACCAGGCCTCCCTGTCCATCACCAAGTCACGGAGTTCACTCAGACTCATGTCCATTGAGTCCATGATGCCATCCAGCCATCTCAGAGAAAAATATATATCGCATACTAATGCATATATATGGAATCTAGAAAAATAGTACTGAAGAATTTACTTTCAGGGTAGCAATGGAGAAAGAGAATAGACTTATGGACATGGGGAGAGGGGAGGAAAGGGTGAGAGAGAGTAACATGGAAACTTACATTACCATATGTAAAATAGATAGCCAACAGGAATTTGCTGTATGGCTCAGGAAACTCAAACAGGGGCTCTGTGCCAACCTAGAGGGGTGGGATAGGGAGGGAGATGGGAGGGAGGTTCAAAAGAGAGAGGATATATGTATACCTATGGCTGATTCATTGTTGAGGTTTGATAGAAAATGACAAAATCTGTAAAGCAATTATCCTTCAATTAAAAAATAATTAAAAAAAAAAAAGAATACTGGAGTGGCTTGCCATTCTTTCTCTAACCATCTCCTGGAGTTTGCTCAAATTCATGTCCATTGAGCTGGTGGTGCTATCTAACCATCTCATCCTCTGTTGCCCCCTTTTCCTCTTGCTTCAGTCTCTCCCAGCATCAGGGTCTTTTCCAAAAGGTACATGAGCACCGCCCCCGTCCCTTACCCCAGGCTGCCCAGGACATTCCAGCAGTTCACAGGGAGTGTGAGGAATTTCAGGTCCAGTAGCCACCAGGGTCCAGGCCAGGCAAAGAGGCTAGGGGGCTGGGAGACCTTTGTCCTCTAGCCCAGCCTCCTTGGAGCCCCAAGGAAGGGCTCTTGACTGTGTAGGGCAGGGGGCACTGGATCAGGCTGGGGTAGCCTACTGCTGGCTGATCCCAAGGTCAAGGTGGTGGTAGTTTTGGACTGCTGTGGCTGATTTTGACCTTGGTGGCGGAGGCCTGAACAGGATCAACAGGCCGCACTAGACAGCAGCCCAATGTTGTGTCATTCCTGTTGCCAAAAGCTGGAAAGAAACAGGAAATCTGAACAGGACGGTGATTATTTTTTCTTTCCATACATTTGTAGTTTCTGTTCTTTTTGTCCAACAGTGAATAAGGACAAACCTCAATTTGCAGCCAAAACCGAAAGCAGAGCGGCCCCTGGGCAGCATCTTCTCTCCGTGTAATAACTCACTGCTCTTTTGTGTTGATGAATAGGGAAGGATATAAAGAAGGAATGAAAAATTTCCCAGATCCCCTCCACCAAGCAATAACCACTGTTATTTCCCAGACTTCTTTTTTTTTCTATTAGACACTATAGTTCCCAAACTTGCAAAGTGAACTTGAGTGACCCTCGTTCAGAGACTGCAATGGTTTGGACCAGTTGTTGTGGGCCTTGCCATGCAGGGAGCCACCCAGCTGAACCTCGTGCCTCCCACCCGCATAACTGAGTCTGAATGAAGCCACTCTTCTGCAGATCGCATTTAAGGAATGTCCTAACTGAGCCAGGGGAACAAAGGCCCCCCGCGCCCCAAAGCCTCTTTGTCTGGCCAGGACCCTGATGGCTGCTAGAACCTAGCTGCCCCGCCCCTGCCCGCCTCTACCCCCTGAACTGCTAGAATGCCCTGGGGGTCAAGCTCCTTCAGCCCTAGGTTCCTGGTCTCTGGGGGAGCAGCCACCTCCATGCCCTTCCCACCTGCACCCTGGAGAAAGTTCTCCCAGCAGAATGCTGTCCAGGTGTAAGACAGGCCCGCTGCTAGGGGCTGCCTCTGGGTGGTCCTCCCAGAGCTGTTAACTGTGGGGACCTGAATTGTGGTCTATAACTGGTGAGCCCTCTGCCTGATCCTACTGGACAAACCTGCCCAGATACTTTCAGTGCAAGACAATTCAGGAGGAGCCTTCACTGGGGGTGGGTGGGTTGTCTGTGTGTGTCTCTGAAAGCCTTATGCTCAGCAGATGTTTTCCAAGCATCGACTTTTGAGCAAAGCACTGTTTAAGCATAGTGTGGCAGTTGCTCAATCATGTCTGACTCTTTGCGACTCCATGGACTGTAGCCTGCCAGGCTTCTCTGTCCGTGGGATTTTCCAGGCAAGAATACTGGAGTGGATTGTCATTCATAGTGGGGGAACCAAACCAGAAGATGTGGTCCCTACCTACTCAGAGCTTTCAACCTCACTGGGGACTAAGGACTTGCATTCATGGGACAAAAAAGAAAATTAGAGATGGGAGATAGCCCCTCTGGTTTGGATTGGGTGGCCAGGTGGTGCTTCTGGGCAGGTTGAAGCAGAGGGAAAGTGGCCCTTGGCCTCTCTGCCTTGCTGTGCTTAGTTTGATGTCTTTAGCCGTTGTTGTGTGAATTTCCAAGGGGCCATATCTAAGCAGCTCCGGTTCCAGCTGGCTCCGTCGTTGGGGTTGGAATTCTGCTCTTGGGGAGTTTTGTTCCATCTGAGAGGTCACCAGTGAGCAGCTCAAGTTGTTTTTCCAGGAGTGCAAGCCTGGCAGAGCATCTGTCTACTCTCTTCAAGCCCACACAGCTAATCTGGAAATGCAGAGAGCAGCCTTTTCTTGGAGAAAGTGTTTAAGTGATGAGACTCTGAGATAGGTGAGAAAAGGCAGATCTTGCAAAAAAAAAAAAAAAGGATGACAGACTGACCTTGGAGGTCAGGCTCAGCAGGGAGCAATGCAGCCACAGCCCTGGTAAATGGAGCACAGCCGCCTCCCCCTCGCTGGTTCTTGGAGATGGAGATAAAAACAACTGGAGTATTTATCCTGGAGAAAGTTATTTACATTTCTGGCTACTCTCCTGAGGTCCAAGCAGACAGGATCAATGATAGCCCACTGAGGAGGGGTAGCCTGCAAATCTTCTGGGTGCTGATTGTCAGTGATAAGAACTCCCACTTGTTCAAGCAGGACAAAGAACTGAGTTCTGTGATGTGTAAACACAAAGGCTTCTTGGTTCTTGTCTTCTGCACTTCCCTTCCTCACTGTCTAAAAGGGAAAAGATGTTAGAAGGAAAAAAAAGATATTTTCAAGTGTATCTAACTTTATATAAACTTTGCCGACAGAGGTCTGCATAGTCAAAGCTGTGGTTTTTCCAGTAGTCATGTATGGAATGTGAGAGTTGGACCATAAAGAAGGGTGAATGCCAAAGAAATGATGCTTTCTAATTGTGGTGCTGGAGAAGACTCTTGAGAGTCCCATGGACTGCAAGGAGGTCAAACCAGTCAATTCTGAAGGAAATCAACCCTGAATACTCATTGGAAGGACTGATGCTAAAGCTGAAGCTCTGGTACTCTGGCCACCTGATGTGAAGAGCTGACTCATTGGAAAAGACCCTGATGCTAGGAAAGATTGAGGGCAAGAAGAGAAGGAGGCAACAGAGGATGAAATGGTTGGATGGCATGACTGACTCAATGGACATGAGTTTGAACAAACTCTGGGAGATAGTGAGGGACAAGGATCCCTAGTGTGCTGCGATCCATGGGGTCACAAAGAGTCAAATACGACTTAGTGACTGACAACAATTTTATGTAACAATCATGAACCTAGAAAGTTCTTCATGTGAAATCAGAATTGAGTTATATTGCAACACTATGGTGGTTTTGAAAGACTCTTATACATAGTTTTTTAAATTTAAAAGACTTTTCATGAACGAATCGCCAGTCCAGGTTTGATGCAGGATGCAGGATGCTTGGGACTGATGCACGGGGATAATCCAGAGAGAGGTCGGGATTGGGAGTTCATGTACACTCGTGGCTGATCCATGTCGATGTGTAGCAAAACGAATACAGTATTGTAAAGCAAAACAAACTAAAAAAATAAAAATTAAAAAGACTTTTCATGAAGCAACCATCACACCTTTATCTCTCTGGTTCATCACCTTGGCTGCATAGTAGAATCATCTGGAAAGTTTTGAGAACTCCTGAGGCCCAGACCACACTCAGAGCAATTACAACAGGAGCTCTGGGGATGGACCAGGCAGCAGGAATATATTTTTAACTCCCCAAGTGATTCCAGTGTGCAACCTTTGATAAGAATCACTGCTTTGTCTTTTGTATGTCTTTTGTTTGTATGCTCTGAGTGGTCATCCATTTGGTGTTCAAGTCATGCCCTTGAAAGTCAGCAAGAGGGTGCTTCAAGAGCATGGAAAACTGGTAGGAGGACACAGAGACCAGCAGTGTCTGTGTTGAAGCCCCCAGCAGAGAAGATATCTTTGAGTTTATGGAGACATATGGGCTTCCTGCAATGGTGGGGTGGAATACTACCTAGCAGTCAAAAGGAACAGAGTCCTCATACATGTGCAACAATGAACAAATCTGAGATGCCCTATGTTCAGTAAAAGGATCATCATTCTCCAGTCTTGAGAGTCTCATGCAGTTGTGAGAGCCTCCTGTGAGTTGCCAGGGCCTGGGAGTGAGGAAGGAGCCACCTGCAAAAGGGCACAAAGGAACTGTTTGGGTGATGGAAATGTTCTGGAATTGCCACAGCTGAGTGTGCTTGTCAAAACAATGGAACTGTGCAGTAGAAACAGAGGACGTTACTGTATACAGAAATGATAGCCCAGTTAACAAGTTTTTTTGTGTAATAAAATCCCACTTCCTCATTAATAATGAAGGGTTAAACAGAAGGTGGTATATCCATACAAGGGAACATTGCTCAGCCGTAAGAAGTAATGAAACGCTATACATGCTATAGCTTGGATGGATCTTAGAATCATGATGAATCATGAAAGAAGTTAGGCTCAGAAAGCACATACTATATGACTGCATTTACATGAATTATCCAGAATTGGCAAATCCGTAGAGACAGAAAGCAGAATTGTGGTTGGCATAAATCTAGGGGAGGGAAGAATAGACAGCCACTGCCTAATGAGTTTGTGATGAAAAAGTTCTGGAACTAGATAGTGGTGGTGATATTTGCATGGCATTGAGACGCCAAATTGTAAACTTTAAAGTCGCTAAAGTAAATAAACATAAAGTTATATTGTATTACCACCATAAAAAAAAGAAACCTGATTCCTATCAACATGCCTGGCACATACCCACCAGTACATCGGGTACTTGGTAAAGGTTGACTTGGCATTTGGCTCTTGTAAAGAAAGAAGGCTTTGACCTCCTTAAAGGGCTGGGGGGAGGAATCTCCTTTTAGGTGGAGCAAAGGGGCATGTTTTCCAAAAGTTCATTCTTTTTCTTTTTTATAATTATTTTTAAAAATAACCATGTATTGTTTGGCTGTGCAGGGTCTTGGTGGCTGCGCGGGCTTTTCTCTAGTTGCGGGAAGCAGGGGCTACTCCTTGTTGCGGTGTGCGGGCTTCTCATTGCAGTGGCTTCTTGTTGCAGAGCATGGGGGCTGGGGCAAGAGGGCTTCCGGGGCTGAAGTGCATGGGCTCAGTGGTTGCGGCTCCCGGGCTCTAGAGCACAGGCTTAGTAATTGTGGCATATGGGCGTAGATGCTCCATGGCATCTGGGCTCTTTCCAGACCAGGGATCGAACCCTTGTCTACCACACTGGCAGGCAGATGCTTTACCGCTGAGCCACCAGGGAAGCCCCAAAAGTTCATTGTTGAGAACTTGAGGATTCTCTGGGATCAGAAGTCTGCTGGCATTTTCTGGTTTCCATGGCAACCCACCTGAGGCCGTTGCTTATCACAGAAGCTGTCACCAGCTTCGTGACTGCAGTTGGTCTTCAGCAGTGGGTTTCATGCAGATACTATGTCTACAGTGGCTCATGTTAGGAGCCAGTGGGGTACGGAGGACAATGCATGTCTTTATATTAAAGAAGAGTTCGGCTTAGTTTTATGTTTGGAAGGAAAATCACCCTGAATCGTGGGTCTTCAGCAAATGCAGCTGAATAAATAAAAATACGTGCATAAAACAGCAGGGGGACCACGAGGAGCAGCTTTTTTGGCATGTTGGGAAGACATGTATGTTTGGGAACCTAGTGACCACAAAGCGGGACTGCCTCAGAATGAGCGGAACCGGGGGAGGAGGTCTTCTGGAGGCAGAGCCTGGCTGGGCCGAGGGCAGTGAATCGCACAGTTGACCCGTCCAGCTTCGCGTGGGCCTTGAGAGTCATGAACAAGAATCTTATTGATGAGCTGTCAGACCGTGAGCAGACAGCTCTGAACTTGAACAGAGGCAGGATGCAAAGACTGCACAAGGGCCTACAGTTTCCACAGTGAACAACACGCTTATTTTCCCCTCCCTCCGCTGGAGGACCAGGAAGAGACCAAAATGAGCGGTCTGGGGGAGGATAGGGGTGGGGGAAGGGAGCTGAGCACGTTCCAGGGTCGCAATGAAAGAGCCGCATTCCTCTGAGCTCTGAGGGCTTTAAAATGTCATTGGGGTTGGCGCAAGACTGGGGCCTCGCTTTTATCGGTTGCTTTTATCCTGAGCTCTCGATTTCCCCTTCTTTTCCAAAGTTTGCTTCACGCCACTTGGCTTTGACAAAAGCAGGTACATGAATATCTGCTTTGGCTAACTGAAATCTACCCAAAGAGGATTTTCGTTTTTCCAGAAAAAGACAGTCGCTGCTTCACCTTTTGGCTTGTAAAAGTTTTCACTGGAACGCTCTGTTTTGGGATCGGGGGAGCCTGTGGCTGGACCCCGGAGGGTACGATCTCAGAAGCAGCCCTGGCCTCTTTGGTGTTTAGTACCTTGTCAGAGGCCCAGACATCCAGAGGCTGACCTTTGACCAGAACTGGGCTCAGGCCTAGCCCAGAATGTAGATCTGGTACAAACCAAGACAACCTTGAACAACTGGACTTTGACAGTGAGGTCTGTAGGGAGGCAGAGTGGCCAGGGAGCTCGGTCATGGGAGGCTTTGTGGACAAGAGACCTGGGGAGACCTTGAGGGACAACATGGATCCAGAGAGGAAGGAGATGACTCCCGGGCTTTGTGACTCCTGCTGCTTCTGGTCCTGTCTTTCTTCAACCCCGGGGCTTTTCACCTAGCTCAGCTCTTTTCATGAGAAAGGAAGCTTTCTGCTTTCTCAGTGTTCCCTATCTGCCCATCTTTCCCATCGGCCTGGTCCGTCGGCTCCCCAGTGGCAGGGACCACAGCTGCCCGACTGACTGCAGGGTCCTCAGGCCTGTGTGCCTGGTGGCATTCCGCATCTCTTGGCCACCTGCGGGCATCTTCGCTCACAGTCCCCATGTCTAATGGAATGATCACCGAGACCCGTGGCCGCTGCCTGTCACGTGTATCAAGCGCAACCCTTCCATCCTGTCCCCTGCTACCTTGTGAAATATGCAGGAATGGGAAGCAGAAGCCGTGATCCCGGGAATCTCTCTGACGTCCCCTGGGGACAGTCTGCAGCCAGCCAGTACTTGGACTGGAGCCCCAGTGCCACTGCTGACTGTGGATGTGACAAATTAGGTCGTAATCCAGCCTCAGGAGTGCACTCTCCCGCTCCGCGTTTGCAGGGTGCTCAGGAGAATTGGATTTGGTGGGGGGTGGAGTTGACTCATTAGAAAAGACCCTGATGCTGGGAGGGATTGGGGGCAGGAGGAGAAGGGGACGACTGAGGATGAGATGGCTGGATGGCATCACGGACTCAAAGGACGTGAGTCTGGGTGAACTCCTGGAGTTGGTGATGGACAGGGAGGCCTGGCGTGCTGCGATTCATGGGGTCGCGAAGAGTTGGACACGACTGAGCGACTGAACTGAACTGTAGCGCCCTGTACTGTCCCAACTGCTATGATTAGGACACACCCTCCATGTCATCTGTGCTAATGCAGTCATCTCACTGGTCTCCCTGCCTCCCCTCCCTGTCCCCAGTTCCCTTCTATCGTCCTCCCCACAGTAGGCAGAGTTATTTACTTCTAGCCTGCTTGGAGAATAGTATTATATGGCCTCCTCCACTGCGTTGCCCAGAGGCCCTGCCGGAAAAGGCACAAACTCCTTAGCAAAGTAGATAAAGAAAACCCTTATGATCTGCCCACCTGATCTAATTCTGCAGGTCTGGCCACAGAGCCCACCTACTCCCCTTTGAAGCCCACCCACTGTGCTCCTCTGCTCTGGGTGCGCTGACACACAGAGCTGCTCATGGTTTCTCAGATGCCCGTGTGCTTTCAGTACCTGAATTGTCTGAGTGTCTCATTCCCTTTTCCTTAAATGCCTTTGCCTCTTTCTGGCAAGCTCCTATTCATCCTCAATGACCAGCTTATACATTCCTCCCCCTGAGAACTCCTGAGTTTGTTTCTTTCCTTGGTGCATCCCTGATCCTTGGAGATGTCCCTGGATCCCTTCTGTTTTACCCGGTGTATTCACTGGCGCCCCCATTTCCAAGAATCTGGGTCACCTTTGTGTCCCCAGAGCCAGGCACAATGCTTTTCATCCTTTGGCTTGGTATGTATTTCCTCACATAAGAAATAAACAAAGGCTGTTTTCCAGGAATCAGGCAGCTTTGGGGAATAGCTGAGGATGTGGAAGCAAGAGACACTTTCTTTTTTTGTTAGCAGGGGTAGCAGGAGTAACAGCCCGGCAGAGGTCAGGTCAGGGAAAATGTGGTTGAGATCCTAATTGTTTCTCAAGGTTCTTCCTTATCCACTGCCGCTGAGGTCAAGGAGCAGTGTCATTTATCCTTTGTTTTTCCGAGTTTGCCTTCTTGATACTCAGTGCTTTTTAGCCTGTGAGCTTCTGCAGCCAACAGGAAACTCATGAATAGCTGTTCAAAATCAAACCAAACCAAACAAAAAACAATACAAAGCCTTAATCTACTATGGCCTCTTCCTAGAAACCTTCCAGCCTTCAGCCTCTTGTCTGATCTCCTATCACACGTGAAGTGATATCACCTGCTTGATTCTTGAATTTTTGGTGGCATACCTTGGTCTGTTGTCACGTCACTTCACCTGTGCTGGTCTTGCCCTGCCAATGAGCTTGCAAGAGAACAGAACCACGTGATCCTGATCGCCTTTCCAGTTTCCCAGTAAGTTTAGGCTGAGGGCCTTGCTGAGTGCTGGGCACACTTTAGAGTCTCACCTGGTACAGTAAGTCCCCTGCATTCAAACCTTTAAGTTGTGAACTTTCAAAGATGCAAATGTGCATTGAACACCTCATGGAATTAGAGGCCCAGAGAAAGGATTAAGAGAAGCAACAGGAAGAAGTAACTGAAGAACCAAAGAGATTCACGATGCAGTAAATGGCAAGGGGAATTTCTTCATTTGAGGAGGCATTGTTCGTTTTCGAGGCATGGGACAGTTCAGGAAGGTTGCAGCAGCCGTCCAGAATACCAGTGCTACCATGCTCCTATGACAAGGAAAAAGGAGCTGCTACCCAGATGTTGCTGGACCATTTTTTTTCCCCAGAGAGTAGATAAAACTGAATCCCGTGAGGAACCAGAACCTGTGCCATCAGCATCAGGTGAAAACTGCAGCTTGCCCTCCATCTCCTATTGTTGACGACCCTTCAGTTCTTCCATCTCCCACATCCTTTCCCTCCTCCAGTCAGTAACTCTTTTTGCCTTTTCACTCACTGCCAGCCCCTGGATGCCAGTGGTTGTGCCGTAGTACTGGACTTTTCAAGATGCAAACTCTAAGATTCAAAGTGTTCCATTTTTTGTGTTTGTTTTTTATGTATTATTTGTGGGAAAAGTATTACACATCTATTACAGTACTATAGAGCCGATCGTGTTAGTTGGGTCCCCAGGCTAACTTTGTTGGACTTAACGAACAAACTGGATTTATGGACACGCTCTCAGAATGGAACTCGTTTGTATGTCGGGGACTTACTAATTCAGTGAGCTCAGGGAACTTTTGCTGATGCTCTTTCAAAATTCACTCCGTAAAGACTTTGATCAGTTTTAAGTAAAACTGGGCAAAAGCCACTGGCCTCTTGGAGACTTCTCAGGGTGCTCTTCCAATATATAAGGACGGGGCAGGAGGCTCTGCTGTTGGCCCATGGTTCTTTGCCAAGCAGAGCTACCCAGTGCAGCTTCTCTCTCGCCTTGCCTTGCCTATCATTCACCATCTACTCATCTCATCTCTGGCAGAGCTGAGGGCATCTTCCATCCACCCACTCATCTGAGTGAGCAGGCTATTTGACCTGACGATCACATGTGTCCATACTTCTGTTACTCTTCTCTGAAATAAACATCCTCATTCCCCTTTTGCTTCCTCCAGCTCTCTCCCAGTTAACGGCAATACTCATTCCAGGGAGTTTGGTTTTCCAGGAATGAAGTTGGAGGCTACTGCCCCACTGAGAGTCAAAGGGGTGTTTGAGCAGAAATAGGCCACTGAGCTCTCCATTAGACCTAGAGGAGCATGAGGTCTTCTTTAATAGTCAGGGGGGAGGTTAGCAGATAGTCTCAGATTCTGGTTCAGTCCTGGGGAGCCAGGCCTATGTGGGATGCTGGAAGAAGGCCCTACGTAGAGGTATCAGTTGGGGTGTTGCCAAGAGCTTGGTCTTGGAGTCAGAGAGCAAACCCAGCTCTCTGCTACTGGCTGTGTGGGACATTATGGGTCTTCTCTGGGCCATGAGGTCTACATCTGCAAAATGGGCATAATGTTGCTTACCTCCTAGAGCTGTTATGTGCCGAATTTACTCATTCATTTATTCATTCTTTCCATAAACATTCATTCAACACCTATAACAGTGTGAGGTGCCAAGGATTAGGATGGATGTGGTTCTGATTCTCATTGAGCTAACAGACTAGACCAGGGTAAGAAAGACAAAGATGCCCGTTAAAAATGAGCAAGTAAATAACAACTATTATTTCATTTGTTATTGATGTTACTCATTTACAAATCTTAAAAATGAGGTATATTCTTATTACTAAGAAGTAGCCCTACTTCTAGGCCTAGGGCTATGAAGGCCTAGATGCTGAGTTAGAAAATGATGATAAATAGCTAGTTTGGAGAAGGTGGTCAAGCAAGGCTGATCTAGGAGGTGACCTTCCTTTCCTTCCACCACCTTCCGTGGTAGGGAGTGTTAGGGGCAAGGTTTTGTGTTTTTCTCTAAAGCAGAGCTTAGAGATGAGCACTCTAAGATGGAGAATAAGAAATAGCCAGTGATGCCAACAGGATGGGAGGGGACAGTGACTGAGCTCTTCGTGTGGTTAGTGCAGCATTTCACAAGTGAAGCCGTGCAGAGCTTCACAGGTTTTGCCTTTTACACCAACCTTGTGAGATGGGTGGGGCCCACGTGGTCTTCTCCACGGTACAGAGGAGGGAACAGGCCTGGAGGTTGCTTGCTGCTCAGAGTTCCCACAGTAGGTGGTGGAGGACAGGCCTGGGCCGCTTGGTTGCTGCCCCGGAAGCAGAGCCCACAGGTGTGGCCCCTGGCCTTGCATTTACACCAATGCTTCTCAGCTTCAAAGGCTCATACTGTTTGTTTCAAAAGCTCAACAGATGAAAAGTTTCTTTTCTAGGAATAAGATATTTCTTGACAACGTTATCATGTATAACAGATCTTTGTTTTTTTTTTTCCCCTTGTGGTCTTCCAAGCTTCTGGTTAGAGAAAAAGAAAAAAAAAGGGGAAAAATGTGTCTTAAGTCCATCACTGTTAACTCCCTGTGACAAAGAATAAAAATAATAGTTCAAAATAATAATGCTGAAAGCTGTCTACGAAAGACTGAATGTCAAAGTAAAAAGTGTACATACTTATAAAAAGGGGAATTTTTAAACATGTTTATTTTCTTGAAGCGATAGTTTAATCAATAAGCATGTCAGGTTTATTGCTGAAAAAAAAATCTGCATATCAGAATCACCTGGGGAGATTTGAGAACTACTGACCCCTGGGTCTCACTCCCAGAGGCTCGGATATCCATCTGGGTGTGGCTTGAGCGTCAGGAGTTTGAGATTCTCTCCAGGTGGTTCCAGTGTAGCCAGGTTGGAAAGTACTGTTTAGACCCTCAAAGCCGCTGCCATTAATAAACACATTCAGGAGAGTCAGCTGGGCAGGGAGGCCAAGGTGAGGACCCCACCCAGAATGCTGCATCCTGTTCTTTTTATGTATATATTTGTTTTTATTTATTTATTTGGCTATACTGGGTCTTAGTTGTGGCACTCAGGATCTTTGATCTTCATTGTAGCATGAGAACTCCTACTTGCTGTATGTGAAATCTGGTTCCCTGACCAGGGGTTGAACCCGGGTCCCCTGTGTTGGGAGCGTGGAGTCTCAGTGGACCATCAGGAAAGTGTCTGACATTCTGTTCTTAGATGAGATTTAGGTCATTAACAGTAACAACAACGACAGTACTGGTGTGGGGAAGGTCCTGCACCTTCCCAGTTGCCCAGTGCACTAATAATTTCTGCAAGGTGCTTCCAGCTGGAAGTCGACAAGTGCTCCTGTAACAGTGGCACTTGAGAGGCGCCTATTAGATGCCACAAATGAGGGCTGTGGATCCTGAGGTACGGCAGCCCTTAACCAACTTGGGAGTGATGCTGGACTCGTGACATTGATTCTGACAGTGAAAAATCTTGGAGAAAGGTTTTGTTTGTCCAAGCGTGGCTTTTGATGGGTTGTCTATATTCCTGCAGGGACAGCATGATCACTGTTTCATCTCCCTGGAGTGACTCTGTGTTTCCCCATCCTTGGGCAAAGGTTTAACAGCTGGGTCAAACACAGCATTTCTTTTGATGGTTGTGGGTTTGATCTGTGTTCAAGTTCCCCAGACCCTGAGCTGTTCTTTACTTGGGGAAGAAAATCCTATTTCCAGACTCTCATGGCCTGAGGGGCTTGATCGGGACACTTTGACTACTGTCACTCCAGTAGATGGTAGCCCTGCAGCTTTGGCCGAGGTTGTCCATCCCAAAGCTGAGGATGTGTTGGTCTGTCCCCACCACCCTGGCGCTGGGAATCACACCTATTGGTTGGGTCCCCTGTGTGCTGCCTGACCTCACCCCACACCCCTCCCCTTGAGACCAGAGGGTCCGTCATGGGATGCTACGGGACCAGAGGTGTATCTGAGTGGGGCCTTTAGGGAGAGGCAGCTGCTTTAAGAGTGTCTCCTGTTTTCTGTCTCTAGCCCTGGAGCAGCTGCTGACAGAGCTGGATGACTTCCTCAGGATTCTTGACCAGGAGAATCTGAGCAGCACAGCCGTGGTGAAGAAGAGTGGCTTGGCCGAGCTCCTCCGCTTGTACACCAAGAGCAGCAGTGAGTGTGGTCGGGGCCTTGGTGAAGGGTCCCCGCAGAAACGGAGATGGTCGTCTGTGTGTTAGAGCTGCCGTGATAACGCCCCCGGACTGGGTTAAACAACAGAACTCATTTTCTCACAGTTCTGGAGGCTAACAATCTGTGATCAAGGTGTTGGCAAGCGTTGCTTCCTTTCGAGGCTGGTCTCCTTGGCGTGTGTGGATGGCCCTCTTCTCCCTGAGTGTTCACACCATCTTCCTGTGTGTGCACGCCAGTGTCCAAATCTCTCCTGTAACGACACCGTTCATATTGGAACAGGGCCCACCCCAGCGCTCTCACTTAATTATCTCTTTAAATATCCTTTCTCCAAATATAGTCACTTTCTGAGCTGTTCAGGGTTAGGACTTAATTTACGCATTTTAGCAGGACACGGCAGATGGTAACGATATGCAGAAGTGATGGGACGTGTGTGGCAGCCCCATGAACTCTCAACACAGTAGCCGACAGAGAGGTTTCAAAGTGTTTCCAAAGTATTTTTTCTATTATTGAAAGTAGAGAAGGGAAAATAAACTAGTATTATAATAATAGCTGAGACTTCCCTGGTGGCTCAGATGGTAAAACGTTGGTCTACGATGCGGGAGACCTGGGTTTGATCCCTGGGTCGGGAAGATCTGCTGGAGAAGGAAATGGCAATCTACTCCATTACTATTGCCTGGAAAATCCCACGGACAGAGGAGCCTGGTAGGCTATAGTCCATGGGGTCGCAAAGGGTTGGATACGACTGAGAGGCTTCACTGTCACTATTCACTATAATAATAGCTAGTTCTTCGTTGAGTTCTTCCCACCTGCACATGTGTTAACAAGGCTTCATCTCAAAACACTCCTGTGAGGTCAATGCTATTATTACAGATGAGGAGACCGAGGCCTAGAAAGTCTAAATAGCTTGTCCAGAGTCATACAGCCCAAAGGAAAACTGGAAAACATTGCTTAAGACTGTACATCACAGCACTTTCCTGGTGGCTCGGTGGTAAAGAATCCGCCTGCCAGTGCAGGAGATCCGGGTTTGATCCCTGGGTTGGGAAGATCCCCTGGAGAAGGGAATGGCAACCCACTCCAGTATTCTTGCCTGAAGAATCCCATGGACAGAGGAGCCTGGCAGGCTACATCCTTGGGGTCACAAAAGAGTCAAATATGACTTAGTGACTAAACAACAACAAATCAAAGAACCTTGAGTTATCTTTTCTATCTTTTTAATCAAGCTAGATTCTGTATCCAGTCAAGTACACAAATCTTGAGTGGTCAATTCAGTGAGTTTTGACAACTGTATACACATGTGAGTGCATAGATGTTAAGTCCTCTGTTAAAATTTTTAATAGAGGAGGGCAAATTCAATCTACAGACTACAAGAGTAGTAAAGAATATTATGAGCAGTACTACTTTATTCTTATCATTTTAATTTTCTCTTCAGTGGTTTTAATTGAGAATGTAGTGTCCAACTCTTGTGACCCTATGGACTGTAGCCCACCAGCCTCCTCTGTCCATGGAATTCTCCAGGAAAGAATATTGGAGTGGGTTGCCATGCCCTCCTCCAGGGGATATTCCTGACTCAAGGATTGAACCCGTGTCTCTTGTATCTCCTGCCTTGGCAGGTGGGTTCTTTACCACTAGCGCCACCTGGGAAGCTTCATACACCTGTGCACCCAGCACCCAAAATAAGACACAGAACATTTCTGTTGTCTCGGGAGCATTTCTATCTTTCAAGGACAAGAATTCATTTGTCCCCACCCACCCCAAGGCAACCATTGTTCAGATTTTTCCACCATTGATTAATGATGCCCTTTCTGGGTTTTCATATAAATGAAATTGGATGGTTTGTCCTCTGGGTTGGGCCCCTTCACTCAGGAGATTCTGCCATGCCATGGGTTGCATCAGTAGTTCCTTTTATTCCTAATTGGTTTTCCATTCTTTGAATATACCGCAACCTGTTTATCCAATTCATTTGTTGATGGACATTTGGTTTATTCACAGATTTGGGCTGTTAGGAATAATAAGGCTGCTTTGAACAGTCTTGTACAAGTCTTCTTGTAGACATATGGTTTCATTTCTAGCACAATTTTTTTTTTTAAAGAAGAGGCTTCTTGTGAAGTCATAACAGTTTAGTCAAGTTTATTTTTGTGTCGGATGTTTGAGAACTGAAAGTGATATTTTAGGATCGTAAGAGGGCATCAAATCCATCTGCCTCACAGTGGGAACAGCTCAGATCCGTGCCAGGGAGAGAGGCGCACCTGCTCTGGCCGTCAGTCAGGAACTCCTCCCTGACATCCCGCCTGCATCCACTGGGCAACATTTCAAAGTCCCTTTTCCTTTTCTTTGTTCCCTGTGGAATTAGTTTCTATTGTCTGAATATCAGAGAAGTTATAAAAGCCAAAGCATGTTGTTATATGCCTGGCAGCCTTCTCTTCTGTCGGCATAATCTGGCTCCCTTAGCCTTTCATCAGAGGCATTTTCTTGGAGCCCCATCATTGCCTTTGAGCTCTGCAGGCCACCCCCTGGTTCCCAGGCTCCTCCAGGCTTTGTAGTGAGTGTCTGCTGACCCGCCTTGAGTGCTGATCAGCAGTACATCAAAGGTGGGACGAATGGATGGGAAATGTGTGTTCCAAAGCAGGTGAGGTAGAGAGGAATGAGTCACTCCACAGAGGGACTCATTGGTGGAACCCTTTAAAGAGCATACTCCCAGACCATTTAGATGTGCTCCGACTTGAGAATGTCTGATGGTAAAGAACACCTCTGTTGGGAATTAGAAAACACCGCGGTGGTGGCGGCTGACCCCTGGTTTCTGGTTCTCACCGCTCCATCAGAGGCCCTGATGCCAGGGTCCCTTTCTGGTTTAGTGTGACTTCCTTTAAGTGACCTGTTTATCCTTAATCTCTGTATGTTTGGCTCTTATAAAATCAGGCCATCCCCACCCTTGGTCTCTGCAGCATGAAGGGCTGCAGGAGCTGCCGACAATGGGTCAGGGGGCTCCCCAGTCAGTGTGAGTCACCCCCAGAGTGCACCCAGACTACAGATAAACATGCAAAGCCATACTGGGGCCTTTGGCTGTCGCTTCTGTTCAGGTGGTGCTAGTGGTAGAGAGTCTGCCTGCAATGCAGGAGACGTAAGCGACACAGATTCGATCCCTGGGTTGAGAAGATCCCCTGAAGAAGGGCATGGCAACCCACACCAGTATTGTTGCCTGGAGAATCCCATGGGCAGAGGAGCCTGGTGGGCTACAGTTCATAGGGTCACAAAGAGTCAGACACAACTGAAGCGACTTAGCATGCAAACTCTGTTCTCCAAGTCAATGCCCACGGGTGAGTAGCCACTATTTATAAGTTTCCCCTTCTGGTTCTCTTAGCATCTTCTCACATGGCAGAGTGGTTACAACGGCAACTGACATTTCCCCTCCCCCTTTTTAAAATATTTATCTATCTTTAATTGAAGGGTAATTGCTTTATTGTGTTGGTTTCTGCCATCCATCAACATGAATCAGCCACAGATATACATAGTCTCCTCCCTCTTGAACCTCCCCGCCACCTCCCAGCCCATCGCACCCCTCTAGGCTGTCACAGAGCACCGGTTTGAGCTCCCTGAGTCATACAGCAAATTCCCATTTGGTATCTGTTTTACCTGCGGTGGTGGATAAGTTTCCATGCTACTCTGTTAGTTCGTCCCGCCCTCTCCTTCCTCCACTGTGTCCACAAGTCTGTTCTATATGTCTGTGTCTCCATGGTCACGTGTGGCAGAGCCCAGCAGAGGCCTGGGCCAGCCGACCTAACCCTGATGCTACCCTCCCTCTTCACCGTCCAGATTAGTCCGCCCCAGGTTAATTACTGTGCTGCGCAGGATAGAATGCACAGCACCTTAAACTGAAGGCATTCTTTTTTTTTTTCTCTCCGCTCCCAAACCTGCCTCACTGTGTGTAATTGAACTCAACTTGCCTGGACTTGTAGGTGTAGACAGGCTGATCATTTCAAGATAGCCTGTGATCTCCACTGGCTGAGCTGTTGTTTACTTCCACACCTTTGGGGCAGAGTATGAGTGTTGTGTGTGTCTGTGTCTATACTTTTCATGTCAAATTGTCTGTTCTCTGATTTTTCATGTATAAATAGTATTCAATTGTCTACTCTCTTGTCTCAGTAGTGAGATCAAGGCATGGATTGAGGTCTGTTTATTGGGATCCTGATATCTTTTCCTCTAAGCCTGAGGTCTCCCCAGTACCCTGCTCAGAGACTCTGGGAACATTCCAGGGGCTGCCCTTGTGATGGGATGTGATTTGAACATTTAGTCTATCCAACTGTAAGGGAGAAGGTCTGGGCCCCGCCTCCCTAGCCCTCACCACCACCCTCTCCAGTTGTTTTCCCGGGATCCGCACATGTGGTCAGAGCGTTGGGAGCTCTCCTTTCCTCCCCAGTAATGTTGTCACTCCTGACACCTGTGCGACTGTCCATCCAGATTTGCCTCCTTGTCCCTCCCTCCCACCTGCCCCTGCCCCAGTGGGTTCATGAAGTCAGAGACAACGTCTGTTTCATTCTCTGCTGTGTCCCTGCACCTCGCACAGTGCTGGGGCTCAGTGCACTTCTGAAGATAAATGAGAGAATGATAGAAATTCCCCAACCCCAGGACTGCCTCCCAGACCTGGGACAGCTCATCAGCCTCCCCTCTCCAAGGCCCAGTTCACAGGATTGCAGACGGTCCTGGGAGCCTGTTACTTTCTCATTGGATTCTGGGGGATTTGCAACACTGAGATCAATACTTAGTCAAGCAGAGCCTGCAGAGGGAGGGACACGCAGCCTTGTGACACGGACCAGAGCCAGTATAATCTGCAGTTTACAAATGGCCATCTTGGGGAGGAATCACCTGCTCAGAATCTCACAGTTAAAACAATGATCAACAATATCTTGCCTTTTTTTTTCGTTTTTGAAAGGAGTGTGGGCTTAGTCAACAATTTGAAAAAAGAAATGAATGTGAAGTGAACGTTAAACCCTGTTTACATTGCTTTGATTCCTTTTGCGACCTTTCTTGGTGTCATCAGAATATTTTCTGTATTTTGTGGTTTGCCTCTACACTCTGTTATTTTTGTGTTCATTGTTGCTGCCTGTGCACATTGCCCTGTGTTGGCAGCTTGTGTACTTTTTCATCTCTTTTTTTCTTTTCTGAAACATGATCCTTTAATTTTTGGATATCTTTATAAACAGCAGACATAGCGCTGCTTTGTTATTTTTCGTAGGTGGGTAGTGTCCACTGATGAATAAGAAGTGTTCAACTGGTTCAACTAGCCCATTGTTAGTGAGCATATAAGTTTTGTTACTTAAAAAAAAAGAAAAATTTTTATATAACATAGCAATGAACACCCTCAAATTAAGTTTGTTTTCATGCTGGAGTTTATCTTCAAAATACTTGGATATTTTTCAATTCAAAATATTGATTTCTGACAAGGAAAATGCTGGGTTAGAGACCAGGAACACTTAAATAAATCCTCTAAAATCACTTCCACGATGTTCGGCCCATTTACACACTCTCCAGTGATCCATTTATTTTTATAGGTGACCAGCTATTACCTGTGTTGATGTACTATGGTTTTTTCACCGTTTTCCTATTGTTGAGCCTTTGAGTTATTTGCTATAATTTAGATGGTCTTTCCCCCCCCCCTTTTTTTTTAAACTTTATTTATTTTTGTGCTGAGTCTTTGTTGCTGCACGCGGGCTTTCTCTAGCTGTGATGAGCAGGGGCCACTCTCTAGCTGCAGTGCACGGGCTTGTCCCCGCAGTGGCCTCTTCGTGGAGCACAGGCTCTAGGCACATGGACCTCAGTAGGTGGGTGCATGGGCTTAGTTGCCCCGTGGCATGTGGGCTCTTACCGGGCCAGGCATCAAACTGGTGTACCCTGCACTGGCAGGTGGATTCTTAACCACTGGACCACCAGGGAAGTCCTAAGCTGTCATTAAAATCTTAGTTATAAGGTTACCTTACTCTTTCAGATTGCCTAATATTTGAGTTTTGAACTCTTGAGAACTTCAGTTAGGTAGAAATAGATATGTATGCATGTGTGGTCAGTTGTGTCCGGCTCTTTGCAACCCCATGGACTGTAGGCTCCTCTGAACATAGGATTAGTCAGGCAAGAATACTGGAGTTGGTTGCCATTTCCTTTTACATGGGGTTTTTCCAACCCAGAGATCAAACCCAAGTCTCCCGCATCTCCTGCATTGGCAGGCAGATTCTTTACTACTGAGTCACCTGGGAAGCCCCAGCAATAGGCAGTATTTCATCACAATTGTTTTCCATACTATGCAGAAAAGAAAACCAAGGCACACAGGTTGGGTGTTTTGCTCAGAATTACTATTGATGGCAGAGTTTGGCTGAGGACCACCTTCACCCCATCTCCTGCCTCCCCCTGCAGAGTGCTTCTCCCCATGCCAGGTTCTGAAGAAGGTACAGACGCAGCCCTTTAGTGAAAGTATGCAAGCTGTGGATAACTGCATTTAGACCTCATAGTTCCATCCCATTAGCTGCTGCAGCCCTTGGTATAGGGATGACATTGCTGACTGGCCCTGGCAGGGCTGGGCACCAGGGTGGCAATCCCACAGCCGATGGAGGAAGCTCCTTCCAGCCGTGTCCTCCTCCAGTTTCTCTGGGTTCTCCAGGAGTCTGTGGAGGCAGGCCTGCTGGCTGGAGTCCGGGCAGTCTGTGGTGGGGAACTGGCCGAACTGCCTCCTTTGCCAGGGGTGTGGATTGGGCTCCTTGGCTCAGTAGCACCATCTCCAGCCACTGGAATTTATCAGCCACAAGTTTCTAGGAAATGCAAATTAAGAACTGCAAAGAAATGCAGGAGTGCTAAGAGGAAAACCACTGGGATGAGCCTCCTCTGCAGGCTTCTGAAGAAAGGGTCCTTGGGGCACTGGGAACTGTATTAGAAGACAAGCCTTTCTCTGCCCAGATGTGCAGGGGGAAGGTGACAACTTGTACAAAATGTTTTTAAAGAAAGGGAAGGGCTGTGCTGCTGAAGGTAGCGCAGGCAGCTGCTGGTGCTGCAGGCCCGCATCCCAGCACACCCACCCCTCCAAAAACAGAGCTCAGGGCCCCACAGCAGCACTCCAGCTAGAAGTCTGGAAGCTAAACTTCCAGATCCTCAATGTGCCCTATCCTGTATAGACATTGCTGTGATCAGCCCATGCGTGTAATTCAGACTAGGTTGAGAGTGACTGACAGGAAGTGTTTCACAATTTAAACGAAAGGCTAGGAGAAACCAGAGAAATTTCTGCTTGGTGGAATCTGAGGCAGATCCTTAGGCTCTGGGTGCTTTTCCATGTAAGACTTCTATTCCCAAAGCTACCCTTCTGCACCCTCGCTTTCTGTCCTCTCCCCTCTTCCCAGGACAGAAAACTGGAATCAGCAAACTAGGCATTTCTTTTTCTGGAAATCCGTCAACTCTTTCTATAATGGACTCTTCCAATCAACTGAAAATGTTGTATGCTTTTACTGGAATCCAGGCTGATGACGGTGTCTCAAGGGTGGCGGGGGCGGGGAGTGTTTCTCTCTGGAAGCCCTTTCCCTTCATGAAACCACCTGTCGTCCATCCCCTCCTGCAGGTTCTGATGAGGAATACATTTATATGAACAAAGTGACAGTCCACAAGCAACCGAATGCCGAGTCCCAAGACAAAGGTATGGGATCGCTGCTGATGGGCTGGCCGGCTCCCAGGAGCGGGGCAGGTTTAAGCCTTGGTCTCACACCACCCCTCCTTCCTTCCAGCCCGCACCACAGACAGGCCTGGTGGGGTTATTTTGGGAAGTCCTATTTTAGTTGATGGTATTCTGGGTTGATGTATTTTGGGGAAGTTTCACCAACCAGGCCACCTCCTTGCCTCTTAAAGGTCTCACGTCCCCTTCTTGGATAAGGCATCTGTCCCTAAAATCTCTCAGCGTTTCCCAGCATCACCGAAGAAATAGGAAGTTATAATTCAGATGTTCTAAGAAAGCAGCTGTGTATGTGCTGATCCCACGGCCCCGGCTTTACGACTTTTGATAAGTCTGGATTTTATGAGTGTGGGCGGGGGAAGATAGGAGTGATGGGGAGGAAATGGTGCTGTCAGCAGTTGCCTTCATATTTGAAGATTTTGTTCAAAGGTGATCTCTTGGCAGAACATTTTATCTTCCATTGAAAGGACATATCGTCTTCTGTGGTGTCTTACTCTCCTGCTCTCTGCTTTTCTATGAAAACCCCCAAGAGTGGGTCCAGCAGGATCCCAGGGAGGTCCAAGGTTTGCACAGCTGCCTAGTTGCAGAGCACAGGGGATTAGAGGCCCCATCTCCCAACTCTCAAGGCTGTAACTCAAATGCAGAGGCTTAGCAAGAGGTGGGAACGCAGCACCCCAAAGCATTCAGTCTGGTAAAACTTTGGCTTCAAGACATCAGCCTGAAAAGCCCCGGGGTCAGATCTGCCTGGGCCTGTCTGGCCTGGCTGAAATGGGCTCAGAAGAGCCTTTGGCGCTTTTTTCCCTAAAAGTGCACAGATGGTTGGTGGTCCAATGACCCAGTGTGGCTTTCACCTCCTGCCCCACCGCCAAGCATGGACTCAGCAGAGGTCCCCTGCATGAAAGCATCTCATGTGCCTAAGGTTGTTAGCCTGCTTACCGGGGAAACTGGGGAGGTGGACAGACGTAATCACAGGCTCGGTGCTGAGAGCCTCTCAATATAGTGCCCACAGGCAGCTCCTCTACTGCCAGAGCTCTGTGGCCAGATCATTTTGGACATGGGGCAGGTGGAGGAGAGGGTGCGGAACCTGCCAGAAACCTCAAACTAGTTCCTTCTGAGGAATCTGCCCGGGGCCAATCTACCCTATTCTTGGAGAAAAAACAGCACTGGCTCCAGGGACTGCCTGCCTGGGTAATTAACACCTGCTCAAATAGAACTCAGGGCTCATGTGACCAGACATTCCTGGATAATGAGACTCTGCTGGGAGGCTGGGTGCCCCTTACGGAAACCCTCTCCTGCTTGCTGCCCACAGCGCCCAGGAACAGAACCCGCTGACCAACGGTGAGCCTCCCCAGCCCTCCTCGGCCCCTCAGAAGAGTCTCCCAGACCTTCCGCCTCCCAAGACGGTAAGTGTGGGTCTGGGACCCCTGACTTCCCTGATGTGACCCTGTGAATGTCCAGTGGGTCCTCCAGATAGCAGTCCATCAAGCATCTGGCATTTTTGGAGCATCCACTATATGGGGGCAGGAGGAGAAGGGGATGACAGAGGATGAGATGGTTGGATGGCATCACCGACTCAATGGACATGAGTCTGAGCAAGCTCTGGGAGATGGTGAAGAACAGAGAAGCCTGGTGTGCTGCAGTCCATGGGGTCGCAAAGAGTCAGACATGACTTAGCGACTGAGAAACGACCGTGTATGGGGCCTGGGGTAAGGCACCGGGAGGGAGGGATCAAGCCAGCCTGCCCTACAGGTGATCTCATTTGCTCAGTAAAGAGAGGGATGGCAGTGGGAGATGCGGGTCTCCGTGTGTCCAAGATGACCTGCCAGATTCTTTTCCAGCACCCCCTGAGCGGGGCCGTGCACGGCTGTGGTCACCAGCTCCAGCCACAGTGATCTTTCGGAAACATAAATCACATCACACATATCCACTTCCTGCTTGAAACTCACCAAGAGCTCCTACTGAACTTAGGTCAAAACGTCCACACTCCTTCCCTTGGCCCCAGGGCTCACCCTGTCTGGTCCAGCTGCGTCTCCGGCCTCAGCGCATCTGCTCATCGCCAGCCTCCCCTCGGTTCCTGGGCTGTGCCCTGTGGTCGGTCCTGCCGCAGGGACTTTGCGCTTCTTGGGCTCTGACTCTTCAAAGTTGCCCCTCCTTAGTCGCACACAGAATCTCCCTGGCCTGCCCACAGGTGAGACATCCCGCCTCGGTGCCTGCCTCCATCACTGCCTGCCTCACCACCTACCTGCCCCTCCGTGTTTATTATTTGCCTCCCAGAGCAGATGTAAGCTCCCTGAGGCCGGGGCCACGTCTCATCTGCTGCTTCATGCCCTGTGTCTCACACAGTAGGCCACGCATGTGTTTGTTCATGGATGGATGGATAGATGAGTAGAATTTCAGACTCCTGCAGACCTGGGTTCAGATCCCAGCTCTCGCTCTGCCAGTACTAGGCTCCTTGACCTTAAGCAAGTTATTTAAGGCCTCTGGCCCTTGGTTTCTTGGTGTTTAAATGAGAGGCATGTGAACATCTCTCAACTAAGATCTCTCTTCTTCGGCCTGGCAGACCACTTTGGTATTCAGTGAGGTGAGCAGTAGTATCTACACTTTATAGGAGAGGATCTAGGAGTCAGGAGGTTGATAATGTCCCAGTGTTGCACAACCTCGAAGTGGCGGGACATGAACCTGAGTTCTTTCTGCTCCAGGATCTGGTTGGGGCAGCTTCCTGGGAAAGGTGTGAGCTGGGAAGGATTTCTCAGAACATGGGACTCCACGGTGACTGAGCTCACACCGAGCCATCCATTGCTGGGCCTGTGGGCTCAGGTCACCACTGAGGGGGTCCTGACGCCAGACTGGCCCCCTTCATTCATGCCTTCCTGGAGGTAGCATGGTTCTCCCTGCCGCCCTCCCAGCTGGTGGGGCAGGTCAGGAGTGCCTGGGCAGCATCCCACATCTGGGTGACAGCTGGTGGGGACCCTTCATCCCATGCCGAGGGAGACCTGTTGGACTGAGCCTCGGTCCTGGGCATATGCTGATGATGCAAGGGACTGCTGTGCTGTGAGCCACTGCCCGCCCGGCCCACCCAAACACGGTCCTCCCTCCACCTGCCAAGAAGCAGAGACCCCGAGAGTGCAAACAACCGGCCGAGGAGGTAGCAGGGCCAGGATCTGCTGGCAGGTTCTTGGTTTCCGGGCCGCTCTGCAGCCTCCTGGACTCCACTCAGCTTGTCTTCTCAGTCAAGTAGAGGTACAAGTTGTGTCTCTTCCAGCTGTGGTCCCCCCTCGTTTTGACCCTGGGACTTGGGAAGGGGGCACAGCCCCTCAGCTTCCATCCAGTTGCTGCTGGTTTTAAGCAGGTGGGAGGTCCATGGTTTTCTGGTGCACACTAAGCTCTGCAGGCTTCCCTGATAGCTCAGTTGGTAAAGGATCTGCCTGCAATGCAGGAGACCCTGGTTCAATTCCTGGGTTGGGAAGATCCGTTGGAGAACGGATAGGCTACCCACTCCAGTATTCTGGCCTGGAGAATTCCACAGATTGTATCGTCCATGAGGTCGCAAAGAATCGGACACGACTGAGTGGCTTTCACTTTCACTGACTCAATAAGCTCTGCTGGCCAGATGTGGGGAGGAGAGATGGCTGCTCTGAGCCAGGGCTGGAACTTTTGTAGCCTGAGTTCGTGTATGATTCTGACCAGGGTGCCTTTGGCCTCTGTACAATGGAGGTGCCGCTGCTGGCCCCACGTGGGGCAGCTGCCTATGGACCCGCACTGGGCAGAAGGGGTGTGCATGGGGCGGAGCCTCCCAGGCACAGACGCGCTCTGGAAGCCTGTGTTTGAGGTGCTGGACTGGCCCACGGTCTGGGGCTGGGTTGTGGTTACCCTGATCAGGTCACAGAGTCCCACGGCCCGAGACTTCAGTTGGCTTTTCCTACTCCTCTGCCAGTCTCCTGTGACCCGGGCACAGAGGCCCTAAGGGCTTGGGGGTGTGAGATGCAGGAGCATCAAGCAAGGCCAGGGCAGAGGCCAGCCCCTGGAGAGCGGTCTGCTGGTGTCGGCTCTGTCTGCAGGCTGTCGGGGCCAGGAGAGGCTAGAGAGGAACCTGGTGCTGGAGCGGGGAAGATCCCACCATCTGAGAGTCCCACAGTCCTGCAGTGGCCTTTCAGATGCGCAGTGACAGTTCCTGTGGACACAGTCCAGGCCCTGGGGTGACTTCCCGCAGAGCCAGTAACCTTGACAGTCTCCCTACCTTGTGGAATTTCTCTGCCAAGAAGGACCTTTCCTGGGTCCCTCCTAGTCCTGTCTCCATCACCCATCTCCACCCCAGGAGCCTTCCAGGTGTGGAGTGAGGGAGGAGGGGGCGGAACCCAGGGTCCTCCCCACCCCGCCCGCCGCACCTGCCTGCTCCCCTCCGGCCTCTGCTCTGGTCCAGTCGGGCTGAAGACTTCATCCAAGGCCCCCAGAGGAGTGCCGTCAGGGAGGAGCAGGGAACAGCTGTGTCTGCTGGCTCTCACGAGGAGGAGGAGAAACCGAGCAGCAAGTAGCCTAGGAGGAAGGGGAGAGTGTGGCCACCAGAGCCTGGGCGACCCTGGAATCGCTCTTCCTCAGCCAGAGAGAGCTGCGTCTTTTCCTGCCCCAACCCTGGAGCTTCAGGGCGCTGCCCTGGTTTGTCTGCCTGGATGCCCAGTCCTGGGGCTCACTGGTGGTTGTGACAGAAGCTGGGTGTCTGCCTGGGATCCTCAGTGCCCAGGGCCGGCCGGGAGCATGGCCTCCATCCCAGGCTCAGCCCGTCCAGTACCGGAGGGGGCAGCCAGGGGTCTGGGTGTGGCCAGTGACTCAGGCAGCCTTGGCACATCCAGGCCGCAGTCGGCCCAGCCAGGTGCTGTGGTCGCTGTAGGAGAAACAGATGTTTGCTGGCACCGTTCCGCTCCTGGCCAGTGCGGCCGTCTCCACCCCTCCCCGCTGAGGCCTGCACACGCATCAGTGCTGGGCTTCTGCGAGGGGAGCAGCTGACGCCGCCGACGGCATCACCGTGGTCGGTCTGGGGAGCCAGCACTGCGTCCACTCGCCCCCACCCCGAACTCGCCACGGTGCACCCTGGGGCTGGTTGTTCAGAACTGCAAGAATGCCTCAGGTCACCTGAGGCCGCCCCTCACCTCCAGCTCTGGGTCTCATCCGAATCAGAATTGGTGAATTACGTGCGTGCTTAGTCACTCAGTTGTGTCTGACTCTGCGACCCCATGGATGGTAGCTCACCAGGTTCCTCTGTCCATGGGATTCTCCAGGCAGGAATACTGGAGTGGGTTGCCTTTCCTCTCTCCAGGAATCTTCCTGACCCAGGGATCAAGCCCAGGTCTTCTGCGTTGCAGGCAGATTTTTTACCCACTGAGCCATATGGGAAGCCAAGCCCGTGACAACTGCGCCACCTGCGTTGGTAAATAACATTTTGTTGGGATTCAGCCAAGCTTATTCATCTGTGTATTCTTTATGGGTTCCTCTGCGCTACAATAGAGAAGGAGAGTGCAGTATAAGCCAGGCCATGCTCAAACACCTCCTCAGTCTCCTCCCAGACAGCCTGTGGTCTTCCTCCACCAAACACGCACACGCGCAGCCTTTCTGCCTTTGACATTATTATATTTTATTCTGAAGCTTAGTGAAAACTAGTATCTGTTACTTAATGATGCTGAGTGCAGTTTAATCCTACCGTGACACCATGTGATGGGTATTTCTACTCTCCCCGTTTTGCAGTCGAGGATCTGAGGCCCAGAGAGGTCAAGTCAGTTGCCCAAAGTCACACAGCTCAGATGTGCCAGTGTTAGGATTCGAACCCAGCCCTGGAGGTCAGACTCCTGCCTCCGCCCTGTACGCCTCTCTCTCGATCCATCTACAGATGATTTTGTACAGTGAAAGGTTTGGGAGATGCTCAAGAAACACTTCCTGGTGCTCCACTCCTGGACAAGAGGGCAGGCCCCCTGTGGGGATAATGACCATCAGGAGCTCCTGCCGGAGGGCTTGCCCCCCTCCTTCTGTCCTGTTCTAACCATGGGAATCCAGACCAGAGCTGGATCTTGGGTGCTCAGAACTTCTCTCCAGATGGGACCCACCTTCTCATGAGAAGAGTCCCCACACCCCCTCCAGGGGAGAAGGGCTTCTTGGAGGATGGAGCTGGAGGCCTGGTCTCCTCAGGAAGCCTGAGCCCCAGCACCCATCTGCAGAGATCTTGCTGGGGCCCAGGGGAGGGGAGACGCTTTCCCCTCCTGACCCCAGGAAGTCGGCTCTCAGAGAACCACAGCTGGCTTTCACAGTCAGCCAAGGGGCTGACCAAGGGGCCGGGAATGCCCGGAGCAGCAAAGGTGAAGGGTCAGCCACCAGCAGCTACCACCTGTGTCCACTGTGTGCTCAACCCCCGCCCCAGGGAGGAGCCCACCCCCCCTTGCCCACAGCCACACCTGCCAGCCTTGGGAAATGAGCAGAGTCTTCCGTTCCTTCCTGCTTGCTGAGGGGTGCACTGCTGGGGCTGAAAGCTGTTCAGAGCCTGCCTCTGGGACTTCTGTCAGCTCTCTTGGTGTGGGACCAGATGGCGTTAGAAAACTGTAGCCAGGTGGTGACCTGGCCTCTGCCGGTCCTCTTCATGTGGACGTGTCTCAGCTTATAGGACAGCACTCCGGTGACCTGGCCGATGCAGGCGCCAGGGCTGGGAGGCCCCAGACAATGGTGACAAGAGCCTCCTCGTATTTCATGTGGCTTCCTTGGTGGCTCAGACGGTAAAGAATCTGCCTGCAACGAGGGAGACCCAGGTTCGATCCCTGAGTCGGGAAGATCCCCTGGAGTAGAAGATGGCAACCCACTCCAGTATTCTTGCCTGGAGAATCCCATAGACGGAGGAGCATGGCAGGCTGCAGTCCATGGGTCACAGGGAGTCAGAAATGACTGAAGTGACCTTAGCACACCAGCCCTATGGAAACTCAATCACACTTGTCTCCTTGAATCCTCAAGACAGGCTCTTGTTTTATGGAGAGGGTAAGTGAGGCACAGAGAAGCTGTCACATATCCATGGCTAAGGCTATGGACTCCTAAAGCCTGGATTCAAACCCGGTTAGTTTCACTCTAGAGGCCATATAGATAGATCCGCTAGCCAAACCACAGAAGGCTTGGCTCTGGAGCCTGGTTTGGGGGCAGCAGCTGCAGGAGCATCACTCGACCTCAGGGGAAGCTGGGGTCAGATGTCCTTGCTGAGTACTGTCTCACTGGGACTCAAGGCCAGGCTGACTGTTCTCCCACTATTGCTGGGGCCGGGGCTGCAGAAGTTCTGTGTCATAGGTCCCCCAAAGAAGCTCATTTTCCAAGGCAAAGATTTCTAGATTCCCCATACCCTGCCTGCCTGGCCCTCTTGTGGGTAGGACAGTGAATCCCCAACAGCCCATGGGTTCCCATGTGGAATGCCCAGTGCAAGGACCTTGGAAGCCAGGTGTGGGAATGCACTCCAGCTTTAGCCATGTCTGTTCTCAAGTCATGAAGGTTCCCTCGGCCCTCTGGAGGCACTTTGTGATTCAGATAGACATTGGAGACCCAGGTGGATGGATGCTTACACATTGATGAACTGTATGTACTAATATTCACACCACAATCTACTTTTTTTTAATTAATTTTTTGTTATTTTTGGCTGTGCTGGGCCTTCGTTGCTGCAGGCAGGCCTTCTCTAGCTGTGGCGAGTGCTGCGGAGCAAAAACTTCTCGTTGCGGTGGCTTCTCATCGCAGAACATAGGCTCTGCAATGCAGGCTCGGTGGTTGTGGTGCACAGGCTTAGTTGCTCTGTGGCACGTGGAAATCTTCCTGGCCCAGGGATCGAACCTATGTTCCCTGCATTGGCAGGCGGATTCTTAACCACTGGACCACCAGAGGAGTCTTGCCTGTCTTTTTCTCCCCTGCTATTGCTTATATTACCTTCATAGTCTGGTGCCCATCTTACAGATGGAATAATGGAAGGATAGAGAACAGTTTCAGCCTCTGTGCTTCTCCACAGTTGCATATGTTTTTTTTTTTTTTTTAATCCTACTCAAATTATGCTCATTCACCCTCATGTAAGAAGTTCAGGGTTGTCCTCTGAGCATCCTTCCTTGGTCCTAAATGTTCCTCATACCCTCCAGGCTCCCATGGAGATCTGACCTTGTCTATCAGGAGCTGTGGGCTTCCCTGATAGCTCAGTTGGTAAAGAATCCGCCTGCAGTGCAGGAGACCCTGGGTTGATTCCTGGGTCAGGAAGATTCCCTGGAGAAGGGAAAGGCTACACACTCCAGTATTCTTAGGCTTCCCCTGTGGCTCATCTGGTAAAGAATCCACCTGCAATGCAGGAGACCTGGGTTCAGTCCCTGAGTTGGGACAATCCTCTGGAGAAGGGAAAGACTACCCATTCCAGTATTCTGGCCTGGAGATTCTGTGGACTATATAATCCACGGGTCGCAAAGAGTCAGACGTGACTGGTGACTTTCAGTCATTATCAGGAGCTGTGAGCATTCATTGCCTAAATAAGTGTTCCTCAGGACTGACTCCCAACTGTCTGCTTGCATCTCTCAGCTAGTCTGTGGGAGCCATCCAGTATCTGCAGAGCCAATGATTGAACTGATCATGGGAGACGTTTGGGGGTTAGAAGACTGGTGCTCTTCCCTTGCGTGCCCCTGATGAGTTCTGGTCTTTGTAGAAAGTATATTCTATATAGCAGCCTCATAGCTACCATGACAGCCTGATGCCACCTGGACCTGTAAGTGTACACCGTGTGTACCACTATACTGTGTGTGTGGTGGGCGTCAGAGCCTCATTTTGCAGAGCAGAACCCTGAGGTTTGGTGAGGTTACATAACGCACCCACAGCCCTTCAGCTGATGCAAGCCAAACACCGTGGACAGGGTGGCTGACGGGGGTCTCTGTAATCTGTTTTCCCTCCCGACTTGCTTGACATCCAAGCTGGGCATTTTTTTCTCCTGGTTCCCTCTCCTTTCCACCCAAAGGGTTAATTCCGAGTTGTTCCCAGTGTATCGTATCTGAAAATGTTTGTTTTATTTATTCGTACCGCAGATTCCAGAACGTAAACAGCTCTCTGTCCCGAAGATCGAGTCTCCAGAGGGTTACTATGAAGAGGCTGAGCCGTATGACACATCCCTCAACGGTACATCCTGGGGACAGGGCTGGGAGGGGGCTGACTACTTCCTGCACAGATGCCGGCGCCAACCCCCCTTGTGGTGACCGACATGCTCACGCTGGCTGGAAACACAGTGGGGCCTGGGATGCTCCTACCAGAGAGCATGGCCCAAGTCAAGAGCTGGCCACAGAGCATTTGACCAGTGGTCTGATGGGGAGCTGAGACCTACAGCAGACCCAGCCCGCCTGCAGGGCAGGGCTTAGGATGGTCCCCAGTGAGCTAGGTTTACTGTGTCTGATGCTTTCTGTGGTCCTGCCTGGATGTTGCAGATTCAGCACAGAAATGTGACAGAGGAAAGGTGTGCCGGCAAGTGGCACAAGGCCCCGGAAGCCATGGAAATGTGGTCAGACTGAGGCAGAGCCCACGTTCAAGTCTCTTTCACTGGACTGATAGTCCCTGGGCTCCCACTGTGAACCCAGCACGCTGCTAGGAGTGGGAACTCAGCACAACTCAGCAGTCACAGCACTTAGATTCTGGGCGAGAAGACGGGCAACATAGAGATGTAGGATGTGTCAGGACTGAAAGTGGCAAGGGCTGAGTTGGGGCAGGAGAGGGATATTATTCTAACTCAGGGAGGGCCTCTCTGAGCAGATTTCTTAAAGAAATGGCAAGTGGGTGGGGTTGGTGCCTGCAGGAAGAACGGAGTGCACAGCGCATGCAAAGGCCCTGAGGCGGGAGGGCCCTTAGCATGTTGGAGGCCAGCGTGGCAGGAGCAGGTAGGGTTGGATGAGATGGATAGGAGATGTGGACACAGAAGGCAGCTGTAGACCCCGGTAAAGACCTTAGCTTTTCTCTGAATAGACTTTTCTCTAGCCTTCAGAGGGTTACTTTGTGGCAGACCTAATATAGGTATTGAAAAGACGGCCTTTGCTCTGGGGGCCGGGCTCACACTGGCATGCTCTTGTCCTCAGCCTGATGAGGCTGGATCAAAAATGCTCTTGTTGTGGTGGGTCTATAACACAGAAACACCTGAAGGTCCTAGGAGAGATGGTTGTGACCCTGCTCTCTGGGGTAGCTAGATTCTGCTCCCCTCGCTCTCTCCCTTTCTTTCCTCCTTCTCTTTCCTTTTTTTGTAAGTGAAAGGTCTTTGAAAGCATAAGGCAATTTGCAGATATGGGAAGTCAACGTCCCTGGTGGGGGGAGTGAACTTGGCCTAAAGGGGCCTTGTTGGTGTCGGGGATGAGATGGGACAGGTCCCCTGGAGCACATGGGATCCTTGTCCTCTTTTTTTTTCATGCCTCACCTACTGTCTGCAGTCCCAGGAACTGTGTGGGAGGCGAGGGCCTCTCTGGACTCGCCGAATTTTATTCTAAGAGGCTGGCTTTGTGGCAGATGTCACTTAGCTTGTGAGGTGTTGCCAAGTCACCACTGGACTGTGATTTCAGACCAGAGCTGTGGGCACAGCAGGGCTGTCTGGGTGCGTCTGGAAGGTGGGAGCCCTGACTCACCCCGGTGAGCACCTCCATGCCTCTGAAGCCCGTCTCTCTGGGGTGTGGCCCCTGCCAGCCAGGGCCTGCCTCCCAGACGCTCCCGGGGGCCTGTCTGTGGGGCAGACACTTCATCTCCACACAAACAAGTGGTCAGAAGGATCTCGGTGTTTGTCTCTCAGCTGGAAATTCGTATGGTTTTATCCAGGACTAGGAGGAGAAGGGGGGTCATTCCAAGGTCAGCAAGTAGGGGCAGAAGATGCCCCGTTGCCTTTTCTCTCCTGCCAGCATGACGACCGAGGATGACCTGGGGGACCTTCCTCTGCATTAAAAGTTGGGCTGTCCTTCTTTCCAGCCTGTTGTCCGCCACACCTGGTTGACCCCTGGTCACAAGAAGAGGAGCAACCGCTGGACTCCAGCCCCTTGCTCTAGTTCTTTGGCATCAGCAATTTTGCTGGCTTTCTGCAGAAGACCAGGGGCCGGCTTCCTGGGCTGCTTTATCAGCATGGTCCCCTCGCAGCTCCCGTGGGCCAGGTGGCTCTCTCTGAACCCAAGTGTAGTAAGTGCCCTCCTATGAGTATAGTTCCTGCACAGATGATGCCTCCTGCTGGGGTAATGGCAGCTGCTGTGACAAACAGCACCCCCTGGCAGTTTATAGTAGCCCAGTGCAAATCTGATTCTCACTCTTAGAACAGCTCGACATGGGCATTACTGGGCAGCAGGCTCCTTCCAGTGTCGGCTTGGCCACCCTCTGAGGCCACAGAAGCCTCTGCAAAGAGGGTGCAGGACCTCTGTGTGCTTCTTAAAGGCACCAGCCAGAAGGACACCCAGGGCTTCTTTAGACATTCGTTGGTGACAGGCAATCACATCTCTGGATGGGAAGGAGCTGGGAAATGATGTCCTTGGCCAGGCTGGGACCTCACCGACAAGCCCACACTTCTGATTGGAACTCACTTGCTTCTGATGGACAGGCAGCCACGTCACCACATCTCTTTGTGTCTCTGCCTCTGGACCTGCCCCCCTCTTCATCTTTTCTCTCTTCCTCTTGTCTCTTTCTGTGCTTCCGGAAATGCCGCAGGCCATCCCGGCAGATATCCCCCCTGTGGAGCCCCCAGATGGGTGCAGGTGCCTGAAGGAGTCATTTACGCCACCATCACCTTGGGTACTGCTCGTCCCAGAGCGGGAATGCCAGTGATCCCTGTGCCTGCTGCCTGGCTCGTGGAGGCGGGGTGCATGCCCGAGGGTGGCCGCCGCCCCCTTCCCATCCTCGTGTGTGGGTCCTGCATGAGGATGCCCTGTGTCACCCGTCTGCAGACCCCTGCCTGTGGCATCTGGAATGATGAGGACGCAGAGCACGGCAGGGCCATGCTGGCCTCTGTTCCTGAGGACGTGCCACAGGACGCGGTGGCTGCAGTGCCCACCAGGGGCAGCCGAAAGGGGGCTGAAATTATCTGAGCGTCCTGCCTTTCCCTCCTGCTTATCCTGCGACCTCTGGCAGCCAAGTGTCTGTTTAACAATATCCTTCATTTATGATTATGCCATGATCTCTCTTAGGGATAAATAAAATGGTCAATACAATTGCCCTAAAATTTCCTCTGAGCCATTCCAGGTATCATCCCATTCCCCACTAGAGGCTAATGGGCAGACATTAGAATTCTCCATGGAACAGGTGTGACAACCCCAGGAGCACAAAACTGCCGGGGGCCGGGCGGGGGGGAGGGTGGGGTCTGGCCAGCTTCTTCACACTTTCTCACCCACTAACCCACTGAAAGAGATACCCCAACGGCTGCATCTTTCTTCTTTCATTTATTGTGCAGCTAATGCAGTGCTGACAAGGGGGATTTTTTTTTTTTAACAGAATCACCCCACCATCAGATCAAATCATTGATTCTCCATGTGGCCTTTCAGTACTGTTTTCTCACTTGCTTTCTCACTTGCCATCTTAAGAGTTTCTCAAATTGCAGACTAGCTTGCAAGAGCTTTCACTGATTACGGTTGCATGGTACCCTGGATGAAATCATGCTTTCTCCAGCCTCCTTCTGCTGACTGTTCAGAAGTACTTGCATGAATATCTTAATGCATGTAACCTCTCCCTGCCTGCCTTCCTTCCTTTTTAAAAAAGTAGTTTCCTCAGATAAACTCCCAAGACTGGGATTATTGGGCCAGAGGGGATGGATGTTTTTATGGCTTTCGAAAAAACAGGCTGATGGGTTGTTTCCTGAGAGGCTGGTGTTAATTTATGTCTCCACCAGCCATACAAGAGGTCAGGTCCCCTACCAGGGAGCACCTCTATTTTCAGTCTGCTTACTTAATAGGTGTAAAATTGTGAATTCTGTGACTTTTTTTATTGTCAGGAAGGGGAGTTGTATCACACTGCTTTTAAAGAAAACTGATATTAAAGTAGTCAAAGTGTTGTTTTTAGAAATATTAAAGCAAAATAAAGCACATTTCTATTGGTATTGTAGCTAGAATAACTGTGGCCGTGGCCTCGTTCCATTTTCCTATATTTCTAGTTCAAAGGTGGTTCTGTTTTCTTAGTATGCCAGAACCTAGTTATGCAAGGTGTACCAGAAGCTTCTGGAGAAGGGAAGACAGGGGACCCATGGACTGTCTCTTTCCTGATGGGTAATGTGGAGATGAAAGAGAGGTTCCATTCACTCTGACTTGAGGGGACAGAACATGTCTGTGGAAGTCATAGGGAAGTAGATATGACTTTCTGTCAGAGCTGCCCAGTAAGGAAGCAGTTGTCCAGCAACCAGGGGTAGTGAGCTCCCCGTCCATGGGGGAATTCAAGCAGAGGCTGGAGCAGGGTTATGATAAGCAGGATTCCTGAGCTGAGCCAGGGGTTGCTGGACCTGAATCCTGAGATTCTCTTTTCTCCATGTCTTGCGTTTGGGGGTTTGATTGATATTTTTTTCTGCACCTAGTTCCTGTTGGCCTTGAAGAGGGCAGTGAGGCCCAGAAGATAAGCAACTCTGGCAAGGTGGTGGGGGCAGAAACTGAGGCACGTGGAGTAGTGGGTACAGGATTGGGTGAGATGTGGTGAATTGGGGGACTCTTTTAAAGAGAATAAAACTGTAAGGGTGGCTCACTGCCAGGAAGGAAGAGTATCAGGTGGAGATGAGAGGAGGAGCTGGGTTTGTGCTGGGAGGTATTCTGTGCGGAGAGAGAACAGTCTGTGGAGGATAAGAGTGGATTCTCCAGGAGGGCTGTGACTGTGACCTTAGGAGGGAGAAGGTGACTGTGAGGGCCCGCTCCTGCTGTAGGTTACTGCACTTTTGCTTCCAAGAGTCATAGCTTCTCGCTGCCCCCAGGACAGGAAAGGAACAGGCCTGGTGGGCGAGTTGTGGGGGCGACTGCTGGAGGCTTGCCCACCTGTGGGCTCAGGTGGCAACCCCCTCTTCCCGGGGCCTTAGAATGATAGAGCATCACCCACGCATACACACCAGAAGAACCAAGAAAGAGCTCACCCACCGCTTCATCCTTCACTTGAGGAAGTGGAGGCCTCGAGGCCAGCACTGGTTTTCTCCAGAGCCCACATCTGAGGACAGTGTCTGATCAGAGGTTTCCGTGGGGTCTGAGACGACAGGATTTGAGGAGGAAAGGGGAGACACCCAGTTTCACATTATCTGTGTCTGTGACCAGAAGCAGCATCCAAGACGCTCTGCTCAGTGGTTTAGGGGCCGGAAAGTCTGCCTGGGCCTGCGGGTGGTGGCGATGGGCTGGTTCCAGGGCATGGGGCAGGGTGGGGAGGGTGGCCTGGGGACCACGGGCTGTTCCTGCCTGC
>SJXQ01010774.1:259983-273775 GCA_006408695.1 Aepyceros melampus
CTGTTTAGGAGCATTCCTTGCCTGGCAGGGCTGTGACAGCGAGGTCTTCCCTTGCAGAGGACGGAGAGGCTGTGAGCAGCTCCTACGAGTCCTACGACGAGGAGGAGAGCAGCAAGGGCAAGTCGGCCCCCTACCAGTGGCCCTCACCCGAGGCCAGCATCGAGCTGATGCGCGACGCCCGCATCTGCGCCTTCCTCTGGCGCAAGAAGTGGCTGGGCCAGTGGGCCAAGCAGCTGTGTGTCATCAAGGACAGCAGGCTCCTGGTGAGTGCCCTCTCCTCTCTTGCCCGCTCCTCTCCTCCCTCTCTTCTCTTCCCTCTCCTCTCCTGGGAGCAGGATGGGGGTGGTCCCGGATGCCAGGCACTCAGAGCCTATTACATCAGGAAGTTTCTACTTCTCCCCAGCCTGAAACTGCACACAGAACCTTATGAGCATGAGCGAACATGCTTTTTTCTTAACTAGAAAGGTCTAGTAATTGTCAGCAGACTTTCAAAGGGGTCTGTGATGCCCAACCCCCTCTTCCCCCAATGCCATCCTCTGGATGTTTTCCCAAGGATCATTTGGTCCTCTGGTCTGTGGGCTCCTCCTTCCTCACATCTCAGCCTCTGGAGGTTTGGGGCGGAGCCTGCTGCCCAGTTAGGGCTCCCCTGCCCAGCACCCAACCCCACAGCGTGCAGCGTGAGAACCATCGGCATCTGCTCAGAAGTTGGAATATTCTGAATGACCGATCGTAAGACCCCTAAGGGCATCAGAAGATGGTATTCTGACCACAGCCCTGTTTCTTGTTGTTTTAAATTAAAACTTGGTTTTATGCCCCAATTTGAGGTTCCACGGAGTCATTACAAACACCCCCTTTTCACTAGTTAAAACCTGTCCTGCTGTGTGCAGATGTTTTCAGGTAGTCCTGTTAAGCAGCTTCATAAAAACCCCCATTTTACAAGTGAGAGATGGAGGGTAGTATGTTTTCCCTGATAGGGAAGAGAGCCGCTTCCTTTCTTTGCTAACACATCATTTATAAGTGGAGATAAACTTGGCCTTTATCCCATTTGGGCCCCTTACTGGGAAAGCTGAGCCAGAAAGAGAAGCAGAGAGGCAGAAGGCTGGGGAAAGTGCCTTCCACCCTGGGGAGGTGGGGTTGCCCACAGAGGACTCCTAAAATAGGAGCCAGCCCAGATCTGCAGGTGGATTAGAGCTGCTTGGGTAAGCAGGGCTCTGAGAGTTGGGAGGGGGAAGGCTTGAGGGAGATACAGATGAGCTCCCTGGTGGTTCTGATGCTGACAACAAACTCTGCTGATGGTTGAGGCCACAGTTCTGCACTTGCACAAAGGTGTCCGACCTTTTGGTCCAGCTCTCAGCGGGCCCTGCCCTGCGTGGCGGCCCCCTCCTCTGCAGAACCCGGCCGACAGCGTCTTGCCTCTCCTCTCTCGCAGTGTTACAAATCCTCCAAGGACCACAGTCCTCAGCTGGACGTGAGCTTGCTGGGCAGCAGCGTGGTGCACAAGGAGAAGCAAGTACGGAAGAAGGAGCACAAGCTGAAGATCACGCCGCTGAACGCCGACGTGATCGTGCTGGGTCTGCAGAGCAGGGACCAGGCGGAGCAGTGGCTCAGGGTGAGGGAGGCGCCAGGCCGCCGGGAAGCAGACCCATTCCCCTCTGCGGTCTCCAGGGCTTCCTGCAGTCCCGGCTCCCCCAGTGTTTCAAAGGGATGGCTGTGGTCAGGGTAGAGGGTCTACCATCCTTCAAGTCCACAGGGCTTCCCCTGTCCTAAGTGGTAGCAATCCGTCTTGGGGAGATGGATCACAGGGCTGTGGCCAGCTCTGCGGCCTTGGCAGCCACCTGGACGTGGGCTCTAGCTGAAATCCACTTGCCTTCCGGCCTCCAGGGAGGCATAGCCAGCCTGTGGAAAGGCTCCTCCCAGAGGAGGCGGGGTGGACAGTGACAGGCAAGTCTGGGAACCAGAGTTGGACCAAGGCAGCACGCAGACCCTCCACAGTGAGCGCCACGGCCCCCAGGAACCAGAGGACCGTCTGGCAAATGTTGCTTTTCCCCCACAAGGAGTAGCCATCCCTGCCCAGGATGGGGAAGAGGGGGCTTGTGGAGCTGAGGGCGGCTGCTCTGGGCCTGCCTGGGTTCTGCTGCAAACCCCACCCTCCATTCCCCAGTGCCCACCAGAACGCATGGGGCCTGCTGGACACAGAGCCAGGGAACCCCCCGTTGGGGCCCGAGGCCGTAGGTGGGCTGGGTGCAGGGGTGGGGTGCTCTGCTCGGAAATTCTGCAACCTCTGTCTCACCCCCACCCGCCTAGGGGTGGCTGACCTAGAGGGGAGCAGGGGGGCCACCCGCCCTCCCCCAACCTGGGGGCAGGCTCCAGCTGTGGTCTGGCTGTGAGTGCAGGCCTAAAGGCCCTTCCTCTTCCTTCAGGTCATTCAGGAGGTCAGCGGCCTGCCTTCCGAAGGAGCTTGTGAGGGAAGCCAGTTCACCCCAGATGCCCAGCGCCTGAGCTGTCCGAAGGTAAGCCTCTGGCCGGTGGTGGTTCAGTCGCTAAGTTCATGTCCGACTCTCGTGACGCCATGGACTGTAGCCCCCCAGGCTTCTCTGTCCATGGGATTTCCCAGTCAAGAGTACTGGAGAGGAGTGCCATTTCCTTCTCCAGGGGATCTTCCCGACCCAGGGATCGAACCCCCGTCTCCTGTACTGCAAGCTGGATTCTTTACCAACTTAGCTACCGGGAAAGCCCAAAGCCTCTGCCCCTGCCCAGGGAGGGGTGAAAGGGTTCACTTCCATCACGGGCCAGAAGAGAGTTTGATTCTGTTTTTTTTTTTCTCCATAAAATTACAGGTGGAAAATTGGGAGCTTTGCTTTTGTACTTCAGCCAGATTGATAAGTAACATACCATGCTTGGCTGAGGGCAGTAGCTTCAGCTTGGCAGGGAAACTGATGTAGATGGTAGAGACTTATAACGTTTTCTTGCTAAAATTTATTGGGACAGAAGTCCTTGCCTCCCTTCTTGGGCAGGGAGATGTACTTTTCTAGGCTCTTCCCTCCCACTCACTCTGCAGTAGATCTTAGAGGCCGGGGAACCATGTAGGTACGGACCTCAGCCAAAGAGGCCTGCTGCTCATTTGCGTGGAGCTGTGGGGCCTCCGCTTTAGAGTCAAAGTCAAGAAGGCTGGGCTGGGTGCTGGCCCGAGGGGGCTGTCACCAAGGGGTCACATGCCATGTCCCCAGGCATCTGCAGGTGGGTACCTGCAGCCTGGTGTGCACAGAGCAGAGGGTCCCTGTTTCTCACCTTGGGGTCTCCCCCTGTGGCAGGCAGGTGGGTATAGGCCACCCCCAGGGAGGAGAACCCACAGCCTTCTAGAGTGAAGAAAAGTCAGAGTATACCTGGGGGTTCCTTCATGTTGGGATGAGAAACAAGTTCTCCCTGCAGACCTGGAATGCAGATGCGCTGGCCAGATCCTGCAGTCCTTGGCCCCCAGTGAAGGTCCTATGGTTGGGAATCCCTGGGTTTGTCTTCCAGAGGTCTGGAGTCAGTGGTTCTATAAGAAGCCTGATTGGAATATTCTGAGTGTCTGTTCTAGGGGACAGTCTCTAGTCTTACAGCAGCCCTGGGAATGCAGACAGGGGCAGGCTCCCTATTTTATACACATGCAGGGTGGTGCTCGGAGAGATCTCGCCTGATTAGAGAATGTTCTAAGTAGGATTTGAACCGTGGTCTAACCCTGTGCACACAGACCAGCCCTTCTCCAAAGCCTGACGTGTGGGTAGCACAGTCAGTTCTCAAGAGACACCCTCACGCCCTCCTGCTTGGGGTGCGTCCCAGGGGCCTGACAGTTAGCTCCCGTCGCAGTGCTGACTCTCGTGCACCCCTGAGGCTGGATACCTGCTCTCCCCCTGCTTCAGGGCCTCTGTCACCTCAGTGGAGCGGTCAGCCTGAGAACTCGTGAACGAGGATATGTGGGTGGCTTGAAGAAGGGGAAGATGCTCTGGGACGGGGCAGGGAAGTTCAGAAGGGAGAGCAAAGGCAGGTCCTCCAGGGAGCCCCAGGGAGGCCTGTCTATGTGCCGCCAGTAACTGGGTCTCCAAGGTACCCCTGGCCTACACCCAAGAGTCATCTGTCATTTCCCTTCAATTGTGGTCTCCAAGATAACCATTTCCAGACAAGATCACCCACTTCTGTCTCTCTCTTCCACAGCCAGATATAACGGAGAAGTACCTGTCAGCCTCGGAGTGTGGAAGCCCCATCGATGGTCACCCTGAAGTCCCAGAGACCAAAGACGGTATGCACGCTTTGGCTCTCAGCCTAGGGCAGGGAGAAGGGTGGTATCCCAGTTTGTGAGGCTTGGCCATTTGGCTCAAGTCTACTGGGCTTTAACAGCTAATTGCAACACGCTTCCAATTTCTAAACTGCTAAATATACGGCTGATAGATTCCAGAAAAAGAGAGCAGCCCAAACTGACACGAGTGTCATGAATTGCTGAGGTAGAATATTCTTTCATCTCTTGTTTGCTAACCCTGGTTCAGATCTCTCTGAGCCAGTTCAGTATGTAAAGATTCTCCAGTGCTGACATATTCTATAAGAGAGGTTGGTGAGCTTCTCTTGAGGGTGTAGTTCTAGAGATACCTGACTTTGACCTGTGGACTCTGGCCTTGAGCACAGACGTGTGCGTGTGGGCGTGCATGTGTGAAGAACAGACGTGTGCGTGTGTGCGTGCACGTGTGTCCACAGTGAGGAACAGACAGGAAGGGAACAGTTCTGCTGTTTTTTCTGTCTTTCGTGAGACCACATCGGTAGGCTGTGTGCAAGGCTGATGACTTTTCCTCTCATCTTGACAGTCAAGAAGAAATGTTCTGCTGGTCTCAAACTGAGCAACCTGATGAACCTTGGCAGAAAGAAATCTACCTCACTGGAGCCTCCGGACAGGTCCCTCGAGACATCCAGTAAGACTTACAGCCGCCTCCAGGACCAGAGGGCTGGCTGTCCCCCTGGGGCTGCAGCTGGTCTCCGGGAAGACAGCTCAGATAGCGAAGGCAGGGGTGTGGGGTCTTGCTCTAACTCCTCCCTGGCGAGCGAGCCCACAGCCCACAGTTTCTGTTGATCTTTGCAGCAGGAGCTCTTTATGACTCCCCAGGCTCTCTTGCTGCAGTGCTGGCCCCTGTGTGGAAGTGAAGGGTAATTGATGACTGTCCTAATGGTCTTTAAGATTGTATTCCTTTGATCACTATGTCAGGAGCATGGTAGGTGCGGTGTTAGGGAAAGGGGACCAAGGAGACAGAAAACACGGTCCTGAGAGCTAACAGCTCAAGAGAGAGGACGGCTTTATACCCAGAAGCACACACAGTGAGGTCTTAGGAGCTCCAAGGACTCAGGGACAGAAAGAACCTCTCTGTGATCAGACAGCTTCCTGAACCTGAGCCTTGAAGGGCAGGCAGGAGTTGAATGGGCTGGGCTGGCCCCGAGGGCAGGAGAGAGACTGAGAGGGGCCCAGCAAGAGCCACTCAGGGGGCAGCAAAAGCCTGCGTAGCTGGTAGAGGGTGTGTGGGGGTGCTGGGAGACCCTCGAGGTCATCTCTACTGCCCTGACTCGGCCTTGAGCAAACTGAGGCCAAGGGAGAGAGAGACAGAGACAGAGAGAAGAGATAGGAGACTTGCCCAGAAAATACCCTGGCTTCCAACCGGAGGCTCGTTGCTGTGCTTACCCCGGGGCCAGGAGGCCACCACTGTCCATCCTGGGGCCTTTCCCTCCTCTTCATGGGACCCGTGTCCCAGCCCTGGCCTCTTTTCCTGAGTCCCAGTTCAGCTCTGTGCTTCATGGCTGGCAGGGTGGGCTGGTGAGACAGGAAGGCAGCAGAAGATGAGGACTTCTCTTTGGAGCCTGCTGGTCCTCCAGCCAGGGCTCTGGGTACCGGCCCGGCCAGCCCTTGTGCCTGGGAGGGCACGGCGTTGGGCCTGGGAGCCTGGTCCCAGTGAGTCACTTTGGGAGATGCAGCTGGGCTCTTGCTGGACGTTACTCAGCAGGGAAGCACGCTCCTGTCCCCTGTGGCTGGGGAAGGGCCAGAAAGAACACAGACTCCTTCCCAGGGCTTGGCAACTCAACTCCCCGCCTCTCTCTGGCCCAGAGAACTGTGATGGGGAGTGAGGCGCCTGCCTGAATGAGCCAGTGTTCTGAAGTCCCAGGCTCGCATTCTTCCACGCTGTTTCTGTGATGGGATGGTCACGTGGCTCTGAGAAATTCATGACCCCCACTGAGAGTCCAGCATTAAACTGGGTGCAGAGGTGGCCATTTACTTTGGTGCATGGGCCTGGGTCATCCCAGCTAAGGGTCAGAGCAGCTGCTGCTCCTTTAAGATGGAGAAGGTATCCACGCTGCAAACTGGTGCCTCTGGAAAGATGAGCAGCACAGACAGAAGTCGGCTCACTGCATGCAGGTGGGAAAGGGTCCCGAAGGCTGGACTTTTACTGGTCTTTCCAGCCCTGTGGACAAAGCTGTGCTTTGGCACATGGTGTCAGCTCCATAAACGTTCATCTAAGTTGGGGAGGAAGCTGAACCTGACACATGCAGCCATCTAAACACAAGAAAGGCCTGCAGGATGGGGGTACCCCAGCGCTGGGAGGCCCTGAGTGCTGGCGGAGAAAGGAGGGCTCCTAGCGGAGGAGCCACAGGGCACAGACCCGGATGCTCGAGATGAACATGGCAAATTCATGCCCTCGACAGGCTGTGTCCAGTTGGGAAGCTGACGTGGAAGCAGAGTGTCACTGTTCCAGTTCTCAAGTGTTCTGAGGCTAGCAGAGCTAGGGTTGGGGGGGCGGCAGAAACCGAGAGAGCCAGGGCCAGCCGCCCCTGGGAGGATGAGGAGGACTTGGCCAAGGGGAGGAGACCTCTGCTGGCTGAGACCGAGTGAGCCAGGGGTGGCAAGGTGTCAGGGGAGCTGAGGGAGCTGAGGCTGTGGAGGTGAGGGGACTGATCATGGCTGGAGGAGGGCTTCCTGCAGGTGGCCTGGACCGGCAGAAGTCAGGGAGGGCTGCTGCAGGTCACGGGCTTAGAGCCGGGAGACGAGGCCGGGCCAGGGAGCCTCCGTCCAGCACACACATACACTGCCCCCAGCACACACCCACACCCACTCACCCACACCACCTGGCCTGGTCTAGTCCAAGCACAGTTCACTGCCCTCTGGACACACCTTTTCCAGAAACCAGTAGGGCTGTGTGCTCCCCTCCTTCAAGGGGTCTAGCCCCTCACACACAGGAAGGAGAAAGACTGAGACTCACAGCCTCTACGAGGTTAAGAAATTTTCTCGGGCAAAGCTTGGGAAGGCTTGGAGCTGACACTTAAGAGGAGCGTTTCTGAAGGTCCAGAGGCAGGCAAGGGCAGTCCTGGACACGCTTGGCCACCGACAGCCCCTCGGCCATGTCCCTCCCTGCAGGCTACCTGAACGTGCTGGTCAACAGCCAGTGGAAGTCACGCTGGTGCTCCGTCAGGGACAGTCACCTGTACTTCTACCAGGATCGGAACCGGAGCAAGGCGGCCCAGCAGCCCCTCAGCCTGCTGGGCTGTGAGGTGGTGCCGGACCCGAGCCCGGACCACCTCTACTCCTTCCGCATCCTGCACAATGGCGAGGAGCTGGCCAAGCTCGAGGTACCGCTGGCCGGGGCGGTGGGGGGTTGGGTAGGCAGACACGGCCAGGGCGGAGGTCACGGTCACGGCTGTTTGCCCCAGGTCCTGAGGACTGCAGTCCTACCATGGGAGATTCAGCTCAGCTGCACTTTATTTTTACTTCCTTTGCCTGAGATTGTTTGCGTTTTTAAAAAATTTCCATTCCCTTTCTGACCTCAGGGTGGTTGTGTTATAGGAACGGGACAATGAGCTATTTCCTGCACTTAGGGTAGAAGGAGTATTTATAACTCCCTAAGTTGCTGGAAAAACTTTCTGGGGACTCAAAGCGGGTTTGTGATTTCGTGTGTGTATCACCAGATGGGACCCAACATAAAAATGCAGACGGTTAGGGTTTATCTCGGGGGAAGAATGAGGTTTGCGATGCAACTGCATTACTCCCACTCCCCACCCTCTGTTTGATGTTACGTTACATTTACAAAAAGAGAGGTGACATAACATAGCCTTGCCATGAACTGGGCAGGCCCAAGCCAGAGCGCTTTATACGCACTTAAGCACACACCCCGTTCATTCCTGTTCACCTAGTCCTAGCTCCAGGGGTCTTCATCCTGAATTTGTTCCAATACTGCCCTCTTGTGGCTAAAAGGGGCAATTGCTCCCCATGGACAAGCCTGTGTTTATTCCTGCATCCAGCCATCCTGTTGACAGATACCTGTTCAGTACCATGATACGGTGAATGAGACAGATGTGTTCCCTGGCATGGGACCTACCTTCAAGAACAAAAGTGAGATGTGATTCAGCATCCCCTTTATCACTTTTCACGGGCTTCCTCTAGCTACTGCTGAGTTAGTAAACACTAAGTAATGACTAGTAATGATAACTTAGTAATCACTGAACAGTGGGGCAGGAGCTGTGAATATGTATGAAAGTTTGAACGTTGGGTGGGTGGGGGCTGTGTAGAGAAAGCCTGTGGGAGGGAGTGGGGGCTGATCTTAAGAGCAGTGGTAGACCCGCTAGTCACGCATGGATGTGAGAGATGGACCATAAAGAAAGTTTAACACCAAAGAAGTGATGCTTTTGAACTGTGGTGTTGGAGAAGACTCTTTAGAGTCCCTTGGACTGCAAGGAGATCCATCCAGTCTATCCTAAAGGGAATCAGTCCTGAATATTCATTGGAAGGACTGATGCTGCAACTCTAATACTTTGGCCACCTGATCAAAGAGCCAACTCATTGGGAAAGACCCTGATGCTGGGACAGATTGAAGGCAGGATGGGAAAAATTGAAAGCAGGAGGAAAAGGGGATGACAGAGGACGAGAAGGTTGGATGGCATCACCGACTCGATGGACATGAAGTTTGAGCAAACTCCGGGAGGTGGTGAAGGACAGGGAAGCCTGGCATGCTGCAGTTCATGGGGTCACAAAGAGTCAGACACAACTAAGTGACAGAAAACAAAGATCCTGAAGGGTTTAAAGGGAAGGTGTCGTGTTCAGACTTGGATTCCAGGATGTGTCCTCCAGCTGCTGGGTGGGGGATGGAAGGAAGGGGGACCAGAAGGGGTAAAATGAGGCCCATCACCCAGGGCAGCATGGTGGCAGCAGGAACTAGAGGCAGCCCGTGAAAAGCTGCATTGAGAAATCCACTTGAAAATGAGTGGGAAAAGGAAACCAGCTAAATGTCAAACTGCACTTTCAGCTGCCCTTCTCATGCGCACAGAGCAAGAAGGTGGCAGAGCTGCGGTGTGCTGGTAAAGCCAGCACGGCGGTTTATTTTTCCTCAAGAAAGTAAACCTGCGGTATCTGTGGGATTCCCAGTTCTTTCTCATTATAAAGCCCAGGAATCATGCTGGCATTTTAATAGAAAATACTCAGTGTACACGTTTGATTAGAATGTGTTGTTGCCTGGGGAAAACTAGGTGCCGACTTCACTGGGATTTAGTTCGTGATTTGTTGGAGGTAGCTGACCTGGCATAAGGTGTATAAGACAGTTTGACTGCTAAACCATAAACAAAAATACATTTGAATTTTGTTATTTCTTAGCAGGGATCCAGGTAGTCTTGTATATATGCATTAGGATTGTAAACCAAAATGTGATCATTCATAAAATAGAGGTGTCAACCTAAAAAATGCATACATTGTAACAGTCCTCTCCTAGTCCATTAGCCCTCGAGAAAAACCTGCTTATAAACATTATATGTGAGGTGCATGCATACTTCATCACTTAGTCATATCCAACTCTTTGCGACCCTTTGGACTGTAGCTTGCCAGGCTCCTCTCTCCATGGGATTTCCCAGGCAAGAATACTGGAGTGAGTTGCCATTCCATTCCCCAGAGGATCTTTCCGACCCAGGGATCAAACCCATGTCTCCTTCCTGTGTCCCTATGTTGCAGGCAGATTCTTTACCTGCTGAGCCATTGGAGAAGCCCTCTAGAAATACATCTTTATAAACATTACATGTAATACTGGGGACAAATGCCCACAGCATCATTGAGGTGGCACCAGGGTATCACTAGTAGCAGGAAATATTATTTGGGGTTCCTGGGGGCTGAAATATACCAGTGAAAATGAGGAACATGGCCTCAGGGGCTATGCTCAGCAGGGTGGGCCTCGGGAAGAGGTGAAGAGTTCTGGGCGCCAGGCAGCACACTCCAGCCCTGCTCACGCCCCTCTCGGCTTCCTCCCAGGCCAAGTCTTCCGAGGAAATGGGCCACTGGCTAGGCCTCCTGCTCTCTGAGTCGGGCTCCAAGACAGACCCGGAAGAATTCACCTATGACTATGTGGATGCTGATAGAGTTTCCTGTATCGTGAGCGCTGCCAAAACCTCTCTGCTGTGAGTATTCAGGGACCTCTCACTCCTAGCCATGCTTCTAGAGCAAGGTCTAGACTGGCCTCCGGTGGTCCCTCGAGCAGCTGGGAACTCTGGTTGGGCCCTTTTCCCCCAGTAGCAGGAAGACCAGGGCCAGGGAGCAGCCCTCAGGGAGGCCCAGCAAGGAGTCATCCAGGCCACTGGCCCGGGGGACCGCCGCCGCATCCCTGGCTCTAATTAGATGCTGTTCAACCCACTCCAGTGTTCTTGCCTGGAGAATCCCAGGGACGGGGGAGCCTGGTGGGCTGCCATCTATGGGGCTGCACAGCGTCAGACACGACTGAGGCAACTTAGCAGCAGCAGCAGCTCCTGAAGGCAGAGTGGGCACCTCTCCTGGCCTTCCCTTTCCTTGCTGTAGAGGCGGCACTTCTGCATGGCTCGCTTACTGAGTCCCAGCACACGCTGGTGTAAGCCAACAGGGGGTACTTCTGCCTCCTGGATGAGCAAACCGGGTCTCAGGGAGAAGTGGTCTTGGGGAGGGGGGTAGTGGCAGCATTGCTGTTGTTCAGTTGCTCAGTTGTGTCCAACTCTTTGTGACCCCATGGACGGCAGCACCCCAGGCTTCCTGGTCCTTCACTGTCTCCTGGAGTTTGCTCAATCTCATGTCCATTGAGTCAGTGATGCCGTCCAACCATCTCATCCTCTGCTGGCCCCTTCTCCTCCTGCCTTCCATCTTTCCCAGCATCAGGGTCTTTTCTAATGAGTCAGCTCTTCCCATCAGGCGGCCAAAGTGTTGGAGCTGCAGCTTCAGTCCTTCCAATGAGTATCAGGACTGATTTCCTTTAGGAATGACTGGTTTGATTTTCTTCCTGCATGGGTGGAAGCAAACTGGGCCAAAATGGGGAAAGTGTCTGTCTGTGCTGGCCCAAGTGTACTGTGAAGATATAATGACAGAGGATTTTGTTGTTGGAAGGAGGTCCTGAAAGGGTGGAATCCGGGTGAGAAGACGGCTATACTGTGCTTAGTCGCTCAGTTGTGTCGAAGAGGAGGGGTATGGGGCAAGGGAAGATTATTTTTCAAGAAGAGACATTTGGAACCAGAAGTTCTAGTACGAAGACCCTGGGGAGAGAGGGAGGAGATACCCCTAAACAAATGAATTCCTTTGACAAGGAGATCAGGGCCCGTCCCCAGGTCTCCTGCACAGCCCATGGGTTTCACTGCGCCTCTCATTGTTTGGAAGCCTTTGAGACTGGTGGCTTTTACCCCTACCCCTAACCTGAATCCTCTCTCACCACGTCTTCCAGGCTGATGCAGAGAAAGTTCTCGGAGCCAAACACTTACATAGATGGCCTGCCCAGCCAGGATGGCCAGGAGCTGCTGTATGACGATGTGGAAGTGTCAGAGCTGACAACCGTGGTAAGGATGCTGGCTGGGTGGCAGCCTGGGGCTGTCCGTCCCCTTCCTACCAAGACCCAGAGCCTCAGTGCCGGAGGTTGTTAGATGGTCCCCGAGAGGAATGGACTCCAAGTCACCTGCAGGGCCATCAGTGGAGAAAGCAGGGTGCAGTGAAGTTCACTCTTATCTGCCGGGGTGGCACCATCTGCCTGGCCTGGGGACTCATCCAGATAAGAGAGCTGGTTAACCACTCTGGTCCGTGCTGGGGTGGACAGTGGGGTGCTGGGATGGAGAACAGCAACCCCACTGGCCTTTTCTAAGAAACTGAAGTATAGTTGATTTGCAATATTATATTTGTTTCAGATATACAGCACAGTTAGTATTTTTATAGATTATATGCCAGTAAAAGTTATTATGAAATAGTGGCTATAATTCCCCATACTATACAATATACCTTGTTGCTCATCTATCTTATACATAGTGATTTGTATCTCTTAACCACGTACCCTCCTCTTGCCCCTTCCCCCTCCCCGTCTTCCTGCTGGTAACCCCTGGGCTGTTTTCGGTATCAGTGCGTCTGTTTTGCTATGTGTAATTCATTTGTACTGTTTTTTAGATTCCACACATAAGTGATACCATGCAGTATTTGTCTTTCTCTGAGTCTGTTTTACTGGGCATAGCATTCTCCAGGTCCATCCACGTTGCTGTAAACAGCAGCGTTCCATCCTCTTCCACGGTTGCGCACTGTTCCCTTGTGTGTGTCTGTATGCATGCTAGCATCTTTATCCGTTCATCTGCTGATGGACACGAGGCTTGCTTCCACCTGGGCTACTGTCAACAGTGCTGCTATGAACTCTGAGGTGCGTGTATCTTTCCAAGCTTGTGTTTTCGCTTCTTCCATGGTACGGAATTGCTGGGTCACATGGTAGTTCTATTTCTGGTGTTTTGAGGCACCTCTCGACTGTTATCCGTAGTGGCTGCACCAGTTTACATTCCCACCATCAGTGAACAAGCCTTCCTTTTTATCTACATCCTTGTCAACACTTGTTATTTGTAGACTTTTTGAAGACAGCCATCCTGATAGGCGTGAGGTAGCTTCTCATTGTGTTTCTGTTGCACTTCTCTAATAATTAGTGACATTGAGCATGTTTTCACATTGTCTGTTGGCCATCTGTCTGTCTTCTTTGGAAAAAAAAGTCTATTCCGGTCTTCCACCCATTTTTTAATGGGATGGGTTTTTTTTTTAATAGAGAGAGATATGAGCTATTTATATATTTTGGATATTAACCCTTTGTGGGTCATATCATTTGAAAATATTTTCTCAGATTCCATAGATTGTCTTTTTTATCTTGCTGATGGTTTCCTTTGCTGTGCAACAATTTTTAACTAGGTCCTGTTTGTTTTTGCTTTCATTTCTTTTCCCTTATTAGACAGACTCCCCAAAAATATTGCATGATTTCTGTCAAAGAGTTCTAGTTCTCTTCTAGGAGTTTTGCGGTTTCCAGTCTTACATTGAAGTCTTTAATAACATTTTGTGATTACTTTTGAGATTATTTCTCAACTGTGGTATGAGGAAATGTTCAAATCTTGTTGCTTAGACATAGCTGTCCAGACACCATTCGCCTTTGAGGCTCAGATTGGTGGCGGAGGTGGAATCATCACCCTGACAGCTGGCTCTGGTGACAGGGCATGGACCTCTGTGGGCGATCTCACTTCATCCCAGCCACCTGAGAGGGAGGGACTCCTAGCCTCTTTTCTCCAGATGGAAGTCAAGTCAGGGAGATGAAGTACTGTGCCCTGGGTCTCCCACCTCTTGAATGGCCGACCCAGGAGGTGAGCCCGGGCCTTCTAACTCCAGCTCTTTAGGAGGCTCCTCAGGAAGGAGGTCTGGTGACCTTGGGCACAGGGAAGGGACAGGAGTTCTGCAGCAGGGCTGGCATCCCCTCCGGGGCTCCAGGACCCAAGGCAGTGGAGAAAGCCC
>SJXQ01010774.1:277763-289668 GCA_006408695.1 Aepyceros melampus
GTAGATTCCGGGGGGGCAGGGGGTGGGGGGGAGGAGCAGCTCAGAGACAGAGGGGCTGGAGAGTTTTCCAAGTTAATGAGAACCTCAGTGATTCTGAAGGGCGTCTGTCAGGAAAACGAAAGCCGCAGATTCAGACGGGTGATGGGTTTGCCGGAAGCCACCCATGCAGGTGGTGGTGAGGGGTAAACGAGAGCAGATTTATCCCTGTGGGCTGGATGAGGAGCGTTATGAACCCTTGACTCATTTGTACAGTAAAGAGCATGCCTAGAGCTGCCTGTGTTTTCGGCAAATGCTGCTCCTTACCACAGGCAGCTCTCATTGCTGTCCTGCTTGTTACCTGCTGGAGGTATCATGAGGCATCTGTACCAATGACTATGTATTAAATCCATGTAAGCACATGAGCACCGAGGCAGACATCACTCAGCCTCTGTCTGTTGCTCCATGGCCTCAAAATCTCTGAACAGGGGCTCCAAGCAACAGGGAATACACGAGGGTTGAACCTTAATTGCTGTCTCTCTTCCTAGCTGCTTCTATGAATATGTAGGTTGGCTGCAGAGGATAACTAACTTTCTTCTCTTGGGGGGGCGGGATGCTGGTGTTTGAATGGTACCCTAGGAATGGGAGAAGAAAGGAGCAAGTTAGGAAACGAACTTCATCTAAAGACTCTCCTGTCAATATGAACCTTGGTGACAATCCTGCTTCGTTACAGTCTTCATTAAAGCAGCAACTCTGTGAAAGGGTGAGTCTGTTTACAAGGAAAAGGAAGAACTGGGGTTCTGTGAATGGAATACTTCGGCTAAGAGGAGGCTCTGTCCCTGTGCAGGGCCAAAGGAAATAATACAAGACTTTTTTGGAGACCCAAGTCTATTGGTTGTAAATAGGACATTGCTGTAGTTAGGGGTATTCTGTGTTTCTTCCTTGAAATTTTCACCAATTGTTTTATCAGACTTTTTAAATGAAAAGTTTCTGATGTGGATGCCTTGGTGGAGGAGAAATCAAGGTAGCAGGGTCTTGTCTCACTGATCAAGGGCTTTGGTGAGAGTATATCTCAACTCCTGACCGTCATCTCCTATCTGATACTTAGTAGTGTCAGGGGTTAAGCCGTCCTTGTCTTCAACTGTGTAAAAACCATCTATGGTGGTTGTTTTTTTTTTTTTTTTCTTTTTTTAAGAAATAGTAATTGGGAAAATATCTGGGACCAAGCTGAGGCACTGTTCCTGGTAAACTAAGGACTTTTTTCAGGCTAAAGTGGGCCTGAACCAATTGCTTTTAAATGAAAATTTTAAATGATGCTGTATTATATAGGGGAAAAAAAATGTTTAAAGTCCTGTAATTTAGAACAGTGAAAAGTGTCTTTTGAGATTTAACTGACTTTTTACATTACCATAGAAACAAGATTACTCTGTGTTTACAGATTCAGTCCCATGGAAAGGCCATTTTTAGGAGAAGTTCCTTAACACAGTGCTCTCTCTTAGTCCCTGTTTTTTTAAGTTGTGCTTGATGTCCAGGCCCTTTCCAAGAAAAAAAAAGGGGGGGGGGGCAAGTTTTGTTTCAGGTGGTCTTTTTTCTTAAAATTGACAGTGCTCTTGTTTATGCTGCCTGTTTATCTTCTGATGGCATTGTTAACACAGGTTAAAAACATTTCATCTATCATCTCTGCCTCATTTCTGGGGGTTCTGAATCAGAGTTCTTTAACACTGGTTCCTGGGAACTAAAGGTCTTTTGAGTCTGTCTTCTTATTGTCTTTCTATTCCCAGGACATTTATTTTCTTTGTCATTAACACTTGGTGTCCCAAGTGGTGAGTTAGATTTTTTTTTTTTAATAAAATGTTCATTGTATTTTGGATTTTCTTGTATTTCATGGGATAACGTGGCAAGGCCTGGTAGACTTCTACTTCACGGGGCAAACATTGAAGTTCAGTGTATAAATATACACAAACTATACGAGCAAAAACATAGAACTACAAGGTGAGATCCTAGCAGGAGACTTTAAGCCTCCTAACCACAAGTAGCAGAGGTAAGGCTGGAAGATTTTAGTATTATAAAGAATGGGAAACATCTTTAGAAGCTGGTCATATATAAAAATGGCTGAAAATCAATACTTTAAAACACACTCCTAGATAATTCTTAGTGTTAGTCGCCCATTCGTGCCCAACTCTTTGCAACCCCATGGACTGCAGCCCACCAGGCTCTTCTGTCCATGAGATTTTCCAGGCAGAGATACTGGAGTGGGTTGCCATTTCCTTCTCCTGGGTATCATCCAGACCCAGGGATCAAACCCGGATCTCCTGCACTGCAGGCAGATTTTTACCGACTGAACTAATAGATAATTCTTAGGGGAGTAAAGGAAATGGCAACCAAATCCAGTGTTCTGGCCTGGAGAATCCCAGGGACGGGGGAGCCTGGCGGGCTGCCGTCTATGGGGTCGCACAGAGTCAGACACGACTGAAGCGACACAGCAGCAGCAGGGGAGTAAAAATCATACCCATACTTGAAATGTTGCCTAATAGTAGTAATTAAAAATGGCAAAACCAAATTTCTGACTCATTAAAAAGACAGCCTACAGCAATATTAAATGGCAGAACTGAAAAAAAAGGCCTTAAGTACTGATACTGACAGTCCTTTTGAATTACAAGAAAAATACTATGAATATAGCAGCTTGAAAATTTGAGGACTATATTCTAATATTTTTCATTTTAGAAAGCACAGCTCTGATACCAAAATTCCAACACATAAAAGAAAAACATTCCAATATATTATAAAAGACAATCTCGTTTTTGAACATAGATTGAAAAAAACTTTAAAATATTGGCAAATGAAATTCAGCAGTGTTTAAAGAACCAGACATTGCAACCAAATAGCATTTATCCAAGAAATCAAAGGTGGTTCAACAACTGAAAATACAAATAGGCATTTTATCATATTAACCAATCAAATGTGAAAAAACATCTCAAAGGGAGCAGAAATGCAAACCACAAATCTCAATACTCCTAATAAACACTCTGTAATCCAGGAATAGAAGCAAGCATTCCTTATCAAGTAATGCACAGAGAGTAACAATGATAAAAACTTCTTTCAAGTCAAGAACCAGCCACATTCCACTACTTGTTAAAACATCATTCTGGAGGTCCTGGACAATGCAAAATGACAAGAAAAAGTAGTATAAAATTTCAAAAGGAGAGACAAAACTCATTACTTTTAAATGCTATCTTTCTAGAAAAGCAAGAGAATCAACTATTCAAACTAGAGCAGCTGGCTGGGATAAAGATCATTTGGAGAAAATAAAAGACTTATAATCTATCGGCAATGTTTAAGTTTTTCCAAGGAGAACATATTTGTATATTATGTAATTAAAATAAAAGCCAGTTTCTTTAAAAAGAAAGAAAAAGGGTTAGCTGGGAAAAGATCACTTAAGGTTATCTTGTCAGGAATTCCCTCTTCTGCTACTAGAACCCAGAAAGGGTTAAACTCCAGTGGCACCTTCGCTAGAAAAGGTTAAACTTTTTCCCCCTCCGAGGGCTGAAACCTAAAAATAGCAACAGTAAGGTCTTTAATATGTAGGCTAGGCCCAGGGCCCAGTTTTGTGCGGTTTTTAAGTCCAGTTCAAATGGGACATCCAAATATCAACTCTGGGCCAAAGAGCCTACATTATGAAATTAACTGCCGTTAATGTAAAGACAATGGAATTCTCCAACATCAGCCATCAGCACCTACCGAGTGGGCACCAGAAATCCTGAAGTTCTTAAAGCTAAGCAGTATTTAAATCAAAGTAGCCTTGAACGTTTGCCCATAAAACATCACATTATCATAGTTTTTATTTTTAATGTAAATACCTTAAAGTGTCTGGATTTAAATCGGAGCTTTGCAAAGGCTTCTGCTGAAAACCAACTCCCAACTCGACCACCTGGGCAGAGAATTGATTTGTTAAGGACTGTGGGATAAGCAAATATCCAGTTCGCCAGAGAATATGCTATCTAAACCTTTTTGCCATTTAGGGACAAATGCTCCTGTTAAATAAACATAACCAACAGCACTTCTTGAAATATTCCTTTTAAAACCAGGTATGAAAAACAAAACTAAAACCAAGGCAGCTAAGATCTGTATCTAAAAAAGCCAACCCCTTCAAATCTCTTTGTTCTACATTGACTGAGTTTAAGAATTCTGCTTTTTGACCCCCAAAGGGAGAGTAAGACAGGCACTCAAACACCCCACAATGAACCCTCCTAAGTAAACACTCAGAAGCCTCTCGAAGGGAGTGCTGGTCAGCTTAGGTGGCCCCTCGGGTCCAGGGCTGTTTGCACACTCAGCCCCTCCCCCCAGGGCTGTTTGCACACTCAGCCCCTCCCCCTCAGGCAAAGAGCTGGTCAGTCAGTCTCCTTCCAGTCTGAGGCCTTTCCAAGTCTCACACAGGGATCCCGTCACCAGAACAAGCTGCCCAAGCCCCTCTTCAAACTAAAGAACGAATCCATCTGGAGCATCTTCAGGGAAAGATGTGTTTAAAAGTCCACCCTCCGTCCATCCTGAGATGCCATCGTCGAGTCAGGGGTCTGTCATCACTGCCGCCTTGGGCATAACTGTCCCAGCAACGTCCTGTTTAGCTATCACCGTGGGCAACGTGAGCTTCAAACAGGCCATCAGAAGTCTCCAGGTTCCTCTGCTGCTCCTCGGGGGACACGCGGCAGACGCACCAGCTCGACAGTGCACAATTAGGTCAGCAAAACATGTGAAGAGTTCTCAGTGTGGTCGTGAAGGGGGTAACCAGCTGCTACCATGTCCTTGGGCAGCTCTGTCTGCAGCTGAGCCCTCTCTTCTTCCTGGGGCAGGACAGTGGGCAGGAGGGTTCAGACGGGGCTGGAGGCAGAGACCACAGACAGGGTGCTCTGCTGAGGGTAGGCTCCCTTTCCTCTCCCAGAGGGCCCAGGCCTTCTCTGTAGGCCCAGCTGGGAGGGGCTCAGTGACTGCCCTCCTGCGAGCTCTCGGCCAGAGCCACGTGCCTTGAGGGCATCTCCTCTCAAGGCCCCTAGGAAAGAAGTGAACTTTGAGGATGTGAGGGTTTGAGTCCTCTTCTTAACCAACTAGCAACCTTATGAGCCCCATTGTGCCTTGCACTTAGGTAAGCCAGTCAGCAAGTGCCCCTCACAGCCCTCCCCGTATTAGGAAAACCACCTCTGCCAGGGCCTGCAAATGTAGGGCTCCAATGCGAACTGTCCACTGGCTGCTGCTGGCTTCTCTACCTTTAGATTCATGAGCAGGAGCCACAGGGGAGGCCTAGGAGGCTGTGCAACAATCGTTTTTCTATGTCTGTACTCTAGTCTCCTCTCTCCTAGATGGTTACTAATTCTCTTCTTTCCTCAAACCTCCAGCACCTCTTCCGTGCCCTCACTCTCTGTTAAGCAAATATAGACACTCAAAAAAAGAACTCCCACCAACTTCCACTGCCCCATCCACCCACCCACTCGAACCTGTGCCCACGTGCTCTGCCTGTGCTCCTCCCCAGAAATCTCCTCAGATTTTCATCAGAGTGTGTTCCATTCAGTCACTCAGTCGTGTCTGCCTCTTTGCAACCTCATGGACTGCAGCACACCAGGCTTCCCTGTCCGTCACCAACTCACTGAGCTTACTCAAAGTCATGTCCATCGAGTCAGTGATGCCATTCAACCATCTCATCCTCTGTCGTTCCCTTCTCCTCCTGTCTTCAGTCTTTCCCAGCATCAGGGTCTTTTCCAAGGAGTCAGTTCTTCAAGTTAGGTGGCCAAAGGACTGAAGCTTCAGCTTCAGCATCAGTCCTTCCAATGAATATTCAGGATGGATTTCCTTTAGGATGGGTTGGGTGGATTTCCTTGCAGTCCAAGGGACTCTCAAGAGCCTTCAACGCCACAGTTCAAAAGCATCAATTCTTCGGCGCTCAGCACCATCTAATACACTACATGCTGTACTTACCGGATGTCTCTCCCTCACTAGACTAGAACCCTCAGGAGGGCAGAGATTCTCAATGTCTTGTTTCCTGCTCTGTTCTCTTCACTCAGCATGGCACCTGGGATGTAGGGGGCACCCACTAAATGTTTCATGTATGAATGAACCAATGACTGACTCCTTCCATCGATGCCCTAGAGCCTCCTTTGGCTACAGTCCTGGGAACAGGAGGACTGAGACCACCACCCCAGCCCCTGCGTGGGAGCTGATGCCACACTCACGGTTCTCACAGTGGGGGCCCTCCCAGCCACCCTGGCACTCGCAGCGGTAGCTCCCGTTGCGCAGGACACAGGTGCCCTCGTTCATGCATGGGCTGGGTTTGCAGAGGTTAACTGGCCGCTTGGCTTCTGCAAGGGAGGACGGGAGGACGTGTCAGCAGACCCAGCCTGGGTCAGCCCTGCAGACCCTACCCTCACCCAGGACAAAGGTGAGGCCACCGGAGCAGGGTCTTACACGTCACAGTGGCTCTGTGGGCCCTTGAGCCACAGGTGAGCACACGGGTGGGCCCCAGCCTCCATTCAGCTTTCCTGCAGGCAAGCAGCCACTTTCATTAAGATGGGCTGAGCACACAGCAGTGCTTACTATCATTATTACAGCCACAGGCTTTTAAAAAGGTGCAGAGAATGTTCCTAGTAAAAGGAGGCTTGAAGTCAGACTAGCCTAGGTGTGTCTGTTCCTAGCAAGGTCAGTGCCATCCTGGGGTCTTGGTGGATATCCTAACAAATTTCTTTTTAGGTGGGGTGCCATACTATGGGGTCGCACAGAGTCAGACATGACTGAAGCGACTTAGCAGCAGCAGCATGTATTAAGTCTGGGGAGAGATGCTTGTCTAAAATTCTCTGCACCTTAAATGGGGACAGTTGTGTATGCCTCCCACAGGGAGGTGACTGTGGGATTTAGCACAGAGCCCGGCACATGGAAAGTCCTCGGTAGTTGGGAGAAGCTGCTGTCCCCGTAGGGATGTCCATGAAGGCTCTGGCTGAGGTCCGCCCTTCAGAGGCGACCTGGAAGTTGTGAATTCCCCCACTCACCTCTGCATATCCACTCGATGAGTGCGTCCCGGTGGTGGCTCAGGTCTGCGTAGGCTGCCACGTGGATCAGGGCGTCGCGGGGACCCGCGAGCCTCCACAGTGCCTCCCTCAGGACGGGCCCCACACCCACCACCAAGACCGAGACGCCGTTGTCCTCAGCTTCTGGGCAGGGACAGCCGCGTCCTCCACCCCGCTCCCTCCCGTGACCACCACCACCGCCTTGGGGACGCCAGGCCGGGCGCCGCCCTGCACCGCCATCACCTTGTCACAGATGTGCAGCAAGGCCGTGCCTGCCGAGCCCACCCCTCCCAGGTAGGGGGCCTGGCTCAGGGCCCGCAGCACGGCAGCGCGGCTGAGGTGGGTGTCCAGCCCGAAGGCGGTCTGCACGCGGCCGCCGTACACCACCAGGCCGATCTGCGTCACATCGGGGTTCACGTCAAACCGGAGGGCGCAGCTTCTCACGAAGCTCTGCATCTGGGCGAAGTTCTCGGGCCCCACCGAGACCGAGGCGTCCAGCATGAAGACCAGGTCCAGCGACTGGGCCTGGCAGCCTGTAGAACAAGCAAAGCAGCCCTTAGGGGGTAGCTGGGGGGCGGATGTGCTGCTCTGGGGTGATCAGAGCCCAGGTCGGCCAGTCTCCACCACAGCATCTGGCCTCCACCCTCTCCTGGAAGAAAAGCAGGACACACGAAGGCTCAGCTGGACCATCCTCAGCCTCCCCCCTGGCAGCTGGGTGCAGCCACATGATAGTTCTCTCCGATGAGATATAATGGAAAGTAACTGCAATTTCCAAGTTATGTCCCCAAAAGGAAGCCGCTTGCCTTCCACTTCCCCTCTGCCCTCCTCCTGCTGTCTGAGAAACAGCAGCCCTGGAGTTACAGACAGCTGAACCATCCTGCTGGCCCAGGCTGCTTACCTCTGAACTGTGATGGGAGAGGAATGAACAACTACTGTATGTAAGCCATGGGGCTCTGAGGCACAATCTATACCTCCAGGTGCCGTGAACTGTACGGCAGTGGTGGTTTAGTCGCTAAGTTGTGTCCGATTCTTGTGACCCCATGGACTGTAGCTCACCAGGAGTAAAGTATGCAGTAAGAGGGTCTGACTTATTAGTTTTTTAAAACCACTCTAGCATGAGAAGAGTCTGAGAAACCATCATAGCCAAGAGGGAGTCTAGACAGGAAGACTAAATGTAAAATGCATCCTGGATGGGATCCTTGGAACAGAAAAAAGACATTAGGTAACAACTAAGGAAGTTGGAATAAAGTGCAGACTGTAATAAATAATGACCAACTATGGACAGAGGTTTGTATTGTTGTACAGGAGGCAGTGACCAAAACCATCCCCAAGAAAAAGAAATGCAAGAAGGCAAAATGGTTGTCTGAGGAGGCTTTACAAATAGCTGAGAAAAGAAGCGAAAAGCGAAGGAGAAAGAGAAATATATACCCCACTGAATGCAGAGTTCCAGAGAATAGCAAAGAGAGAAAGGAAGGCCTTCTTAAGTGAACAATGTAAAGAAATAAACAGCAGACTGGGAAAGACTAGAGACCTTTCCAAGAATATTGGAGATACCAAGGGAACATTTCATGCAAAAATGGACACAATAAAGGACAGAAATGGCAAGGAGCTAACAGAAGCAAAGAGATTAACAAGAGGTGGCAAGAATACACAGAAAAACTATACAAAAAAGGTCTTAATGACCTGAATAACCACGATGGTGTGGGTCCTCACCTAGAGCCAGACATCTTGGTGTGTGAAGTAAAATGGGCCTTAGGAAGCATTACTACCAGTAAAGCTAGTGGAAGTGATGGAATTCCAGCTGAGCTATTTCAAATCCTAAAAGATGATGCTGTTAAAATGCTGCACTCAATATAGCAGCAAATTTGGAAAACTCAGTGGCCACAGGACTGGAAAAGGTCAGTTTTCATTTCAATCCCAAAGAAAGGCAATGCCAAGGAATGTTCAGACTACTGTACAACTGCACTCATTTTGCACGCTAGCAAGGTAATACTCAAAGTCCTTCAGGCCAGTCTTCAGCAGTACCTGAACCGAGAACTTCCAGATATACAAGATGGGTTTAGAAAAGGCAGAGGAACCAGAGATCAAATTGCCAACATTCACTGGATCATAGAGAAAGCTAGGGAATTCCAGAAAAAAACATCTATTTCATTGACTACACTGAAGCCTTTGACTATATGATCACAACAAACTGCGGAAAATTCTTAAAGAGATGGGAATACCAGACCACCCTACAGGTCAAGAAGCAAAAGTTAGAACCAGACATGGAACAACTGACTGGTTCCAAATTGGGAAAGGAGTACATCAAAGCTATATATTGTCACCCTGCTTATTTAACCTATAGGCTACTAGAGTACATCAAGGGAAATGCCAGGCTGGATGAAGCACAAACTGAAATTCCTGGGAGAAACAACAACAACCTCATATATTCTGATACCACTCTAATGGCAGAAAGCAAAGAGAAACTAAAGAGCCTCTTGATGAGGGTGACAGAGGAGAGTGAAAAAGCTGCCTTAAAACTCAAAAAACTAAGATCATGGCACTCAGCCCCATCACTTCATGGCAAATAGAAGGCAAAAATTGGAAACAGTGACAGATTTTATTTTCTTGGGCTCCAGCAGACAAGTGACTGCAGCCATGAAATTAAAAGAAGCTCCTTAGAAGGAAAGCTATGACAAACCTAGCCATCATATTAAAAAGCAGAGATATCACTTGGCCAACAAAGGCCCAGATAGTCAAAGCTACAGTTTTTCCTGTAGTTATGTACAAATGTGTGAGTTGGACCATAAAGAAGGCTGAGCACCAAAGACTTGATGCTTTTGAATTGCAGTGCTAGAGAAGACTCTTGAGAGTCCCTTGGACAGCAAGGTGATCAAACCAATCAAACCTAAAGAAAATCAGTCCTGAATAGTCATTGGAAGGACTGATATTGAAGTTGAAGCTCCAATACTTTGGCCACCTGATGTGAAGAGCCAACTCATTAGAAAAGACATGGATGCTGGGAAAGATTGAAGGCAGGAGGAGAAGGGGGCACCAGAGGATGAGATGGCTGGATGGCATCACCGACTCAGTGGACATGAGACTGGGCAGACTCCAGGAGGTGGTGAAGGACAGGGAAGCCTGGTGTGCTACATTCCATGAGGTTGCAAAGGGCCGGACACAACTGAGGGACTAAACATCAAAGTTGGTTCATTAATTGTGAAACTGTACCTGGTTAACATCTTACAAGAGGGACACTGGGGATGGAACACAGGTGAACTCTACCATTGTCAGTTTTTCTGTGAATCTAAAACTATTTTTTAAAAAATCCTCTGGCTGCCAAGGGAAGATAAGACTGGAGGGGCACAGTGGAGGTGGGCAGGCAGAGAGCCCTGTCCTTCCCTCAGCAGGACAGAATGTCTCACCATTGGTGAGAGTGACACCTGGGGCTGAGGAGCTGAAATCCACATGCAGCTTCTGGAGAGGAGAAGTCGGGAGCCCTGTGGAGGGTCTGTTTCACCTACTCCTGTCTCTGACCATGGGCCAGGCCCCCACCCCTGATGGGGATATCTACACCCAGGTTTTGTTTTCCAGGGCACCCTCTAGTGGTGGGTCATGGAAATCAACATGGGTCATAGAACAGAATGATGTCAGAACGCATCTCAGGTAGAAATGACAAGTAGCATTTCAGGAAAGGCTTGGCTTGTTCTAGACATTTATGCTTGTACAGGCACGTGTGAATGCATTTCCTTCTTGTCAACAAGAAACTGGGAAGCTGCCGTTCTAGAGTTACACTTAGTAGATTCAGAGCTCCTCATTAACCATAACAATAAAAATTAATAAACAGCGATACCTGCAATTCTGAGTGCACACTCTGAGCTTACTCTGTACTTGTGTGCCTCTTGCTTGCCCTACATAATCCTCATAAAAGCCCCTCGGGAGGTGCTACTATTTGCCAGATTGTGGTGACCAGTAAAATGAGATGGTTAGACAGCATCACAACTCAGGGGACATGAATTTGAACAAACTCTGGGAGACAGTGGAGGACAGAGGATCCATGGGGTTGCAAAGAGTCACACATGACTTAGCGACTGAACAACAACAAAACTGAGAAGTTACTGATCACAAGGCTGCTGCTAAGTTGCTTCAGTCGTGTGCGACTCTGTGCGACCCCATAGACGGCAGCCCACCAGGCTCCCCCATCCCTGAGATTCTCCAGGCAAGAACACTGGAGTGGGTTGCCATTCCTTCTCCAGTGCATGAAAATGAAAAGCGAAAGTGAAGTCGCTCAGTCGTGCCCAACTCTTAGCGACCCCGTGGACTGCATCCTACCAGGCTCCTCCATCCATGGGATTTTCCAGGCAAGAGTACTGGAGTGGGATGCCATTGCCTTCTCCACATCACAAGGCTAGTATATGAAAAAAAAGTGGGACTGCGGCTCCAGCCTGCATCAGAGGCCCTGGTTAAGTCCCTACCAAAAGGTGGAAGGTTCTACCACTGGCCGGCTGGCCCCCGGGTCAGGTGAGGCTGGCCCGCAGCTGGCACGGGTGTGGGGATGGTCCCTACCTGGGCGTGGCCGGCTGCACAGCTTGCCCTGCAGCTTTGGGATTTGGTTGAATAGGTCCTGAGGGCTGGTATAGGTCAGCACGCGCTCTGAGCCGCCGGTGATCATCTCCAGTTCCGCCCGCACGTCCTCGCTGCCCACACCCAGCAGGAGCAGCTCCCGGGCCCTCGCGAAGCCCGCCGAGCCGGCCACCTCGTCCTGGGAGCGCGCCTCGGTCATCAGGACCACCGCCCGTCGAGGCCGGTCCAGGCCTGTCCTGGGGGCACTCCCGAAGCCGCGCTCTGCCACCTGCTGCAGGGCCCGGCCCGTCAGGGTGGCGCCACCGTCGAAGGGCAGGCCG